>VXBX01006297.1:359841-407966 GCA_013400415.1 Scytalopus superciliaris
CTCCTTGATAACCAGATAAAAACCAGCACCAAAAGAATGCTGTTTCAGGATTGTATGTTCACTTGCAGCATTTAAGAACCCTAAATTTAATTTCATTTTTATAATGCACCTAAAAGTTTTGTATGATTTATTTTTTAAATGTTGAATAATAAATACAAAATTAATGAAACTAATGATTGAAACAGACTGGAAGTGCCAGTGCTCTTTCCTAATGCTTTAGTCACAAGCCTGATCCTCCCTGAGCACTGGGGATCTCACTGGGATGCTCCTCTGCCAGTTCTTCACCCAGCTGGGACGTCCTTGGCCACCACTGAAAGCCATGCCTGGATGGAGGACTTGGAGAGAGAGACCCAGTGATGAGAGTGCGTGTGGGTGAGGATGGCAGGATCAGGCCGTTGGTCTCCAAATTTGTGTCCTGTACACTAAGAAGACAAGATCTGGAAAAAACCCTCCAGAATGAGCTCACTCTTAGAAGGATATTATTAAAGTAATAATAGCAGAATAACAATGCAGGTGAGGAGTCCTACTGATCTGAAATATTGCATAGGGAGTGTTTTTAATTTTTGTCTGTCAAACAGCTCTAATTTGGAATTAAAAAAAGTAAAAATTGCAGTTTGCTACACGGCTTTGATGCCATACCATCAAAGCACACAGGAAGTTGCCCAGCTACTTTAGTGAACACAAAAGTTATTTCCAAGAAGGTGTATGCACATGTACTGTTCAATGAATTTTTGATAAATCCTACCTTTTTTTTTTTTTTTCAGGGCAAATGGAAATAAGCAAAATATAATTTATTAAGATGTTTAAGGAAAATTATTTCAGTACAATTTATTCATTACTATTTTGAATTTACTTTAAATGTTTCCTGAGATTGTATCAGACACTTTGTTTAACACAGGAACTTAAAATCTTTAGTTCATTAATATCTCTAACATAAACTTTTCAAACTTTTTATAAAAGAAAAAACTGCTAGCAAAAATCGTACAAAACCAGGAACTGGCAGTGAATAACTTCAAAGCCGATAAACTCAGAAGCCTTGTGGATGCTGATCTGAATACATTTCTTAGTTTACAATAGTGATCTTGCTTTTTTTTTAAGTTTTATTTAAGCTAAAAGTCTGAATGGTCTGGGCAGTGGTGAATGTTCATTTGTATCCTTTTATTGTAGTTGAACACCAATTAGATTGTGGAGAGTCTCAGAAACAAAAACGAACAAAACCCAGTCAAGATCTATGTCTTGCTTTTAGTGGATTGTTAAGAATAACTTTGCACATATACCCCACTTTTTAGACACCATCAAATCTCTTTTTGGTGGTCGAAGTGGCTATTTAATATATTTTAAAGGTGTCCTTTTTGGCTGTATAAATGTGTGGTTACATATTGACAGTTCACTGCCCACATTAAAGTGCATTATTGTAATTTTTGCTCAGGGTTTTTAGAAAATTAGCACAGAAAAGTAGCTTATTTTTAAAAAAGATGACGGAAGAGATGTTAACACTGTAATAGAAGAAAGGTGTGTTTGCCATTATATATTTAGCAAGTATGGTTATCATCTTCTACGGATATTGAATCTTGACTTTTCCTATTTCTATTACCTTATGGGCATTTACCACTAACCAGACCAAACGACCTTGGTAAGGCTGAGATCTTTATTAATACACTTTTACAGGTAAAAATATTGATACTTATAAATTTTGTTCTTTGACAGAACAATATATGGTACTAGAGATCTACTTTATTAAGTAGACTAATTAAAACTCAGTTCTACTATGTGCCTTATGATATACCTTGGGAGTAAGTTTGTGAAAAATCAGGATATATGTGTTGTTTGTTAAATTAACTGTTTTAAGCCCTTTTGACACCTCACTAGTTTTGTACTGTTTTACCTCTTATTTCTGAAACTCTTTTTATGGTGTATCCTGTTAGAGGGGACAAACATGTCATAGAAAGCAGTTGTGCACTCTTTCAGATATAGTTGATAAATCCAATAATCTTATATATTGAGCTTCGTGTTTATAGTACAGTAAGTGGTCTAGAAAAATTGTCCATGTTTCTTTGTTTATTGATAAATGCATTGTATAGAAACTATTTCCCCTAAATATTTATGGACCAAACAATTGTGATATATCCTATTAAATTTGTGTGAATAAACCATTTTGAATCTAAGGAGTTTTATTTCCCATCAGTTTTTCATTGTTGGGGTTTTTTTCCTTTCTATTTTTTTCTTTTTCTTTCTTTTTATTATTTTTTTTAAATTTAAAGTCTACATGTACCAGTGTGTCTCTTTACTTTTACGGTACCTATGAACAATTGGTATTCAACACAGAAAAACAGTCTTTTAAATATTTTAAAATATGGTTCCTTCTTAGGTTTTGAATTTCTTCATATTCGATGTATATGCTACTGCTGGTGCAATTTAGATTTTAGCTTTTTAGCCTCCTTTTTTGAACATGCAAAGTAATGCCCCACTGATTTGTTATTGAAACCCTGTCTTAGACTTCTAAAAAAGCCAGAAAACTAGAAGCTAAAGTAATTGCATGACAAATATAAACTAAATAGTATGATGAAATGAATCAAGATTTAATGCTAGGTATATTGAACACAACATAGAATTGCAGACCCCGAAAAGCCAGGTTGCTCTGTAGTTTAATAAATTGTCACTATGATTTCTTTCAGGGAGAACAAATCATGGGGCATTACAGCCAAACATCCCGACGTTTGAAAATTCCCTAAAGTATTAAAAGAAGGGGAAAAGTTTGATCGGAAATCCACTGCAGTGAAGACAAAGACAATATTAGGTTATGATAATCATACATTTAAAAATCTATTGAGCCAAAAAATAAAAATAAAAGACTTGATGTCATTTCCTGAATGTTAACAAAACATATGTTATTTTACGGTGTCTAATTAACAGAACTGAAGGCTTCAACAAATTGTGTGGTATCAAAAACAAATTTAGAGAAACTATGTATAAAACCAGAGCAACCTGGCAGCAATCTACCCAGCCCATATTCGACGAAACCTTTTCTTTAAAAGCAAAAATCACATTTGTCAAGCACAAGTACTTGTAAAATAAAATCTGAGTGCATTCATTCCACTTGCTTGCTAATGTGTACTAGTCATATCTGTTAAATGGATTTTTGTAAATTCAAAGAGAACTTTTCACTCATCCAAGATCATAGGAATCAAAACCCAGTAATTTTAGTACTATTGTTTCCGGATTAATTTTTTAAAAATGAGACAACTCTGCATGCACTTTTCCATCTGTCACATATAGTGTACATTTCTGTATGATGAATTTCTCTTTGATGTTTCTTGTATGATAGCTTTCATTAATAAACATTTTATTTGATGCAAACATAGTTAACTTTATGTAAACACATAGCTAATTGTTCCAACTAATTTAAACTTTTCTTTTGAAAAGAAGCAGTACAGTGCAGTTCTAATATGATATATATATCTAAAATCAAAAAGAATGAGGTAGCAATACTGTTGCACAGTGTAAAATTATTTCCTTTGGTGTTAACTTTTTAATTTTTTAACTTCCTATATAAAAATTCCATGTTTTAAAAAGAAATTCCCATCAGCATCAACAATAAAACAATCCCCAAATTCTTCATCAATATAAGAAAACATGAGCAGTACAGTATGTAAAATCCTCAATGACTTTTAGAGTACAAGGATATGATTTGTGGATCCCTGAGCTGTTTACAAGGTCACTATGCAATGAGCAAGTATGCTACAGAA
Organism: Scytalopus superciliaris; assembly: GCA_013400415.1. NCBI lineage: Eukaryota > Metazoa > Chordata > Aves > Passeriformes > Rhinocryptidae > Scytalopus > Scytalopus superciliaris. Next base: position 363,588 of record VXBX01006297.1, read on the forward strand.
AGTTGCTCCTGAGATTCCCAGTCCAAATCACAGATGATTTTTACAAGACAACAAGCAAGTATAACAATAACCAAGTCTCAGTAATGAGGTTTTGTAACTGTTAAGCAACTATTTGCAGAAAGATTTTTTAAAATATATTCCTATTTAGCTGTATAGCCAAAGCATATGTTAAACAAATTAACATATAAAAGATTTGCCAGAAAATCTTTCATTAAGATGACATTTTTATTATATACTAATGAACCCTATGTAAACAATGTAACTTTTATGAATGATGGACATTAAATATTTCACTTACATGTATCCTCAGAATTTTGCATGTTTTCTTAAGCTTTTCCAGTTTCAGAATTCTAAAAAGAAAATTATACAATTATTAACAACATAAGAGAAAGTTATGTACAGATTACTGCAGTCATCTCTGGAAAGCGGTAACTAAGAGTGTTCTAATGGCAATAAAAAGGTATCATTTATTGGTGGTAATTACGGGAAGCATTGTTTAAACAACAGTTTTATAGTATGTTGTAAAGTTCTATTGAAAAGGTTAGCATGGTGGACTTAATTCAAATCAGCTTGATCAGACATTTAAGTATATTGTGTAATTCTTAAATTGAGCCTTATGCATATTTATTACTGCAGAAAGTAAGTAAATGTAGGAAAGCAATTTTTTGTCTCACAGCCACAATGTGGTTTTCCCCCTGTTGTCCATAGGAAAATATTACAAAAATTCATTATTCCAAACAGTAAAGAACTTGGTGGTGATTAGGACCAAGAAAAAACCCCTACATAGTATAACTTTTCTTTTGTAAGTCCCTGCATTCTTCAATAAGTTTAATTTCTTCTCCTTCTGATTTAATACTTAGTAGAGATATTTCTAGTCTAGATCCTTGTCTGTGTATTTCATTTTTCACCTCATTTAAATTAGAAAAATAATTAAATAATCTTGGTGAAATACTGCAAAAATCATCACTGAGTAAAATAAAACCAAGACAACTTTATTTCTCCATGTCTGATTACAGACATCAAGGTTTGATTTTTCTGTACAACACTATGCTGTTTGGAGACAGTCCTGCACACAATACTCTGATTGACCTGCCTAGAGGCATTAGACAATTCAAATTTTTCCAAAGATACAGAACTGTCTCCTGCATTAAGAAGGCAAACAGGTTGAAAGGGCAGCATTATGTGAGAAACTAAAAAAAGGAATAATTTCAGACAAAACTTGAGAGAATGCAAAACAAATGCAGGTTTTCAGTGTTGTGAGTGAGAAACGTGTTGGGGGTCTTTCTAGTGGTTACATATCCATGTCTAGACACAGCATTTCTTTGCTCTCCTAGTCTTGAAAAAGAAGTCAGGATCTGCAGTCCTAGAACATCTTAGAATTATTCACCAGAGAAATGGCTTGCAGGGCCAGGTCAAATGACAGAAGGCTGACACCGCAGCCCACTGAAATTGGTGAAATATTCTCTCTCCGATTCCATGGGCTTTGAGCCAGGAGCTGAATGAACATGGAGATTAAATTACACTCTTGTCTCTAAAGAAAGCATAACCTTCAGAATGAGACAGAATATATAGGACAGCAGTGCTGCTCTGTGCTTTGGACTTCATCCTTCAGAGCTGCTAATCCAAGCACCTGGCACATGCATTAAATTGACTTCAAAATATTTCTTCCTCCTTCAGCCAAATACAGGACACAAATTATACTACTGGAATTTCCAGAAGCTACTGCAGTGTCAGAGACTTTATTCAGTTATTCTGCAATGTTGAACAATTCTTCTGCGCTTCTCACTTGACACAGACTTATCTCGACACATACCTATATACATATCCTTTCTTGCCTTCAGATAACCAGTACTTTCATATTTATTTAAGTCATTCAAACCTACAGGAAGCAACTCTCCATGCTTACACGTTCTAGCAAAGGCAGTTGTCATAATTTTTGTTCTGATACTCCTTTACATTTTTCTGGAGTAGGTTTTATAAGTTTGTACTTTTGTATGTTGGTTTGTTTTTTTTNGTGCTTTATACATTTCAGTGTACAGATTACTTTGCCAGTTTTTCTTGTAATATCTAGAAAAACAACTCTTGTAATCATTTAATTCCTGGCTTGTGTGTTACTATACAGTGTCCCTCTCTGCAATTGATTTTATCATAACAAATTATATCAAATACAGACAATTCTACTTTTAACTGATATTAATATTAGAAATGATAGTTTTTTTTAGCTACACTCATTTCTGGCTCAAGTGTGCTTCTGTTTTTGGAAATGGGATTGCAAACAAACATCCTTTGAAATTTCTGGTAGTTGCTACTTCTAGGAGCAGAGAGCTAAACTGGAAGTCAGTTCTAACTTGACAAAAATCAGTGTTATTTTCCACTTTGCTCTCTTTTCATATTGGGCTTTAACAGAGGATAAAAAATTGTCAATAATTATTTTACTCCAAGATAATGAAGGTCATATATGCTTCCCTTTTGCACTGCAGTTATACACTGCATTATAGGTTTTTGAGGCTGATCAGATACACAACATTTTGAATCTGTGAGACTGCTGCTTATAGCAAATAAATAATAATGGAAAGAACAAGCTACAAAATGGTCATCAGGCTGTGAATACAAGCAATCCTTGGGAGAGATGTGGTAGTTTTTTATTTAATATGCCATGAATTCTTATTTCACCATTTCCTTTGAGGAATTTGGACTTACCGGAGAGTAAATGATCAAGTGGCTTGCTTTGCCACATGCACTTTGAGCCCAGAACTGAGATGTAATAGAGAACAATCTGTAACATGAATTTTTCAGAAATAATTATCTAAAGAAATAAAAAAACCTGTTGCCCAATATCCTGAAATCAGTAAAATAATGCAACATGAGGAAAGCTGAAAGCACTGGTTACTATTTTACCTGAGACATGAAAATATGCAGGCTCATGATTTCTATTTAATTCATAGAGGATAATTAACTTCACCAAAGAAATACATATCCCACCACAATAGGGAACCATGTATGTAGTGTCAGAAGGGTCAGTTAGGATCAGTTTAGAAAGTAATGAACTTGGAGGTATTTTTCACCTGCAAACACACTTGCATTAATTGCTCACGCTGCAGCCGCAAGTGTTAGACAATGCCTCTCATTTTCTTTTCTTGCTGTCCAGAAGAATATTTTTTACTTTTTAAGAAAGAGTGGGCTACAGAAAAGAAAGTTAAATGGACACTGAAAAGTACATGAATGGGATTGTGCACTTTTTATGTGTCTGCTAGCACATTTGATATAAAATACTGCTGTACTGAGGCTCTGAACATCAGTCTTACAGACTGATATTACTGTTTTCTTTCTGCTTTATCATTTGAAGATGCTTTGCTTCTTATATATGAGGTTACATAGACAAGCTGTAACTACATCAGCTGAAGTAATTTCCTACCCCATTTTGTCAAAACATTTCTTAATAATCCAACCTTTGGACTGATACTGTTTTTGTGAATCTGGCTGGAGTAAATTAAGAAGTTAGAGCTGTTGCTGTTCATTGTGACCTGTAAGAAATAGTTTATCTGTTCAGAATTGTTCTACACATATAGTAATGTTAGAATTGACTCGAATGAATCAATTTCTTCTCTATTTAACCTGCAACAGAGCACTAACATGACAGCAACTACATAGTAATCTGTGGTTCAACCACTAATTTGAACCACTTTTGTTGTTGTGGATGAATCAAAATTGAGAAGTTCTCCAAATCACAATTTACCACTACAACAGCATCATTGAAAGACTATATGACTTGCAGTGCTCAGACCTTTTATAAATAACATCCAGATTCTGAGATCTTTTTACCCCCTTGTATTATAACACTAACAAATTAAAACTGGAGAGCTCAAAAGCTTATTTCTGTTCTGAACCTATTCAAACCGTTTAAATTCCTAGTATTTCCAGAATGGACTGCTGAGTTCTTGTGAAATCTTTTGATTAAATTTTTGATTTCCTTACTTGGATCTACTGAAACAGAAACTTAATCTTATAATGACCTACCACACTTTCCAGTCTTTAAAAAAACTTGAAAAATTAAGTAATATATAACATCAGTGAAAAAACAGTTTTACAGAACTAAGACTCAGTTCAGAAGTGTTTTATAATGTGTGAGGTTTTTTTTTTTTTCTTTTTTTTTCCTTAGATAGGTAACAGGGAAACCTATTCTTTGGAATCAGGCTCTCCAATAACTACTTTCCAAAGGCCTCTCTCTTGAGCTTCTGAAGAATTTTACCATTAAATCAAAAAACATTTAATTACGAAAACCTCTTGCTTTGAGCAAAATGAATCCTCCAAGTTGTTTTGTTCCTTTTTTGTTCTTTTTTCTGGCAGTATTTTTGAACACCTGTGTTTTCTCTGTCCCATTTTTGCCCATGTGAAGGCAGTGCTTGCAGGATTGCTCCAGCAGCCTTATCAGCATTGCCTGCACTGGATATGAGATCCTGAACTGGATATCAATCCTAGGGCTGAGCACTCCTGACTGCTCTTCTCAAGCAACTTTTATTCCATTATTTAATCCTGGATCTATGTGGTCCATGGGGCTCAAGTCCTGCTGGGCTGAGGGTACTCAACCCCTTACCAGCCCCACCTGAGCCGTCCCCACCCATTTCAGCTGTGCTGTGCTTTCCCTGCCTCCAGTCCTGCTTCCCGTGGGAACACTGCATGGCCCGACTCTATCCCAGACTGCCCGTGGATCTTCAGGCTTTTCGTAAGGAAAGTGATTTGGTGATTTTTGCTTTCCTTCAGGGCTCCATTTTGCAGCTGGGGCTGCACCACCCCTGTGACAGAGCTGTGGACACCTGTTAGAGCTGCTTAGGAAATAGAAGTTGTCACCAGCTCCTGGCCCTCTGTGCAAGGGGTGTTGGCTCCCCCAGGCCCGCAGGCTCCTTCCCTCATGGATGCACACAGCCCTCTGACACAAGAGATTGCTTTTTGAATCACACAGTGGTTTGGGTTTAAAGGGAGTGAACTTTAAGGTCCCTTCCAACCCCTCTGCCATAGGCAGGGACATCTTCCACTGGACCAGGTTGCTCAAAGCCCTGTCCAACCTGGCCTTCACGCAACTTGCTATAATGCTAATGGGCAGCAGAACCCTGACAGGAAAAACTAATTTAAGCTTCTCTTTCTACTTCCAACTTGCATCCATATGCTATGATCCCAGTAGTAAAAATATTCTTGCACGTCTTTAACATCCTTATCCTGTGTGATACCACTGAAATGTATTTAAATGGGTTTATTTGCAGTACTGGACTTGACTGGAGGCATAAACTAATAAAATCAGAGTTTAGTGTATAATTTACACCAATTCTGTTGTGTCTAAAAGATTTTAAAGATTTTTCAGGTATGTTGATAGAATACTAGTAAGATATCCCTATAGCTTCTGAATTTTGCCTTGTTTGTTGTACAATGCTTACATTTGCTTAGGAATTAGCATTAGAACAAATGGAAGCAGCTGGGATAATGGTCAAGAGTACAAATGGTCAAAGGATGAAACTATAATTTGAGTATTTTGCAAATATGTCACGCCATATATGAAATTCATTCTGCACATATGGTACTAGTTTCCTGGCTGGCATGGAATGAAAAGGCCTACTTTTGGTATTTCAGGTTACAACAGATGTTATTTCTTCTGTGCTTCCAAATTATGATACTTAATATTCAGCACAACTTTAAAGTAGCTATATGAGAGACAGAGATAGCAATAAAGCATGCCCAGATTTTGGATTTTACTGCCAATGTATAAATGCAAAACACTAGGGTTTTTAGTTTGTGTCTGAACCATGAAGAGGATAAGCAAGAACCAGCCTGGGCAGCTTTTAGAAGCTGTAGAAAAAAAAAATCTGTTTCAAACTCAAGCCAATATTTCTAGGGGTTTTTTAATCCTGATTTCCTTGCTCACAGGTGAAAGTGTTTCTTGCTCCTTCCCTTTAAGTAAAATCAATCAGGCAACCCAAAGCCTGAAGAGGAAAAGGGAAGCAGAGTCCAACAGTGCCTTCACAACCATGCTAGCTGTTTAAAACCCAGTTCCATCCTCTGCACATGGTTCCACATGGTCACCTCAGTAGGATAATAGTTTGCTTAGAGCATAAATCCCACTGTATGGTGACTGTCAATTGACTCTGGCTGTAAAATGCAGTGAGAGCAAACGCGGCGGTGGGAACACATGCCGGTATCCGCATGGCTGCTCCCCTGCTCCGTGCTGATGCTGACATGCGTCAGAACAGAGGCTGCCAGTCCCTCTCTGGCTAATAGGTGAGTGTGTCCTAGGGTGGTTCTTCACCTGTAGTGCTAATGGCAGTCCTGTTCAGAAAGGTGTCTCTTCACATCCTCCAGAAAGCTGTTATCCTCCCTCCTGAGTAACACTGCTTAGAGAACTGACTAGTTACTAATGTCAAAAGGCAGAATACTGGCACCGGCGTATGCAGTATCCTTTTATAATGTTCTGTCTGCACTGTGGTGTGTAGAGATGAAATTCAGAATGTGTCATTTGAATCCTCTACAGACTCAGTCTGTCTGTAATCCAAGTGACCTTTGATCCCCTGTTATTTAAGATCAACAGTAGTAGACTGAACAGGTAAGTATACCTATGTCTTCACCAGAAGGAAGTGCTACTTGTTGTACACCTAAATGCAAACAGTGGCATGTGATGAACTGAAAGATCTATGGGCTCAGTTCCTGGTAGGTAGTGCTGTTCAGCGTGTAAATTACTTTGTGGTGAACGTCAGCGGTGACGTTGCACATACCAGGGCCACTCCTGTGTTCCACTAAGTTAGGCAGTTACTACACTTGAGCAACTTTGAAGGTGAGCAGACCTATAGACTCCGAACTGCAGTCTCTGTGATTCTCATTTGTGTATCCTGACTTTGCACTTCACCTTGTTTGAAAGGGAAATAGGATCATAGGTGAGTGTTTGCCATTACACACATTGAGCACGTGGTTGGAATCAATCAACATAATTTGCAGCAGCCCTCAAGTTCGGCAGCCTGTCAAAGGGAGTGCAGCAGGCATTAACCTGGTGTTTGTCTACTGCCCTTAAGAGCAAGGAGTGGTGGCGGGGGAATGTGGATATTTCTGTGCCACTGCTGCAACACATGTATTACCATTAATGTAGTATTACTGAAAGTGAAACCCAGTACTGGGAAATAGGAATCCAAAGTTTCTTAAAAATGATTAGTATGATGAAAAATCTAACATATACATAAAATTATTGTTACACTGCTGTATGGTTTGTTCCCTGTGTACTGATATTGCACTATTATTTTCCAGTGGACATATTTACATGACCAGAATACTCATGTGGTGGACTTTGCAGTAAATAAGGGTGGTAGGCTGATACACAGGTATGACCTGTGTACTCTGACCATCTAGCTAAGGGCATCTTTTTTGCTCAGAGATGTTCTGCTTCAGTTCCGGGTCTCAAAACACTTTTTCTTATTTTACCTTTGTCTCTAATTGTATAATTTCAGTGAAGTTTTGCCCAAGTGCACATTGGAATTGTGAATGGGATCAAAGTCTGTGGTGTAATTAAATCAATCCCACTCACAAGAATTCAGTCTCTTCTGAAAGCTACTTCTTATATATTCATAAAATGAGCTTGCTTGTATGTGCTCACATCATCTGTTTCCCATTATCTATGCTTTGAGACCTTGTATATAAGGAAACATTAAGTAAAATATTTTTATTAGACACTTTTAAATTATATAAGAAAATGGAGAAATTATTGAACACGTAGGATAGTAGGTTAAATGAGCCAGTTGTACTCAAGGCAGCATTTGCACCCTGTATTCTATGGTGCGACAGTGAGGATGCACGATTTCAGATTTATCCAGCTCCAACCAATGGTGTGGTAATAGGTTAAACTTTGACTTTGTAACTAAAGAAGACAGATTCACTCTGGAGCCTAAACCTTGCACCCAGTGACTGTCAGCTATTCTCTCTGAAGGTCTGATGTCTCCAGAAGTCTTGCTGAAGACACTGTTGATCGCTAAATCTACAAAATGACTGCAAATGTGTGCCAGTATCTTTACAAAAATGCAACTGCATGTTTGGTATTAAAATAGCAGTGTTAGCATGTATGGTACAAATTGGGCTTTCTGGATATAGTGAATCTCGATGTTGCTCATGTTTCCATGTAACTGTTTGATGATGCTGGTGTTTGGAGCAACCATAAAGGCACATGTGTCCTTCACAGTCCTATAAATGCGGTTAGATGCAAATTTTCTGTGGTGTATTAGGAGGAGTTATCATTTACAATGCCAGTAGGATTTTTGAATGTAACAAAAATACTTTCTGTACCCTAATCTTGAGAAATATTTATTTTGTATTGGCATGTGAAAAAAAAATCCAATTGACCAAAGTCTGGCCAAGTTGCAAGAGGTCAGAGTATAAGAACCATTATGCAGAATGTAAGCAGAGAATGTAGCAATGAGAATGAAGCACCATAATCTATCCTTATTAATAACTGAAAAATCACAGCTTCATGTGACGTTTTAGAACTTCATTATCAGCAACAACACATTTACAAGTAAGAATTATGCTTCTAAAAAGTTTTTAAGAATGGTAAAATTTTTTTAACAAATGTGCTGGCGCACTCACAAGTAAACCACCTTTCCCCATGGTTTTGTATTTTATACATTCTCCTCCAAAATATGGCCAAAGGCCTTTCTTAATAGCTGATTAGTATCTCCATACTTCTCCATTCCCTTAATTGCTACCTATGAGTAACTAATGGCAATGCCATGTATCTTCTTTGCAAAGAGCAAAGCCTTCTCTATTCTGTTTTGGTTCAACTGTACACACCAAATAACAAATATTTAAATGATCTAGGTTTGAATTAATTCTGTTACCAAAGGTCTAATTCTAAATATCTAATATTTGGTCAGCATCCTATTTTACAAAAACTTTGCATTATGATTTTAATTCTTTTTTGGGGACAAAAATAATCTGGTGTCTGTCTTCTGCTTTTAAATGAAAATTTAATAGGCAATTTGAATTTAAAGGAAAATAGAGCTCAGTCTTCAGGCAGTAGCATACTACTATTACTAATTGGGGTAGCACAGGAAAGCTTTTATAGCAATCATTTCACATAGCTGAAAGAGTACGTCTGAGCATACAACTACCCTTCATTAGCACCTTTTTAATTATTTCAGTGCCTGTAGGTCAGTATATTTTGCATTGCTCCATTAGAAGTGATGGACACATATTGTAGACAATGATCTGTGGCTTTATAAACAAATATAACAATTTCAGTCCTTTATCAACTTGCTGTAAATATGGAACACAGCACTGTTGAGTAGAAGAAAAAACTCTGTCTCCCATTTCTTCATCCCTGAGAACTAAAGCCTCTCTGCCACTAGAGGGTGAGACAACTACAAACCAAACACTTAAATCTTAGTCTTGCCGATAGAAGGTACAAATGCAAGTTAACATTCAAACAGGACCTTGGTTATTCATACTTAGGAGAGAAAGACGCATACCGTGGGCATGGCACATTCATGTGCTTAGAGCCGAGACTGTGAAGAAATATGAGAACAGTCTGTGATAGTTAACAAAACCTACTATCTAGACAATAGATTTTTGAGCCTTGAGGAGACATAGTTCTGGTCTTTATACAAGTACTGAATCAAACTGTTCTGCTTCAAGAAAGAACAACTTCTGGCTTAAAATGTCTTCCTTTTAGTCAAAAATCTGGAAAATGGTCCAGCTTCCTGCTTGCTTTTGATCTATAATATCCGTACTGAAGATTTTATTTGCTTTCTTGTAGTTTTTTTGACTTTTCTAGTACTCCTTTCTTTTTACTACCAGACAGCCTGATGCAGTTGCCTTAGTGCATCTTTCAAAACTGCAAATTAATTGTTTTGTGTAGTTTAGAATGGCTCTGCACTAGTCCTGGAAGAAAGCACTAATGCCTACTAACATGTCCAGTGTTTCTTAACTAACTGTTTTACAAATAAGTCATGTTTTGATGCTTGCAGAGTCTCTTAGAAGATCATTTTCTCTGAAGGCTTCCCTAACTCACAAAGAAAATAGGCCATTTACATTTCACTTTTTAAAAGCTACTCTTAAATCCGAGATTTAACAAATCAATATGCTGTTTCTTCAGGAACAATATTTCCCGATTTAAAACAAAAATCAAGTCCCACAGGGTACTGTAACATCAAGTAATTTTTTTTCTTTTTTGATCTTGCAAAGCTCTCAGAAGAATTCTGTCATTAAATATGTTTTGACAATGCCTTCTGCCTTGTTACTGTGTTGTTGCTTCGGCAATCTGAAGGTCCAAATTCAACTTTTCTCTTTTCCTGAAGAAAGACTTTGATATTGAGTTTGTAAAAATACAAAGGGCATGTGTGGAGTCAGAAGAAACAAAACTATTTGTCACTAAGTGATAGTAGAAGAGGCAAAAGAGAAGAAAATATGAAGTATCATAAGCAGTTCTTGACTATTGCCTGGGAGATTTTAGTAACTTATTCAACTTATGTGAAAGACAATTGTGGCAAGAATTAAAGTGACATTTTGAGTTTCTAGTCTAGTTAGAAAAGGACAGCATTAATCTTTGTTTAGGGAATTACAGTTTTCTGCTACATAATGATCAGAATTTTGTTGAAAGCTTTTTGTGTTTATCAACTCTCAAGTTTGAACTTATATGTAGAATTTTGCATTTTGAAAGTCTGAAAACTTTTCATTCCCAGTCTCAGCTGCATGCCCAGATTTTGTTGCCTACATACTTAAAGCATAGAACAAGTCCTTACTGAACCTTGATGAAATAAATAGGGCTTAAGAACACACCAGTTTCTATTTAAGATTAGCTTAACTCTGCTGTTTGTATTGGTTTACTTTTGGTTCTTGTATAATATGTAACTTCAGAGGAGTTGTAGAATGATTCCCCCCCCTTTAAAAAAAAAAAAAAGAAAAAAAAAGTGTTATTAGAGCAATGAATACTTGCTATTTTTTTTTTTAATATTTTAACTGAAAGGAAACAAATGATGACATTCCCTTGTGCTGACATTAAAAATCCCTGGCCCCTTTCTGTGGGCTCTTTTCTTTTAGTGTCCTAAATACCATAGAAGTAATAGAGCGTTTACAGTTGGAGGCAATGGTTGCTTTCCTCATTTCAGAGGAAGATATTTTGGACTCTTTCAAATAATTTTAACCCTCAAGTGTGTCCAAAAGCTTTACTTGGAGCACAAATGAAAATGCACAAAACAATCAGTTAGAATATTGTTTTGCTATTGTGAATATCACAGGGAAAGTATGAAATGCTGAAAGGAAAATAATTTTTTTTATTTCAAGCCTAGCATATTTAGCACAGTTCCTTATTCTGCATTGTCTTTTAGCATCTTTATGCTTGATGATTTCTATGGGATTTGCAACTATGCAAACACTTTGGAAGAATTCATCACAAACCATTTTTCCTGGACAATAGAACATAGCTATTATGATTGAGAAAACTGGAAATCTGTCCAGCTTTTATCTCCTTCCATTACAGAAGCACCACTAGATGTTAGCTGTCTCCTAGTTTCTAAGGCTTTGAGCCAGACCCAATGCCAAATTAAATTACTACTTTCCCTACTAAATTCAGTCACACCCACTATCAGTCTCAAGTTGCAGTTAGCAAAAAGACCCTTTCAGTTGCACCATGATTTGATTTTAATAAATAAACCTGAGGTAAAGTTTGGTCCTTGTTTCAGTTTCTAAGACACTGCTGCTGTCTTTCTCTTGAATCAAAGAGTGGCTGAAAAAACCACATCTGTATCACATCCCAAAGTGGTGTTAGTGGAGCGTTGGTACTGTTTAATTTGATTAATAGATGAACAATAGTAAAACTACTTGAAATGTCCATGTTAGCAGAAGGACCCATACAGGAGAGAATTTAGGCATGGCTTGTTTTCTTACCATGGCCCAGTCTGGATATTTATGCTCCCCTGTCCCACTGCTCACACGTGCCCACTTGTACACAAACAGACCTGCTGTGTTGCTGTAACAGAACTCTGCTCATCTTGGGCAGGGGATGGGGGGGCTTTGAGGCCACAGCAGAGGGAATGAGCTCCCCAAGCCCATGCCTGACTGTGAACACTCACTTTTTCATTCTTGTGTGGTTGGTGGAAACCATAAACTTCTGTATTTTTTTGCAGTTTCTTTCAGACTAGTAACTAAACTAAAGCTGTGTATATGTTTTCTTGTAGCACTTTTGCTAGCTAGCTAAGACAGAAAATAACCATTTAAGCACCATTTTCCCTTTCACTCTGTGTCCTCCACTGTGCAGAGCAGTTCTTCAGGCTCTCTTGCAACAGAATCACTTGCTGCTTTGGTGCCATTTCGCTGCTCTGCGATTTGGGGAACTCTGCTTACCCTGTCTGAGCCTCTTCTCTTCTCTCTGTCTGGCTTGGCCTCCAGCCATAGCTGATCTGACATTCTTTCCCACAGAAACATGAGTGGGAATGGCAGGTAGCAACACAGTGGTTGTCTGTGGCTAATTTCAACTGTGGCTGTCAGATAAAAGCTGAAAATGCTATTTTGCAAACAGCACCTCCAGACAGGCTGCACAGCACTAAGCAAAAAGCCAGAACACCCCCTACCTTCTGAGACCTTGAAAAGAAGGGTAATTTTCTTATACTTGTTTGTTTTGGAGTTTGACAGTATTTTTAGGCCCAAAGAACTCAGTAATAAGTATTTGAATTCATCATTCTAACAATTTTCAACTTTCACAGTAAATTATTTGTTTTAAAGGTTGAACATGTCATATGGTAAGAGCATCTAACCAGAAGCTATGAAATGTCTGAGGAATCAGAGGAGACAGAGAAATCTCACTAAGCAAAAGATAATGACTGGGGCAGCAGAATGCAAACAGTAGAAACAGATAAGATGGGGAGGAACTCCAAAACCTTAGTTTTCACTTTATATTTTTGGATTGTGTTGTAACATCACAAAGATCATGCCTGTCATACAGACTTAATCTGAAAATTTTAGTCAGGCTTTGTCCTATGGAAGTGCCAGAAGGAAATAGACGGTAAGAGAATGGATCAAATTCTGACCATCCTTGTCCATGATGAGTTTAAAATATATTTTTACTCACTTGATTCTTTTGTGATATGACACTAAAGCACAACACACATTTTTTTTTTTTTTCCTTTTTTGTTCTTGTTCTATTTTGTTTTTCTCTTCCCAGCCAGATCCAGCTCCAGGCTGAAGGAGGGTTTAAATAAGGTAGTTTAGTAGAAGAAAAGCTTCTTGGAGGGAAACCTTTCTACTATGAATCTGGCACATTTTTCTGCTTCTGTGGGAAAGGCATTATTTTTAACTAAAAAGAATCATCAAGATATTGACTGAAGTTTCTAGAAAAACTACACTTAATGCTCAAAATGCACCCCCTTTATATTGTACACTAAGGCACAACACTGTCTTAGTAAATTTTTTAAATACCCATACACATGGAATGAGCTTTTTATAAGGTTTTATACTTTAGAGAACCATCTAGTGTGCAAGCTGAACTCAAACTCAAAAAATGTTACCATTGCAGGTTGTCAAGTTTTATTTCCTTATTTTTGCTCACTTTGGGTGGGGAAAAAAAGCCTAAAATTCTTCATTGTAAGACATAGCAATGTGAGTAGGAAGTATATTATACAATACTGAATAAGTCATACTAGAATTGACACACGATGCATGTTAGTGTATGAGACCCATTCTTAAAGAATATATGGAATACTAAGGTATCTGCACCAAGGTTACTAAAGTTCATAATCACACGCAACATGGGAATGTTAATGCAACTAGCTGAAATTATATATCAAATATTGTAAACTCTGTTATTTGGAATGGAAAGGATTTTATAAAGTATAACCACACCATTTGAGTGTTTCCAAGATATTGCTGGAAACAGATAATGCCTCGTTAGGACACTATGGCTGAAATGTTGTTTACTAATGACATATTGCTGGTGCATTTGCAGAGGTCTTGTACTCTCATTGTATATGAATGAAGATAGGACAAAAAACATTTAGGAATATGCATAACCAAGCTGTAAACACCAGACACCCAGGCATAGTAGAAATGCTGAGGATGCACAGATGTTAGAATGAACTCCCATCTACAAGTAGAGCATTATTGATTAGCAAACGCAGTTTTTGTGCATATATTGTGATGATTCTGTGAAAGTTTCCCTATATGCACTACCTATAGGTGAAATTAGGCTCAGATATTACAAAGAAAAAATTGAATTCTACTGCCAACTTTTGATATTGATTATTTGATTCTAAATAACTTCATCTTCACCTGAAGGTCACTTGCTAATAAATGAGAGGAACATAAATCCAGTATCCAGTGGCAGTGCCAGGGGCAGGCAAAGTAACAACCGACCCAAAGGTGCTCACTAAGGCCAGCTACGGGGAGCTGACTATTGCCATTTAGACACTCAGTGTGTATTTCTTCTATGCATTTAACTACAGATATTTTAATATCAATTGTGCCATAATCCTAAAGAAATATAAAATGTTAATATTACTTACACTATGTGATTTTTACTGTTTTGGAGAAAAAAAAGTGATAATAGCTGAAAGTAGCGCACCTCTTCCATACTCTAATCTCTCTAAAGGCACACTACCAAGTAGCTTGAACTTTGAGTTATTTTAACAATGAGCAGAACTAGTGAATCTTGGTTTCCTATGAATTTGTCTTGTGACATGCAAAAAAGTATAAACTGGAGGGTTTTTCCTGGGTGGATTGGACAGCTTCCTAATCACAGCTGATGTGCTGTGGCTGCCTTTTCCGCCAAAGGGGCATCTACTCATCAGACTATTTTTACAGTGTTTATACACCATTAACAAGATTAAAGACTCTACTTCTCTGCTGGGTAATGAATGCAAAAGTTCCTAGGATGGGGCGGGCAGATGACATAAATCTTTCTTAAAGAACTTATCCCAAACATTAAAATTCCATGGATGTGCCTTTGTGATTCCTAATGGGGTTTATAACAGCAAGAGATGGTACTAGTTTTTTTATGCAGTTTAGCCTTGGAGTTTCCAAACAGCTAAGGATAACTCTTGCCTGTATATGATGATAGCACGATCTATTTTCCCATGAAATGCAATGACATGTATATGTCTTGTGCAGGGAAGGTAGCAAGGCCTGTGATAAGGGATGAGAGGGAGGGAAGGAAAAGGAATGAAGAGCTGCAGAACATTGCTGTCTGTGGCATGACAAACATGGACAGGAGCAAAGGCAGCTAAGTCTGTCACTGGAGGAGCAAGTGATGTGTAACCAGGGTAATGCCAGAAATCAACTCTGAAGAAAGTGTTTTTTTGATACCCTAATGTGTAACCACATTGACCATTTAAATGAGATGTCTGTTGCACTGTATTAAGAAGGAAAGTTTTTTCCAGAAGGCTTTGAAATGTTGTTCTGTGCAAATTTTGGCAAAAGCTTCACTTTTGTAAAAGTATTATACAAATGCCATCCTACAGTTTAGAAAAACTTGCAGGTAAAGGCATTTGCGTTTCTTGATATCTGCACAAACACTGATTCAGTGCAGGGAACTACTTATATGCAGATGAGCTAAAGAATGTTATCTTGCTTTATGTTGCACAGAGATTGAGAATTATAAATAAAAACTGTTGGCAGATCACGAGAGCTGGGATCAGTATATTCTTTTCCATAACTACTAACAATTGGGAAAACCTAAACATAATAAGGATAAAATAGTAACTCAATTAGTTGACTTCATTTGCATCTATGACTCATTCAATTTGGTGACACTCTTCTACCAAATATGGGCATATCTGAGTTCTGTATTTTGGAGGAAATGTGAACTGAGACAAAATTATCATTTAAATAATACTGGATGTTTTGAAGCAGTCAACATCTGGCAAATAAAGGTGGAAAAAAAATAAACTTCTTTAGAGTAGAACAGTTTCATAGTAATGAAGATTAGATTTTTTTTTCATTTTGGGGGGCAAATGAATTACAGGACTCTGGTTAGAGAAAGAAAAGTATCATGGTATCATGGAGATGTTTGTATCAAATCTTAATGAAGAAGAACAAAAGATTTAATTTAGAATATAAGTAGTGAAACACTTCATAATAGCAGAGTATTACTGGCAGCTTTCTGCCTGTGGACTACTGATGCCAAAGTGAAACATGCCAGATTTTAGAAATGAATGAAGCATATAACAAACAAATGGCAGCTAGGAATTGTTAATTTAAGGAAAAGAAGTAAGAAAGAGAAAACTGATATAGCATAACAACGTACAAAAAATAAGAAAAGAAATCTTGAAGTAGTTTTAGTGGTTGTGCTAATTAATAACTGTATATAATGAGTTTGGTTAGGACTGTTTTTCTGTGTTAGGTGTCCTGGAATCCTTTTTTGGAAGGTGTAGACAGAGGTCACAGAAGCCATAACTGAATAAAACAAAATGGGAAGGAATAGTAGTAGAGCAATCACCACTTTTAACTGCTGCGAAGTGTGCCCTGAATCTGTCAGCAGGATTTCTGTTTTTGTTTTTCAGAAGAAAAAGTATAGCAAAACAGATCAAACCTAACATTTTTTGTCTGAGTCCCCATCACTCACTAGAGGAAATGACAAACTCATTTTATGTGATTTTTTATGGCTATCCCTTCCCCCTTCCCCTCAATCCTGTTTTATTCATTAATTGCAATTCCCAGTTTTTGTTCCAAGCTTTTAAACTGGATTATCACCTTTTCATTCCAATATTCTCTCCTAGTTGCCCATAGTTATCACTACCTTTTTATAAGGGTTGATTTCATAACTTTTTGATCTGCTTTAGTACTTCACTACCTTTATAACACAACCATAATTATTTTTCCTTATGAAGAAATTGAGTTTTGTTTTCAAGATCCTGAAAATTTTTAATTTAAATGGCATAAACATTCATTAAATTCTATTTACAAATACTTACCATCTTACAAATACTCAGTTAACTGTAGGTAAAAACAAGGTTTTTTCATGTTTAAAACTTACATTTATAAAAATTTGTGCAGGGGGAATAACTCATAAAAGTTTTCAAATAGAAATTTCAAAGACAGGGAACATTTAAATGAAGAATCTCAGCACTAAACAATTTTTCAATTTAGAGCAGTAAGAAAAAAAATCTCTAAAGATTCTAGGGCAATAGGAGCAAGGCTGAAAGGCTTAAAAGAAAAAGTCATGTCCTGTTGTGGGTCCAAATGGCTGACACATGACCCGACATGGTCAGCACGGCTCTGTTACTTGCTCCATGGCCATACCATGATGTAGCAGGTAACTGAGAGGCAATGTGACTTCATAAAACCACACTAGATATTTATTTTAATTGTAAAGGTAAATATCCACTTTAACTTAAATAATCCAGGCATATGATTGTTCATCTTTCACTTTTCCATTCTGTTTTAGGCCTTAATAATGTTTTAGGCTAAATGCTCCCAACATTTGGGAGTAAGCCTTCTCCTTTCTCCTTGCCTTTTTCCCTTATTTTCACCATGCTGCAGATGACTCTTCTGATTTGTCTTTAGACTGAAAATAACTCACCATTTTACAGTGGTACTGAATAGATTTAAGATCTTCAACAAATCCCACGAATGTGATCGCTATACCTCTGTTGTTCCTTCTGTAGGTAGTGTGGGTTTAACCGTGAACACCCAGTAGAAGAATTAGTGATCACAAACTTCTAAGTTTTTACTATTTAGAATGAATGATGTTTAGCCTTTGGACTAAAATTTGCTTTAGAAGATTGGTGTTCATGTTTCAATATAATACTGTCATGGTTAAGCCTTATCAACTTGAGAACTAAACTTTGGACTTGACATAGCACAACTAAATCCTCACATCAATGCTTGCCAAACATAGTATACAGTTCAAGAAAAATATTGGTAATGCATGGAAGACAGAGAAACATTTATCTAAAGAGAATCTATACCAGCGACTCCAGTCTTTTGAAAGTGGCTTTCAGTGGCTTTTGAAATACAATTACACAAAAGGGAATAGACACGTTCATTGGTACCTTATACTTTACAAAGCCATGGGAATATACTCTCAAATAATAGGTGCATTACCTGCCATAGCTTGCTCTTAAATTATTCTCATAGAATCACACAAGACCCATTTGGAAGGTACCTGAAGGGTTGTCTGATTCAAATGTTTTTTGCACAGGCCTGGTTCAGAGAAGATGATCCAGCACAATGTCTTCCTGAATCCTAAAACGGCCCATTTTTGGAAAATGCACCATATCCTGGGAGAGATTATTCCAATGACTGTTCTCATTGTGAAAAATTTTCCTCATGTCCAATTGGAATTGACCCAGGAGTAACTTGTACCCATTACCTTGCCTTTTTTCCATGTGAATCCTTGTAAAAAGGGAGTCTCCACCTTCTTGTAGCCAGTCGTTAAGCACTTGAACATGGTGACAAGGTCTTCCCTAAATCTCTCTTAAGGCTGAACAAATCCATGTGTCTCAATCTTTCCTCATAAGGCAGGGTGCCCAGTCCTTGGATCATCTTTGTGGCCCTTCTCAGGACCCTCTCCACCCTGTTCTCACCCTTTTTTATTGTGCGGACCAAAACTGAGCAGAGTATTCCAGCTGTGGCTGGACAAGCACTGCATGGAGTGAGATAATGCCTTCTTTATCTCTGCTGGTGATCCCCTTGTTGATGCAAGCAGCATCCTGTTGGCTTTCCTTGCTGCAGCAGCACACAGTGTGTTGTCATTCAGACTGTGAATAAAATGGTAGGCAACCTGCTTCCTGGTTTTATTTTCTGTACGAAATAATAAAATAAAGGCAAACAAAAAAAGGACAGGAAAATCGTCATGAAAGAAACAACACATGAATCCTAATTTTTCAGAACACTGGTACTAACAGCAAGAATAGAAAAGAAAAAAAAGAGTACTTTCTGAAGTCTTTAAAAAAGAGTTGCCTGGAAGATTTTTGGAAATTAACACTAAATTTGTCAGATGATACACAAGGCTCAACTACCTGCTAAAACTTGTCAACTCTTAATTTTACATCTGTTGTTGATCACACTGTAGCACTTGATAATATGTTTATGATCATGTCACTGCAATGGAAGAGGCAAAGTTAAATTGTCAGTTCTAGTCAAGTAGGGGTCTTGGTCTTTCATGTATATTTGATGATAAACAATCCCACTGAAGCCTGGCTGGTGTATCGCAGCAGTACCCTTACAGGAAGGACTTGGGTTTAGGTTTGTTATTCTTTGTTGCCTCAGGCATGAGCATCTATATCTCTCAAGATATTTTAAGCCAAGTAGAATTAAAATTATACAGACTTTTAACAAAAGAGTAGTGTCATCTGTAATCCTGGTTTTGTCTTTGGTGTTATCATTTTGCATTTTGTTTAGCATCTGAATAAGAGAAGCCCTGTCAGTAACTGCCAGGTACTGGTAAACAATTATTTGGTGTTCAAGTTAAGGAAGGTTTTGTGCATCATAAAATTATTTAGCAATTAGATTTCAAAATAGCATATGATCTATGGTGCTGATCTCAGGTTCCTTCCTTCCTCTTGCATAATAAAACTTAGTAAATGTAATTTAAAATATACGTTTATGTTCCCCTTGTAACTATTAGTCCCATTGCCATTAGTATAGGAGATGCTACTATACGTAATGGTAGCAAGTAATGGAACTTGACAAGATTCTTCAAATCTAAATATATTAAATATATTAAATTCAAGATGGTACCTACTTTAAAGGGCTGTAAATATTAGTTTTTTAAATTGTTTTGCACCTTGGAGAAAGAACAAACATATACACACATTTAAGCTGTATACAATGGGCCGCTGTTTATTTGCCCTTACTGAGCTATGCATATTCATGCTCCAGCAGTTCAATACATGTTTCACTCCAAGCATCGAGAAAACTTTAAACTATAAAGATTCTTCTGCTGTATATATTACAGTTGTAAATATACCCTTAACCATTTTTGAATGTGAGGAAATATTTATCATATCTGTAGCTGTATTTTAGAATGACTTGATAAATTATTTCTGACATATTTTCTATAATTTAATGAAGCAGTTTTTATCCATTTGAAACCAAGAACCACCTGATTAGGAAAATATATAGCTGAACTGCTGAGCAGGTGAATTAACACAGTTAAGTATTCTTTTGGAGAGTCAACAGAAATGCTTAAGAGTCTTCCAATATTTTGATTCTCAGCTTACCAGCAAATTTTCAATCTCAAGAAGGCATGTGTAGTTGTCATTAACTTCTACTGTGAAAATGTTTATACATAAATCACTTTTGTGAAGCGAGAACTGCACAGAGAGGTAGTAGTTCCCTTTGGCTCCATGTGATGACAAGTCTTAAGTAGGGTTGCAGCTTTACTCAAATGTTTGAATAATAAATGTCCTGGATTCACTGTCACAGGAATAGCTTGTAAGTGCAAGTAAGGAAAAGTACACCTTTGCAAACCACTCAGCACTGATAACATAATTAAGAAGAGCCCAAGTGCCATCTGGATATTGCTTGTGGCTGCTTTCTTCTCCAGAGGAGCTTCCAGGAAAAGGCAGTCAAGTATTAATGTGGAAGTGCAGTAAGATACAGAACTTACCTTTCTGATAATGCCATTTATGTAGACTTTTATCCTGTCTGCAGCCTGCTCCTGTCCCAGGGCTCCAGGGAAATGTTGCAGGTTTTCTGTCCACCGTCACTTGCTCTTAGAAAAGAGTACTTTGTCCTAGTGGGTCTGTGCTTATCTTGGAGCAAAATGCATCTTCCTCTCATTTTGTCTTCCCATGCTTTGTCTTGGATTCTCTGACACCTAACCTGATAGCTCTGATTTACCAGTCTCCTGGGAAAAACCTTCCCTTTCTCTCCTTTATGGAAAAGTGACCTAACAGCTGTATTGGAAAGATTTGAGGGTTTGCTCTGGAAGACCTTGGTTTCCTCTCAGGACATTTCCCACACAAGGTGTGAGCAGATAATTGGCCAGCTCTGCTTCTCTGCCCCAATGTTGAAAGTCTAGAGATGTTCTGACATCCCACGGGCCTGTTTTGTGGGGAAGGAAAACGTATTTCATGTGGTGCAAGCCAGGCTGAGCCAATTGCTGGAGTCTTGAGAGCATGTGTGTTTAAAAGTGAGTGTGAATATTTCACAGTAAAATATGAAAGGTCTACTTTGTGGTCTTTTAAAAATATTTCTGGCACAGCAAAACAAGTAAGATGGGAGACAGGCTTTTTGTATGGGATTACTTGGTGCCAGTGCAGCATTTTCTCCTTGCCAAGTTTTTGGTTAAGTTGGAAAGTATATTTCCTTGATTATGATGAGGCGAGACGCTCTTTAAATAGAAAATAAATTTTATCACCATCTGCAGAGCAATCTGATGAATTAAATGAGGAGTTACAAAACTCTTCTGTTGGCCCTTTTTTAATAAGCCGGTTCATATGGATTTTATAAATCCAGAACTGTATTTTAAATATGCCTCCCTCATAATTTTTCATGAAATAGTTTGTTACATAGTGACAATCTTGATTACATTATATTCCTTTTAGATGTTTTGTCCCACTTTGAGATAAAATTATTCTGCTGTGTTGCTATAAGATTTAAAGTCCATATATCAGTACTAGTCATTTATTTTGAACAGTTTGAGATGCTTCAATTGTTGGCATTCATATACCATCAATCAAATATAGCAAAAATAACACTTTATCACCAGAAACCTTGTGTCATATTCAGGTTTAACAAGTAACCTCACGAATTAAAGCAAGAGCTTAGGTACACCAGCAGCTATAAACATCTGTTTAAACATGTTAGGGATTATTAGGGTAGTACCACAGCCTTGTTAACTTGAAGTGTGAGCCAGGTTTGCAATCCAAAGCAAGCATAAGAACTGTGATGTAGCAAAAAGAAGGGAAAAACCTCATTTTTGCAGAGTGAAGATTAATTGGACATATACAATAAGTACACACAAGATTTTAAACTTTCATTCAAATCTATTCCAGCCATAAAAACACAGCTGTTCAAGCTAACAAAGCATTATAGGTCTAGACCTGCAAATGAGCATATGAATGGTATTAGAAATTAAAATCTGCAATAAAAGTTTAGGGCTCAGTTTGTCATATATATATACACAGTCAGATCCCATTGAAAATAATGCCAAGTTCAGATTCAGACTTTGGTGTTCATTACAAATGCACTCTAAAGTCTTATGATTGAACAAAAATCAGTCTTGGGTTCTCAAACTTCCAATATAATGCTGTGGGATTAGGGAAACTGAGAGACAGACAGTGAGAATGACTCCTTTTTTGTGCAGAAGAATACCAAGAAGTGTTTGTTTGGGTTTTCTTAGAAAAACATCTCTTTCACCCTAGTTCTTCTCCAGTATGCTTTATGCCCTAACCATAACTGAGAAAACCTTTGCCAAAGCCTTTACTTCATCCAAGCAAAACCTCATGACTGGTGGTATTACCCTTCTGAAAGTGGCAGGTGTCCTTCCTTTAAATCTTACTTTGTCTGGCCTCCTTGATTTTGTGCTTTCTAAGCTCTTCTCATAAAGCAGCAAATCTGTCTTTCAAGAATTGTTTCTGTGCAGATGACATGCAGAATCATCTTCTCACTCTTTCATTTTCACACCTGTTTCCCTCCATGCAAACTACAGCTTTAGCTATTCTGATATGAACCTTACAGTTTTTTGGATTTTAGTTCATATGTAAGATGGCTAAAACCCTTAGTGTTTTCATCACATTGTTCCTTTCCTCCTTTTTAATAACTATGAAAAAATTAAACTGTCTGTCATTTATGCAGTGATTGTTTTATTTTCATTTCTTTGTGATCTGCACATCTAGGTGATAGTCAAATCTCGCATAATTTTCATAACTAATTGAGATTTTTCTTTTTCCATTCACTCACACATCTAGAATGTAAAATTAAAATACACAATTGTGTCAATATCCCTTTCAGCTCTGCCTTGTTTATGACTCCTCAATGTACTGTGAAGTGGTTTTCACTCTCAAGTTCACATGGCTCAGTTTTTTAAAATAATCTAGCTTCTTTTTTTCCCTTACACCATATGCAGCCTACTTCCATATTTTCATGCTTCTTCAGTGGTCAATTTTTGGGTAGTTCTCAGTTTTAAATAAGATCATGAAATCAATTTCTATGAATAACTAGTCTGTCAATTACAGCCTAATATTGCATATAAATAAATATACATACTTCTATTTTCAGTAGATTGTTATTCAGAGTCACACATTAGGAAACCAGGGTGTTTTGCTGCACAGTAGGACTTCAAACAGGATGGGTAGAATAATGTGTAGAATAGATGAGACAATAAAAAAAAAAGGTGTGAGAGCAGATTATTAGAATACCTTGCAGTGGAAATGTTTGAATTTCAGAAATGGAAGGACAATAGTACAAGCAAGTATTTCACACTTAGTGTCTGTATACTGTGATAATAAAGGAGCACAACAGCCAGACACTAAAAATGCTAGAAATGTACCATCCATGTCTTGGAGTGCCAGCAGAAAGAAAAAAGACAAATCACTGTCACAGAAATACGCTTAAGCAGTTTGCCAAGAAGCAAATTTTTGCTGCAGAGTTCTTAAATGATTCAGTGTGTCCTCTGGTTTGAGAGAATTACTTTTTATCTTATTCCTGTGTCAAGTTATCTATTCAATTTTTAAACATACATCCTTTTTCTTATTAGGAAAAAACCACCCTTCCTTAAGTGCTGGAAGAATGAATACCTTGTAGAATTGTCTGTTTTCTGTATACATTGATTGGGACAATGAGTATTTGAAAGTATTAATATTGGAAAGACTTAGCAGTATTTACCACTTAAAAAAAAGTTTTTTGTGACTATAGAAACCATTCTGGACTGCAATTCTTCATCATAGATATCTATTTATGCCTTTTTGCTAGCCAGTGATTTGAAAGAATGTAAGCTAGTTTGTGAGAATGGCATCTGTTCACAATGACTTAGTGGAAGGTGTGTGGAAGCTGATGTAGGACCCAAATCCCATCTGATCTACTTTGTGACTCAGTCTGTGTATTCCTTGCCGCACTCATGAATGGGCTAACTTTCAACAAAAGACTTTTTTACCTTTCTTATTCCTTTTGAAATACTAATATTCACATTTGAAACAGACATTCTGATGCAAATGACACTGCTGCAAAGGATGGTCACAGCTCCTAAAAGGGTGGTTTCAACTTGACAACTTTTCTAGCTGTAGTTGGTATGACAAATACATGAGAACTGCAGGAGAATGTGGCCAGTTATCCTCTGAAAACCTGACTGGCACAAAACAGTTGCTCAAATATGACAACAATCAAAATCTAGACAAAATTTTAGGGTTTCAATTATTTAAATGTGCGTATTTGGAAAAAAAAGCCACCCAACAACTTAAAATCTCTTCACATTCTGCGTGTAACCAAGGAGTTTGTAAATAAAAATTAATCACCTGCTAGAAAGTGATCTTCACAACAAAAGATTAAAACAGTCATGTTTAAAACAGCTTCATCAGACACAAGAGCATCTCAAGAACCTTATTTTAAAACACATCTGATCTCCAATGCAAATCTCATTTACCTTCAAGAACTCAGATACTAAAGATAGCACTGACTTGCACAAAATGTTAGAGTGACTATTCTAACACAACCTTCAGAAAACCAAAAGTGTGGCTACCCTCTATATTTTAGTAGAATTGGACCAGAAAACACAGAAACAAATATATGAACTGTATTTCAGCATGAGAAAAGTGATGTATTGTCATTTGCTGAATTTAGCTGTGGGATGCTGAGAACATCTCTCTGCATATACCATGCCTGAGCAATGAGATTTGTTTGATTTGTGCCCATAAATTCAAGATAAAAGATGAGTTTGACTCAATTAGAAAAACAAAGCAAAAAATGTAGTTGAACATTATTCAAAGAAGGTATTAAAGGCAAACAGGAAAATGGCAAAACCACTGCTGCTTAGAGTGATGCATTTGACAATTCTGAACTGACAGATTGAGTTAATGCTTGGGGTTTTTTTCTAGCAGTTAATTCACTTCTTGTTTTATTTTGAAATTTAACAATCTAAGCATGTTTAAAAATTTAATGACAGATTTTTTTACAGTCAAATTTAAATTCAGGAAAGCAATGACAAGTGCTCTAGTACAAAAATAACACACCTAATTTCAACACCTAAAGTCAATGTAATGTCTAATGTACAAATTATAGAGTGTATGGTAGAACAATTCTTTGATATGCTTTTTGGTCATAGTGATACAAAGTTCTGTAAAATTGAAAAAACCCTCAACGGTTGATAAATTTTAACAGGAATAACACAAAATTTTTCAGTATTAGCCAGCAATTTTAGAATGTGTTGAATCCTATCAATCCCACTCATTACTAGAACTGGCACCTCCTGCCTTCTTAGAAGCTGACATGCATGTTCAGATAACAGCTAGAACATTCCAACAATCATTCTCGAGCCCTTAGGCTCCAGCCTTCCCCCAACCTCTCCTTTACCGCAATACCTGCAATAAATATCCCAGTTTTGAGACTGCTGATACAATGATATCACAAACTACCTTGTGTATCAAAGATCTGTACTTTCTCTTCCAAGCACCTGAATGCCTCTCTTAGAACCTTTTTGAATTTACAGCAAGGACCATTTCTGTTCCGTACAGACCCTTGCACAGTGGGCCACAGCAAGTAATTGTAGTTGCTATGGTAACATAATAGCTATTGAAGGATATTGCAGCCTAAAAGCATGATTTAGAAAACATGGCATAACAACATGATGTAGGTTTCCTTTCTCAGGGAGCATTCTTCTGCTTTGTGTTTCTGGTAGCCACTGCGTAGTAATCATGAATTTGTCCTTGAGTTGCAAACAGGATGGTTCTGACTCTGTGAGTTAAGAGGGGATGAGTGAAAAATAAGGCAGGCAAGACTTTCCTGGAAGAATGTGTCGTGGTACTGAACCTGTTGAAACTGACAGTGGAGTGAAATGGAGCAATATGACATTACAGGAATCCTGACTTTCTTAATTCTCATATTAAGTAAGGGGGGAAAGGAGAGACTTGCATGGAAGGAACCAGAATCAGGGTGAAGAAAGGGTTTGTACTGACAAAATGATTGGATTTTTTAAATTTACCTTTATCATACATGGGAATTCTTCTCCTCTGCCTTCCCTGCCACCTCCCAGATTGTTTGTTCATTCTACACTTTGCTGTGGCCAGCTCAGGAAGTTGCCTTAGATGTTTGCTAATGAATTTCATATGCTGTTGCCTACCATCACAATATCTGCCCTTGAATAGATAAACTACTGAGAATATTTTCATTGTCAGGCTCAGAATAGAGAAAATATATTCCTGTGTGCTCTGCTGTTGGAATGAAGATACTTCATAGAGAAGACTTTAAAATGAATATAATGAGGAATATGCAGAGGAAAATATGGTGCATATTTACATTGCAACTCCAACAACAAAGAAAAATTGAAAACAAAACAGAAAGCATGTTTGCAATATGTCACCCTAAAGGATATCTTTAAGTTGAAATATTAAAAGCATTCTCAGTAACAGCAGACTACACCAGTTTAAAACAAAGCCTAAATTTGTCATAACTCAACAGTTCAGAGTGGTGTTTTCAAAGCAATTCCAAACTATTCAAATTTTGTCCAAATTTGCAATCTGCTTTTCTTTCTTTTTTTTTCCTAACCTCTCTCCTTCCTCTTCCAAATACCTCACATTGTCTGAGTTTCAATATATGCTGTTGATCTACCTGAAGTGTGCCTAGTCAGGGGATGAGGAAAAAATGTTATATGTATTTTTTCACGTATTTTTTTTTATGATTAAAAAATTACTTTCCTCCCCATGGAAGACTTGGGATTTAATCAAATATATGGATAAATACACATACTCTCCTAGCTATGAAAGATTCCATTGCTTTGCCTTAAAACCATAATTTAACAGATGCTTTATAGCTATAATTTGTTTGCATTATCTCATCTAGAAACTGAAGTAGGGCCCTTACTGTGCTAAGCAGTCTGTGAATGCATAGAATTAAAACTTGGAATGCTTAGAGCTTGGAGTTTTACTGTTGACTGCAACACATCAAGGATTTCACCTGTGACGAAAAACATGCCCTGCCACAAAAAAACCTTATGCTCCTAATGAGCAAGATGGATTCACAGGGGGAGGAGAGGCAGGCAAAGTGGTTTGTGGTTATGAAGCAGATCAGCTACAGAGCACAGAACGGGTCCTTCTGTCTCCTGTCACAGCGCAGTGCCCTGGGCGTGCTGCCTCGACACATAATTAACTACTAAATCTTTCCAGCGCCCTTCGAGAAAGCGGGTAAATGAGGCTGCATTAAATACTTTGCTGATGCCAGTGCTGATCCAGCTTGCTTAAACCTTGCTTGATTATCTCTGCTCTATATTCAAGCCTGCCTGTGTTCTTTCTTCTGAGAATCTGCAGGGAGTTGCCTCCGCTTTGAAAAATGATTTCTGGAAGGAAGGCTTGCTCTGGTCCTGTGGTGGTGTAAAGTCCCCTTCCCAAAGAATGGAACAGGACAAGAGAAAGGTGACTGTTCACTGAATTTGTGGTGAATGCTGTGGACAGTGCTGTTGACCACAGAGACTTGTGGAGATCTCAGGAGACAGGTTTCCCCCTCCGCCGCCTTTACTGTGGGAGGACTCTCATGGGCAGACAGAACCATTACAGGCTTCTGCTGGACCATTCATTCAGGCATCCCAAAGCACGAGAAATGCCATGGAGGAAAAAAATTACAGCACATAATCAGATCTTAAGGGTTTCCAAGCTTGTTTTAGCCACACTGAAACCTATGGAAGTTGCCATAAGAAACTGCTTCTTGAATTTGTATGCTTTTCATTACAGAATTCTCAGAATTATGGTCCTGGCAACCAACAGATATGTTATAGAGGATTTTCCCCTTGGAATTATTTTCACATAAAAAATGCAAATACAAGAGAACACAAATGAAAGTGGGAAAAATCTCAGGTGTCACTGTGCTAGCTTTTCTATCTGGGCTTAGGCTACATTTTAGCCTCTTCAATCACTTTGGAAATACCCAGTCCTGATATGAAGTGACTGTTATGCTTGGGCTGTTACAACAAGGTTTTTCAGGTAGACTGGAGTGCTGACAGATACGTAACAGTAGATTTTAGAGGCAGTAAAAATCAAAATTACGTGAAGTTTTGAAAGGTCTTTTAGGTATAACTTCCTAAATGATAGTTTCAAGAAAAGTAAACTTGGGGCACAGATTTCAGGATTTTTTTTACCTTGAGACTTCAAAACTCTCAAATACAAGTTTGGTTTCATAAGAAAGTTGGTTTCATTATTTCCTCTTCATGGTAACATAAACCTCTTTCACTCACCCTCAGTTTCTGCCTTATTGCACATTTTCCCCCTATAATTTGGATTACATAATTATTTTTAACTTTAGAAATGTTTGAACAATATACTCATGATGTACTTTGGCTACTCCTATTTCTGATTCCCGCTATCCAGGGGATGGAGTTTAGTAACATGCTTATGACTTACTTGCATGTTTTGCCAGTGGCAGCTTGATATCTGATGGATGGGATATTTCTTCTTGGGAAGTTCAATTGTTGAAGTCCAAATAGAAACATATGTTCAGATCCATTTCTATGTGATATAAATGCAATGTTTTAAACAAGCTAAATCCTAAACAATTTCCTAACACAGAATAATGTTTCTTTATGTTTGAGTCATCAGCACAGGGATTGTTACACTGTAGGTAGATTGGAATAACATCCAAGCTCTAAGGAAGTGTAAATATGCAATAATCCTAAAATTTAGCTTGGGCTACATAATGTTTGATATACAAAATGAGAAAAGGAAACAAAGGCCAAATGGAGTGAAATGTAGTCTTCCTTAGATTGAGTGGTAAGATATGACTTGTGTACCACCTATCTCCTGCATAAATCCTTAAAAAGTGATAAACTGAATTGTCAGATACAATTAAACTTTCATGCAAGATTTAATTACTGTGCTTTGTGCATGCTTATGTACTGTCCTGGAAATCTGTAGGCTATTTTATCTGTTGGCTTGATCTAGATGAATACTATAAACAAGTTACTTTATTTTTTGAAAAGCCTTACTGGTAGTGTTATGATTTGTTTCATATTTCTTAACTCTTCTACATAGCTGAGAAAAAAACCAAAACTCTTTGATTTAACAATGACATATTAGAAACTGAAGCATGTGAAACATACTGGTGTTTTGCAAAAATAATTCTCCTGAAAGTTACTCTGTGCTTATGCTGTCGTCAGTGCTAGGAAATTATACTTTCTTCTTTGTCTATGCAAATTCTACAGTAAGGTTTTACTTTCTTTCTTCTGTGCATTTTGCACTCATTTTCATATATCTGTCATCAGAGCATTAAAAAATCATAAAAAAGCTTGGTGTTATAAAAGTCCTGACAGCACATTTTCAGCTTGCTTTATTTTTTTCCTTGTTCAATTCACAATCAATGTTTGGAAACATCAAAGTCTGTAGAAGAAGATTCTTTTTTTTTTTTTATCTAGACCTTTTATTTAGCATGTTTTTAACAACTACTTGATAGCAATCTCCCTTCCCCCTTCTTCTCCACTGCAAACCAAAAAAATATGTCAAGTTCCTTCTAAGAGTTTGTAAAGAGCAATAAAAGATTGGGTTGTTGCCTCCAAGGCTCCTCCCACCCATACAAACTCTAGGTTTGGAAGGCAGCACCCAGGTCATCATAAGGCCCTACAGCGTCTAATGATGTTCATGCAATGATTGAGCACCACACTAAAAGCAATTAGGCTTCTTCCCTTACTGGGAAGTTGTTGCAGACCATCATGTCTCTAGCTTGACAAAGAGGCCACATGGTTAACTCTGCATTACTCTTTCCTCTGGCTTACAATGAGAACACAGCCGAAATGTTTATATGTGGTAGGTGCAATGCTTCTGTGCATAGATTAGTCTCTGTTCTAGAAAATGAGTGAGAAGCTTATTTAGAGGATGAGTAGAATTTGGATCAAGTGTCTGATTTAATAAAGATATAAGGAAATTAAGAAATTGAACTCTTTTATTGTCTTGCCTAATCTTAGGCTGCTTGGGTAACCCATCCCATTAGTCAGGTGGATAAACACATGACTCTTGCTTCTGTCTCTTCTGCTATTTCATATGAATTACCAGGTGCAGCAACATGTCTTCTGTATGGCCAATCAACTACTGTTCCTGTTGGGAAAATGTACAGAAAGGGAATGCATCCCTGCAAGTCCTGCATTCATGTGTGCAACCTTTTCCTGTTAGCAAGGGCAGAATACAGTGAGAACTTGTGTGGCTGAGAGAAGCAACCAAGCACGGCCTTGCGTGTGTTAGCAGGGCTCACTCAACACCTGGACAAGACGTTTTTCAGGATGCTATTCACTAGCTCCATAAGTCTTTCTAATTTGATGTTATTTGAAGTGAGTTGTGTGTAAGTAATGTTAATTATGCAATAGGTTTTGAAGAATATGTTTTGACTGTACAGTGGAAATGTCAGTCCCATTAACAATCATTATTACCTGTCAGAAAGCAGAAGGAGCTTAGGATGAATGCTAATTTTTAATTCTGGTATCTGTGCAGATGCATATCAATGTTTCATGTATGTTTTGCTCATTTCTATCCTGATCACTAAACCAACCTTCTTCTCTCTCCAAGTTTTCTTTCCTTGGACTGAGTCCAGAAAAGAGAGAATGAGGCTCTAACTTCAGGCGTCATGTGAGTCAGCTTATATTGAATGTATTTTGAAACAAAGGTTTCAGTTCTCAGAAAGCGGTTCATCTGCTGCAGTGTTTCCAAACCTTGCTTCCAGTGGTCTCTGGAATTTATTAAGGCTGTGGCAAGGGTTCAAGAGGATTGGAGTAGGATTTTGGAGGCAGCATTCCAAAAAGAAAAAACTTGTTCTGTTTCGCTTTGTTACATAGATTAAAGTAGTTGATTTAATAAGTACTTTTGACTATAGACACTCTCAATATTTTTTTGTCTTTCATATAACACTCTCAATTTGGTGTATTTTTTGTGAATTCTATGAATTCTGCCCTATGTTGCAAGGAAAGCCTATAACTATATGAAGGGCTGTTTTCATTGACTTTAAGGTGTAGGGTGCAAATAGAGAGCTTTTAATTCCAGTTCTGTTGCTGACGTAATACTGGGCGAGTTGTCCCCCATTTTCCCTGCCATTTTTTTAATTATTATTAAACTTAATTCAAAAATGTTATACTCTGATTAGGTAGTGCTCATCTAATAATGTCAGTATCTTGTCTCTTAATTTAGTTCAACATGAATGAACCTTTCTTGAAAAGGAATGAGAAGATAGTGCTTGAAATATTCTACCTGAGATTGTAACAATAATGTTTTACAAAGCTAATGCAATCCCTAAATATATAGCTACCAATGTATTCTATCACTGCCTTAAATATCTTTGCACTACATCACATTTTCTTGGGTCACTGTCATTCTGTAGTCAAGAAGCAGATGGATGTTCTTCCCCTCCTCAGGTTTTTCCAAGAACAAATTTCCAGCTCATACCAAAAGACTTTGTTATTCCTGAGGTTTATCACCTTCCATTAAACACTGCTGAGGTTTCTCCCTGTTTTATTAAGCATGTATAAAATTTCAACAGAACAACAAGTTATAACACATGTTCTTTTGAGAAGTATAAGCAGCAACAGAAGTCTGTATGAAAAGGACACCTAGAAGATTGTTAAAGGGAAAAAACAGTATTTTCTCATCCCACACTTTTACAAAACTGTTATTTTATTAAATATTCTATACACAGCTCTCTACACTGACAATCAGGACCTACTTAAGATGATCAGATTTTCAGTCCAAAATCATGCTTTCCTTTCATGCTATTCTTGTGGAAGACCTAAAAGCTGAATATAAGAATGGCTCCTCCACTGTTTTATTGTTGCTATCCTATTACTACATAGCTTAACTATTGCAGAGTGTATTACTGGGAAACTGAGGGTCTTACGTGCAATTTTTTTTTCCTCAATTTATTACTTGTTCTCACTTGTGTGAAATATTGACAATAGGAAAGTCTTTTTCTGGGCAAATTAATGTACCCTGTTTGATTTCTTTGGAATTCTGTTCTTTGATGTTTGTGTAATTAAGGACTGGTTCACAGATTTAAAGTCATATTTTGGTAATTTAATAGGCTAGAATAATTACATCTGCTGATCTAAATTTTCAGATATTTAATTACCAACGTTTAGGAAATCTGATGGATGAAAGAGTTAAAGAACAACAACATGCTTTGAACACAAGTGAACAGCAGGGGATAGTCAGTGTACCTGTATAGGTTTTATTCAGCAGCCTGTGTGTAATTGAAATGACTCTTTTATTAGGAGAAAAAGTGGAAAGTGAGGTACAACAGGAGTAGGAAAATAATTTTTTGTTTGCTCTGATTTAAAGAGAATTGGATATTCTGGAACAAAGTTTCCATTCATACATATTTTCTTACAGCTTTCTGGGGGAAAGCAGTCCATGAAGCCTCCAAATTCAAGTTCAGCTGTAATGTCATGCCAGCTGAAGCAGTAGTTTGTGGAGTTTTTGGAACATTTTTCACTTATAAAGAAAACAGCACCACAGATTCCCATTTTTCATTGCGTAAGGTAGGATTAAAAGAACAAATCAGAGAGGTGGGGGAGATTGTTTAGCTAAAAGAAACATAAGGCACTAGGAATGGGTCTTAAGTGTGCTTGTGCATTGTCAGGGTGAGGTTTATAGAATAAAAAATGGTACATTTCTAGATATTTAATAAGTATATATATTCATACTTCTGTATGCATGTTGTAGAAGTATTTGACTTGTCATAAGTTTGTGGTGTAGGTTTATCTAAAGTACTGCATATGTAGGAGCATTATTTCTTTCTGATTTGTTAATTTCAAGTATATGTATAATATTTTTTACAAATATATATCTATAGAAACATACACAGGTATATGACACACACACAAATATACCCATATATACACAGATACATACAGATAATGAACCAGAAACCTGCATTGTTTTGGAAGGTACATAAATCATGTGCCCAAATTAAACATGTGAATAGTCCCATATAAATCAGGTCTTTGACATTAGGTATTGTCATATGTGCCTATACATGGGAGCTCTTTATGGACAAAACCAGGTATGCGAGGTCAATATTGCTCTCTTTAAAGTAAATCTGGATTTGTAACAACATTGATTCTGCAGTGGAGACCCAGAACGCCACTGTAATTTTAAGAATGCTGTGCTTTTCTCTATGTTCATTCATAAATGTACATATGTTTGCAAGAAAGGTCAAAAAAAGGTTTACTGCTGAAGCTGAGTGTGTCACTCTTATCAAAAAGTTATGCAAAGCAAAACTGCAGCTTGCCTTCTGATGCTTTGTCTGATAAGAACTGTTGTGAACACATCTTGAAAGAGAACAAAAAGTAATGCCCTTGCACTGGCCTTTTAATTAACTATTAATAATAAACCTGCAGTGTTTTAGAGTTCAATAACAGTTTCCCAGTAAACAGTGTGCTAGGTTGATTGACAGCTATTACAGTGTACTCAGAGGACCATCTTCCACTCAAAAGCTTGGTGAAGGGAAGGAGAGAAATACCTTAAAGTTCCAATTTAATAGTATGTGCACTATGAAAAAAAAAAGATTAAAAAGTAGGCAGAGAAAGAAGATAAACACATTTTCTGGCAGGCATTGCTCTAAAACACAAATTACTGGGTTGTTGGGTTTTTTTTCAAATGGCCACTCTGTGGCAAATCAGAACCTCTCGAACAGAGGTGCTTCATTTCCTTGGTGCTACATCTTTGAATAAGATCTGGTATTCCCTTAATCAGAATGACTGAGTAAAGACAACATTTTTGCTGGAGCTACTCTGTGGGCGTGGTACAGTGGGATTGATTGATTTATTTATATTTCAAAAATAAAAGTTTGGATAATTGCAGAAATAGACAGGGAAGCTTCTGACTTGTCTCTGTTTAGTGGCTGTTCAGCCCTCTCCTTCACACTCTGCTTTATAACGGCAGTCAGGCAAGCAGTAACAAGCAACCAGATAAAAAATGTGTCTCTATTTTTCCTTAGGAAAGGAGGAGTTAAGTAGTTTTTCTGCTGTAAGAACTGGAAGACTGCAAAAGAGAGGGGTGAATTCCATACACTGAGACTGCTGGTAACACAGACCTTTTCAAGAAGTTATGTAAGTTGGAGCACTGCAACACAAAACTTAGTATCAGATTAATTGCAAATGAATCACTTGAATTATTTCCTTGCCTTCTCAAGAGTGCTTGAATATTCCCAAATAAATAATGAGCTTTGAAAGATATTCATCTCCTCAAGAGAGACAAAAGTTTCTGTAAACTTGACTTTAAGAAGTATTGCTGCAGGCAATGAAATCTGTACAAGCAAACAAAGCCCAGGAGAGAGGTTGCCTTCTGGCAGACTATTAGAAAACATTTCTTTAGCAACTTGCTACATCCTTCAAAATAATAACAACTATTATTTTTAAATGGAAATATTTTCTGTTTGAAGTAGTATTTTAAAAAGCCTTGGGATCAGAGCACACCAGAGTAAATCTTATCACTAGTCCTATTGAGTGTGACTGCAATATGGCTCATAGAACACAACCAGCCACAGCTTGGGTTTACACTGTTTGAGCTGGAAAGTGTGGGTTGTTTTTGTTTTGTTTGTTTGGGTTTTTTTGGAAAGGGGGCAGGATGAGGTGTGGATAGATTCTATGAACCCTGACGAATCTTGGCTCTGAAGGTCTGGGAGACTGCAGAGCTTCTCTCTGCGTCAGGTCAGTTCATTTGATGGTCCTTTTTTATTAGAGATCCTGCAAACAAATTCCCCGAAGTCTGTGGAAGAAAAATAATGCTTTATTGCAGCATTTTCCTACAGTATTAATTTGAAAAGACAACTGAATGCAACTTTTCTTCTATGAGAATCTAGTAAGTACAAGTACAGTATCTACCTCTAAGAACAGGAGTTCTAAACATGTTATATAAAAACTCCTGTCTTATGAGTGGAACTACCTAATTCCACTGTACAATGGAGAGAAAATTCGGACATCCGAAAAGGGCAGGTTGTGGTGAAGCAAGAGGTGCTATGCACACTATGCTGTTAGCTGACAGTCCACTGACAACTTGCAGCGGTCTGACTTGCAAGTTTAAAACAATTTATTATCCTAAGAAACTGTCTAAATCTGTGAACTGGACATCTGATCTCTAAAAATATATTTTCCCCCACTTATGCACTTGCCACTAAACAGCTGCCTACTTGCAACATTCAACAGAGTACAACATGAGGAATGTGCATCTGACATGTAGCATAGATCTATGAGCAAAATGAAGATTTATTCATCTAAAACTAAAAAATAGAGTATGGCACAAAATCTTACAGTACTTATTTACAATTGCATTAAGAAATTACTTGGCAGACTGTTCACTTCATTAATAATTAATAATTATTCAAAGTGAGAGAAACATGTAACAATTATATTTAACATTGGTTTGTGAGAAGTTTCTCATTTATTAATTTCAGTGACAATGCCTTTAAGAATAAATCATAGAGAAGTATTTTACCATGAAATACAGCAAGTGACAGCTTTACTGTACCAGGGATTTCTGTTTACTTTCCATGAGCTACTTGAAAACTCTTTGCTTTGCTTGTTATTAATTGCAGTGATTTAAAAAGTCTTACACTTTGATCCTGTACTCTTGGGATGGGGAGTACAGTAACTTCAGGGCTGAGTTCTAGACATCTCTTTTTGTAAACCTATTTAAATGAATTATACGGGGAAACCTTCAGAAATTCCATAAAGTTTTTGATGTCAAGTCCTGAAAATTTTTCTGGGGAAGTTTCTATTGTAGTGCCAACACAAGGACAATGCTCAACTACAGAGATTTAAGAACTTGTCCTGCTCATTAGATATCCCTACAAAGTAATAGCAAAAGAATGTGCTGTAATTGTAAGTAACATCTTAGACATAAGAGCCATGGATTTATTTTAGATCCAGCAAATGAATTTTTGCTAACAACTGATATTCTAAAGTATTAAGTTTTCTTCTTAGATGAAGTTTTCTCATTATGTCTCATTATTTCAGTCAGCATTTATGCTTTTATGCCTTTTTCTTTTTTGAGGAGATATTCTACCAAAAATAAATAATTAAACCACAGATGAACTGTCAAAAGGGAACATTCATATTTTAACGCAACATTAACATTTTGGTAATTAACATGGCAGTTAATGCTTTTAGCAGATGTAACAACATTAGACTTGTAAATTTTAATTAAAGTTAATGGTTCACGATAGCTGTAGGGATCAGGCATCCTCTCTGGATACTGAAAACATGTCTAATGTGATTAGAAATACTAATTGAAGAAAAAAGGACTGCAATAGTAATGATTGCACTTCTTTATCCTACTAAATTATTACAAACCTGAAGCAACTTTTAAAAATATATTTGCAGGAGGAAGCTTGAAGACCCAAATGCTCCCCTTGATGAAATTAAAAGAGGTCAAAAGAACATTGCAGACATTTTCTGTGTGTTAGAAGAGGGAAAATCATTAATTGAAAGCCACTTATCCTTCCTTATCCTCCAGAGACCATATTCCCAAGAAATACTATAAAGATATTTGGTTACATTTAATATCCCTTTTGGATTTAATTAGGAACTAATATGTTAGTTTTAATTCCCTCAGAGGCTTTGAATTCCAATAGCAGGCAGAGAAACAGGACTGGCACTGGGAACTATGACTCAAGTGGACGTTTCTTGGTTTTAGTGCAAGTTAAGAGATTGGTAGTGAGTTGTTTTCACGGCTTGCTGATACATGAAACATTTTAATAAGCACAGGGAAAGGATTAGTTTTACTAAGGGTAATTACAAGCTGCTAGCCACCTATAAAATGCACCCCCATTTTATTGTAAAATGCCAACAATATTTATTTCACTTGTTCTGTGGATTTTTCTTTTCTTGGGCTGACTCTGAAGTCTGCTGAAGTCAGTAGAAAAATTCTGTAGTCCTTATCCTAGCAAAATGGCCGCTGAAAAACATGTTCTTTCTACTGGGAGTTTCAGCTAATAAAGATTAAACACTGGAAACTAAGTTTACTTTTTAGATTGACAATAGTTATTTTTAGTATAAATGCAGTTATTCCCCACTAATGCTGTTAGCTCCATTTCTGTCAACACCCTTCTAACATCATCACAAATTATTATTCACTTGCATGCAGCAAAGGCATAGGCTCCATTCTACCAAGCAAAGTGCAAAGGCATGGTGAGAGACAATTCTTGTTTGGAAGAATTGCACTCTAACCAGTTGTGACACAGTTAAGAGAAAGAACACCAGCCGAAAAAATGCTGGTTTATCTTCATTTTATTTCTATCTGAAAGGCTGGAACAAGAGATTAGGAAATTCAGTCAAGCTTATATGGAAAGACAGAATAAACTTATTTAAATTGAATTTATCAGCTAACACTGAAATTGAGAACATATTAGTCAAAGACATATTGGTCCCAGGGCAAAGTGACTACATGCAATGTACATACCTTTTTATCTTGTGTCAGGACTAAACATAAACAATAAATAGTGTTTAATTAATCATAAACCTCAGGCTGCCTTTCTACAAAGGTGGGAATGTTACTGAGTTCAGGTAAGAAGAGCTGAATTGTGCATTTAGAATAGCTGTCTAGGTGTATCGCCTGGAATGACACAATGAATACCATAATACATTCAAATATACAACTCCATGAGGTCTGTGGCTTCAATGACTTGTGTGCTAAATAGACAAGAAATGTATTTATTTTAGCTATCACCTTCCATTGCAAAATCCCGATATATTTTACAAACATCTAAATTTTAACTGTGTTACTATGTAAAAATAAGTTGGTTCTACGTATTCCTAAGAAATTCAACACTGTGAGTACAGTAGTGTCGATGTCTGATCTACCCAAGGATTTAGTCAGGAGGGAGAGAGAAATTAAAGTTTTGGTTACAGTTTCAGTAATTTTTTCTATACACTACTTCTTGATTTTTTGTAACTGAAGCCAAGGGGATTCTGCATATGGATCCATAAACATGGATATTTATTTTATTTGACTTAAAATATAAGAGCTGTGAGGTTTTGTTAATAATTTACTGCAGTTTTGTTTTGTAGTTTTACAGTAATAATGACTCAAGCATAACAATTTCTGGCATCTACAACTGACTGAAGGAAAGGACGAACTTGACTAAATTTTCTTTTTTGTTTGTTCGGTTTTGGTTTTGGGTTTTTTTTGGTGTTTTTGTTAAAATTCCCAGATCCAATAGCTAAAGCCCAAGTCTTCAGCTGTGTAAATCAGCATGACTCCACTGAAGTCAGAGTAGCTACACAAACTTACACAAGGTAAGAATCTGGACTTCAGTGACACCAGATATACAGTTTGTAGATTTTATTGGCAAGTACATGTTTATAGACTTGAAGGCAGTTTCTAATCCTGTGACATATCGTAAACACTACTGCCTTGGACAAACAGAGAGAACAATTATTTGGAAGCTGAAAGGCTTAACCACTTCTGTAAGAGTTTCTTTCATATGAATATGTTTCTGTTCTTCTTTGAAAGTACCTCATGCAGGAAAGAACATTGCCAGACAGAAGTCAGTTAGTTTCTACCACTAGAAAAATTACTAGCAGTCAGATTCTGGTTTTCAGAGCAGGGTAATCAATTAACTTACAAGGTGGAAAATCAAAAAACATATAAAGGGATTACTTCCCAATCACTGATTAGAGGCTCATTGTCACAAACTTACTGAGGCCATTACATTTCTAATATTCAGAATAGGTTAGACCTTTAAGCAAGTGGAAATGATGTCCTATTTAAAAAAAAAAAAACAAGTCTTGAGAGGAAAAATTTTGGGTTTATGATAAATATTTGTTAAATAAGAACAACTGAGGTAAGATATAATACAGACAAGTATGTCTGTTTCTGTTTTTTGAACAGTCATTGCCATTATGCATGAATGGCAGAACTATCTCCAGACTGTATTTGAACTTGCTGGCTGGGTCATCTATTACTGAAGCTGCTAAAATGCAGGAGAGTAGCCCAGCCCTCAAGGAACATGGGGAATGCTAGGAAACGTTCAGGGGAGATGCAGATGGACTGGGGCACAAAAACCTGAAGGTTGCTCATCTAGCTGCATTGGAGTGTGAGTCTGGATGGAGAGAACAGCCTGTACTATTCTGAGATCAGCAGGTGGTCAATTAATCTGCATGAAAATGTAGTTTTCTTTATTACCAGTGGCGAGCTAGGTTGGTCTTACTGTGATAACTGTAATCCATGTATTATGATAATATATGGAAATAGCACTGTGCTAGAGCAAAGAACAATTTTGGAAAAAAGAACCATATTTTGCTGTGATTATGTATATAGCATCAAATTTTAGGAAAAGGTATTGCATGGAGGACTTTTTTTAATCACAGTTTTTAAGAACAAAATTAAGAGGCTAGTTGTACCACCAGGCATTGCGTTGCCAACCAAAACATTAAGGGTTAGGAAGAGATCCATGGTTTCAGGCTGCTCATCACACCACACAAGCGTGTGAGCTGTGGCAGGAGTGTGTACTGCCCATGCTGCTGCTGCAGCAACAGTGCCAGCTCATCCATAAAGCAAAACTGGCCTTGGCTCCTGGGGAAGGACACTGCTGCACACAGGCTCATGGCCAGAGGCCATCAAAGACAGGCGAGTTCTGCTGGGAAGGGCAGAGCCTGGCAACACAAACTGCCTTCTCTCTGGCAGAGCACTCTCCTCCTGTGGGTATTTGTAACAGAAACCACCAAACGCTCTGAGGTGCCATTGCCATTCCCCTTGTGCCAAATCCTGAATGCAGATTCACAAATCACAAAAGTTCTAAGTCAGTAGTCATTATTACTATAGTAATTACTCTATAGTAATTGCTGTAGTAATTTCTGTCCAAACAGCACCTTTTAGGCATTCTGCCAGGCCTGGGTCTACCCGCTAATTTAATTTTATGGCACTTAGTTCTTTCACTATGGCAGATAAGGAATAACTATACTTTTATCAATATTAACCAATAAAACTGTAACAATCACAGTTATCTTCTCTTTGGCTTTCAGAAATTGCCACATCCATTTTCTATCTCACTTCAGTCAACTCCTTTAGTCATTTATGTTTAAGCTGATCTTTCTTCTTATAGACGTTTTTACTTACCTTTAGTTCTCCTTTTCCTTCCTCCTGTTTTCCAGTTCTAGTTTTTTGTTTGTTTTAAATTCTTGTCCTCCATAATTCTGTACCACTGGAAAATGGTCATCTTATTAACTCTTTTCTTTATTATTTTAAAAGTGTATGTAAACAGCAGTGGGCCCCAGCACACATCACTGTGAGATTAAGCAGATTATTTATTTATTTATTGCCCTTTTTCCCTATCTGACATCAGTTATTAGCTCAGTACTAATCCTTTCCTTTTATAGCAATACAGCTTAATTTCTTCAAGAAATTTTAGTGAAGATTCATCAAGAACTTTTACTGAAATACAGAAATCCCATGTCATTCAAGCTCACTGTTTCCACATACCTTTCCAAAAACTCTCATAGCTTCCTGTGGCATAAAGGGGTTCCCTGTTGGAACCTCTCATAATATCCACATAAGCAAACAATTTTTCTATCCTGCAGGCTTCCTGCTTCTGATGTGTTTGGAAGAGGTTTTACAATAAAGTTTTATACCATTACCAACATTTTCCTTCAAATGCTTTTGGCCTGCCTTTCACAGTTTTACATTTCGCTTGCCAGAGGTTTTGCTATTTTCTGTTTTTCTCATCTCACCACACTGTTTTTTTTAGGAGTTACTTTTTAATATTATCCTTTATTCTCATGTAGAGCTCTGCTAGTCTTTTGGAGATCCTCTAGCTGGCTTTGATAGATGATAGACACTTATTCAGAAATGCTAATACAGGCCATTTCCTTCTAATTTACTTTTAACAGACTTCCTTGATTTTATGTAGTCCTCTTTTCAACATTCACTGTTGCTATGGTAAATTTATTTGGCCTTCTTACTTTTGCAAGGGTTTTGAGTTTGAATATATTTTGATCAAAATTCTGAAATGGTTCTTTGATGCAGAAGTTCTGAAGAAGGTATGGTGCCCTGCTTGGTCCAAGTCAGTTTTCCAAGCTCTGCTGGATTGCTCCATTTAACGATTTATGTTGTCTAAAAGCTTAAGTTCTGCATAAGGCCCTATCATAATATTTATCCAGTGCAGATATAATGCATCTCTTTTTACTCCCGCCTTCACAGCCTTTCTCATTTCCCCATCCATGTCACAGGCAGCTACCCCAGCCTTTTTACTGTTAGTAACAAAGAACCAGGAGAGAGGGAGACTTGAAGCCTGAATTTTCAGGCTTCAAGGACTTAGAGCAGAGCAGTTTCTCCTTTTGATTAATTTCCTGTAGTTTATTGATTTGAAGAACCTGAAGAATTGTTAACCAGTGAGCTGTTATGTTATGCTCCTATCTCTGTGACCTCAAAGACATCTACTCCCATCCTCCACTGTCCTAGTGAGCTCTTATGCCTCAAAGTTTTAAAGTTTTCAAATCTATATTTTTCCTGAGTCCCAAGTTTATCCTGTTAATGAACATTTCAAGAGTCAAGCTGTACAGAGCCCTGGATAATAGCAGAAGCAAGTTAGGAATCATCTGGGGAATAGGGCTAAATGTCTGAGTTCCTGGTTGATTTTTATGTTGTTACTTAACATCTCTAGATGCTTTTAAGTCTAGTAGCTTAGTCCTGACAAGGGACACTGTTTTCAGTGACAATCTAAGTGTAACACTGCTGTTCTAAATAATATCCTTTGTCATCATTTGATATTTTTTATATCCTTAAACCCTGACCATATTTATAGGTTATATATATTCACAGCTTTCAATTATACAAATTTCAGTGATCAGAAAAAAACTGGTGGGGCTTTCTCAAATCAATGTTGGTATGTAAATGGATTTATAATAGCAAGGCTAGTGAAGCGGAACATCAAGTTACAAATAGTCCTTGTTCCTACTGTCTCTGGCCTGTTGGGTTCCAGGTGTAAAGCATTTGCTGGCAACACCTTCAGAAGTTGGTAAGACTTAGGGAACAAGACATGTTTTCGCTCCCAGATCCCTAACCCCAGCATGTCTTTGTCCATTTTCTCTAATCTTTTGCTAGCTGGTTAGGCAGTGTCCCCTCCGGCCTCTGAGAGAAGCATTTGCCAGAGATAAGCCTGCTCCTTAACAATCCCTAAGGCTACTAGATCTTCTGGAGCCTCTTCTGCCTTTCTGATTCTGTCTGATATAAAGTCTCCATTACAGGGAATATTAGATGAATTTATTTAACTGTAAATGTGCATTGAAAAGTAAAGGAAAGCATCCTTCTATAAATAAACATTTGCACAGCACAGATCTGAAGACACTCTTCTGGGGTATGTGGAAGATTAGTAATTTCGCAAACAAAACTAACAGGTGCGGTGTAGCTGCATCTATATGAAAGACTTTCTGCCTGGTTGTGATGATGAACTAATTAACTAAAGCAGACTCTTCATTTTTAAGTTCTCTGAGTCTCAAGCACCAAGAAGAAAATGAAAACAACTACCTTCTAAGAAGGCTAAGGTTGGAATACAGTAAAGAGAAGATGCTGCAGCAATTGGTAATGTCAGGCTAAAGTAGCCACTGGATTCATGTGAATAAACAGAGAAGTCAAAATATTATGGAAATGTACAGCATGGAGAAAATCAAGGTAAAAGAACGAAAGTGAAAACAGTGAGTATAAAAACAGGATGAAAGACAAAAATGCCCAATACAATCAGATTATTTTCTTTTAATGCATGAACATAGAGAAAACTCCAAATGCTACTTCGGTCTGGGCTGTGAACTGCTCATTTTCCATCTGAGAGAGTCTAGAAAGAACCAATAACTTGGTATTACAGTACTATTTGCCTTTATCTGTAGAAAAAAAAGATACCAAAGACTAGGTATTTTGTAGTCAGGTATATAGCAAATAACAAACTCTCCTTTTTCCATCAGAGGTTTTGCAAATAGGTGACTGTCTTGCACAACCTAATTTCTGGTTGAGACTAGGGAGAATTTTGGAGATGGAAGACACCCAGTGGAATTGCTGATTGTAATTCTTTTGAGTAACTTCTTGACATTATACATCCATCAAGTTTTCACTCTGATATGTGGGGAAACCTGAAGCATTGCACTTTTTACAAGAAAATAATCCAGGGAATTCTTGTTCAGGAAACTGCATTTGCCAGCTAGGTTATCCATTAAAAAAAATTATTCTCTTAATTGTGATTCCAATTCATTCTTTTAGGCTGTCTTTAAAGAAATACAAAATGCACATCAAAGGGCAAGATTATTGTGTATGTCTGATTCTAGACTGAATGGTCACCTTGTCCGTGGGTTTGGCTAGTGACATCAAATGCCCCAATACTAATAAAGAGGAAATGTGCAGAATGATTTGTAAATGTGTTAACGTCAGGGAAATAAGAAGCAACAAAAATAATTTCCTTTCAAACTTCGTCAGATTTTGTATACTGTATACTGGAGATGTCTCAAAGCTGAAAAGTGTTTCTCAAAAGCAGATAGTATAAAGTCAAACACGGGTAGGTGAATAGACCTTTTCCAGACACAGTGTCCCATTTCCTATTTATTTTGCAACACTTAAATAAAATATTACTTTATCTGTCACAAGGGGGAAAAAAACAACAAAACCTCCAACCCCTATAAGAATCGAAGTTTGGAAAGTACATGTGATTCAAGATTATTGGAGTTCCTTTTTTCAGAGGGCTTCCGCACCTGCGGAAGGAATCATTTGATCAAAACGATCCTAACCTTACTGAAGAAATGGTGGCCAGCTTTTATACCTCCCCTTCTCTTTTGTGAAAGTAAATAATTGCCTTTCCTCGCCCCGAAGCAGGCTGAACTTTCAGGAGCCTGAAAAATAGTATTCTGGGATTCAGTATTTTGTATCTACTCAACCCCAGTGCTGTTGCA
Source organism: Scytalopus superciliaris (assembly GCA_013400415.1). Classification (NCBI taxonomy): domain Eukaryota; kingdom Metazoa; phylum Chordata; class Aves; order Passeriformes; family Rhinocryptidae; genus Scytalopus; species Scytalopus superciliaris. The sequence goes on from VXBX01006297.1 coordinate 407,584, forward strand.
AGGTGGAACTGGTGGAACAGGATTTATCAAGAGTCTGACTTTCCCCCCCCCCGCCCAGTTTATTTCTCCAAGTACAGCAAAAAGGAGTTTGAGCCACTTCCAGCCGAAACGCTCAGTTGGCGCCGAGTGTCTTACAGAACGAGTATCACAACTTATGTACGAAAGGAGCAATCGTGTTGTTTGACAGGCTGTGTTTCCACTCCCGGCCGGGCCGAGGCTCCGGCCAGTGCTGCTCGCTGCCCTGCAGGGGCAGTGCCCGGCCCCAGGGCCCGGGCCAGGGGTCTGTCCCGCTCCAGGTCTGTCCGGGCCGAGCGGCGCTCTCCGCACCCGCAGCTCCCGGGCAGAACAAGGCCCGGCCGCGCTCCGACACCGGGGACCGGCGC
>VXBX01006297.1:408588-418588 GCA_013400415.1 Scytalopus superciliaris
GGGTGCGGGCGGGGCCGGGGCAGCCGCGGCCTGCGGGGAGCGCTGGAAGGGAGACAGACCTGCTCCGGCTGGCGGGGGTGGCCCCGCTCCGGGACCTCACCGGGCACACCGTCCCGGTTTGTTCAGTACCGGCCCGCAATTCCGTGTCCATGCGAGCTGTACCTGCCTGGCCTTGCGGTTCAGAATGCTGTTCTGTCGGTGCAACGTGCTTGCTTTGGCTCTGCGTTTTCTGAGGAGCGTCACTTGAATGGTAAAACTTAGGGTATTCACCCTACTTCGGATAAAAGATGATGAGGGTATGTGTGCTCATTAATACACCATTAGTTCACAAATGCTCAGTTCTTGGTATTAGGCTTTATTATTTTTTTCCCCTTCTGACACCAACTCAGTGGTAACTTTTCTATTGTCACCTTTGAAGAGATAGCAGTGTTTTCTCAGAGTGCAGTGGTAGCATCACTTCTCAGGAAAGGTCACACGTGCATAGTGTTTTCACTGAATGTACTGGATGTATTTCCTGTATAAAGTATTACGAGCTTGAAATGCAGAACTTACAGTGACTAATATGTTAATCCATAAGATACACACTTTGGATAATTAGATAATTATATTGGATGATTAGATTTGCAGATTTGCTAAATCAGGACAAGTGAAATTTAGAAGTATTTTACTTTTCAGGCTATTTAGGAGACAATTCAAGTGTTATGATGCTGTGGAAATGTCTGTACTTGAAACTTCAGACTGCAAGTGTCTTGAGAGAGAAAACAATCATTAGTTAATAGGCTGTGAAAAACTTAGGCGGAGGAAGGAAAATTGTTGTGTTGTGGAAAGACGGAAACTTACAAGCCATGCCCGACAGCTTGAAAGTAACAAATTAAAGCCCTACGCGTTTGTTTGTTTGTTTTTCTTTTTTTGAAACTGCATGAAAGAATAATATTTAAGAGCACTTGTTCTTTAGTTTCAAAACATGAAGATACTGTATTTATAAATATTTGATGTTTGAGTAGATGACTTCTCAAAACAGAGAGATATTTCACTGTGAGGGTGGAGATACTGCCTTTGTCCTAGGTATCTTGTATTCAACATAGTAGCTAGTCATTACAGTAGAAAAGTAATTTGAGAACAAATCAAGGAATTCTATTCAACCAGGTTTTTTTTTTTTCACTTACCACAGTGTCTTCCAGGGTCTCCAAGAATTAGATAAGTGGATTCTCATCTTCACTATGTAAACTTGTTTCAAAAGAACTAAAAAAAAAATGTGACATTTTAGAGTTCATCTAAAGGCATGTTAGCAAATGAGAAACTCCATTGAAAAATAGAGTGCAGGAAGTTAGTTTCTAATTTTAATGTGACCTGTGGTATCTTCTGAATTGTTAGACAGATAGCCCATCCATACCTTTCTTTTTTTGTGTAAGAGTTGAGCTCCGTTGCACCAAATACTGCTAGTCCTGTATATTTGTTGACAGAGACACTTTGGTGAGGCAGTTTGTTTATATGTGCAACCTTCCCCCATGTCTAATAAATTTAGTCCAGTTCTCTGCATTTATACCAGCTCTGTGTTCAGTTGTATTGCCATCAATGCCTTACTGCCTTCTGACATTGTTCCAAACATCTGTGCTGAATGGTTGAGTTCACGTTACCTTGGAAAGTCCCCTAGGAAATATCAAGCTGCAATAACTTCTCTACCTCCAAGGGAATTTTTTGATTATTTGGTGCTTATCCAAAAATCCTTCCTGATTGCTGAGGAGTAGGATTTAGGACAGGGTGGGGATTATCTTGTGCAGGTTAATACTCTGGATAGTCACAGGAGTTAACTGACTAATTTCCAGAGAATTTCTTCGGTTTAGCTGCGTTCCATGTGCTTTGCAATAGAGATGAAAATAGCTGACTAAAATACCAAAGTGGTGATAAGGGCAGCCTTTAGAGCACTGATTTGCTGTATTTATCACCATTTGACCTCCCCGGCCACATGGGAAGGAACTGAGCCCTAGACTGAAGTACAACATCTTACTATGTGCTTCCTTTTTTAGTAAGTATGAAAGTGATTCTTCCTGTCAGGTTAGTTAAAAAAGCTGCAGAGAAGCAATGCTATTAAAATGAGTTGCTTCTCTCGTAAAGAGCATCCTGTGCATTTATCTCTGGCATGTGAAACATAACTGTGATTTTTGTAGCTAGAAGTATGCAGTATATTTCAAGTACCGTTATTCCCTGTTGGGCAAACAAAACACATATGGAAGGGATTTTGTTATAAAATTTTAAACAAGACATTAAAAAGAGGAATTTGTAAGAAAATATTATGAATAATCACATTAAAGCCTGATTGCACATAGTTAATCTTGTGATATTAGTGACTTTTCTTGACTTTGATTACAGGTGACAGAGTAAATAGACTCGTTGTATCATGTGGCATTTGGGAGTCTGAATTCAAGCCTCTTTGCTTTAAGCTGCTTGGGTGATTTATAACTAAGTTATTGCTGTCTTATTTAGTAGCTAGATTTGTGTTGAAACAGATGAATTACTTTGCAATGTCATAAAAGTACATGCAGATCTTGTAGATTAGATTCTTGCTGAAGTCTTTGGGAGGTATTTGAGTTGGGTGCTGTGAAGGCTTGATGAACCAGTCTTTTTCAGTTCATTTTCCTATGTCAGTGTATAGTGTTTACAAAATTACTGATTCCTAGAAAGCTGGAAGGCAAAATTATCACAGGTGAGCTTAAAGTTAATTCTGAAATAAGTAAAAACTTACATTGGGAAAATGGACAACATTCTGCCCTGTAGAGGCCCTTCTTCTGTATCCTTTTCATCCTCATCTGAGAGCAGATCCAAAAAAGGAGTTGTCTTTGCAGCAGTGAACTTCCAGTCCTTGCCCTGACTGAAATTCAGAACTGTGTGTTAGGTACGTGGGCTGTATGTGAAGTTTATGGAGATAAGCAGGACTTCATAGGAGGAGCAGCAAGCAGCCTGCAGACAGAGAGCTGAATGTAGAGCTAGTCATTGAGGATACTCCAGAACCACAAGTGAGTCTTGCATATTTTAGGCAGTGATGGTTTAATGTTGAACGCAGAAACAGCTGTGAGCTGAAGTGTTGGCCTGCCTCTGAAGTGAGTGTGCTGGCTGCTACCTGCTTTGCTTGTGGACCCAGGGATCCTGGATTACTCACTGTTGTCATGCATGGTTTCAGGTTTCAAGGGTAATGCTGCGCAAAGGATCACAGAAAGGCTATTAAACATGGCTAGTGTCTCTTTTCTTTTTAGTACTCCATTTTATTATCTTTGGGGTAGCAGATTTTAAACTATGGTATATTTTTTTTCAGCTTGAGAATGTGCATTTAGTGCCTGTAGTAAGGTGTTATCTTGCACTGCTAAGATAGTTGGACCTTTCTTAAAGGAGTGAGTGGAATTTGCTGCTGAATGTGTTCTGCTTCACTTGTAGCAACATGGGCATTATCAGGCACTGCTGTGGCACAGTGGTATCCCCCCAGCCTTCCACACTGGGTGTATTTTCCCTGTTCCTAACCATAATGGGTTTATCTAACAGTGCTTCTAGTCTTTTAATTGGTCCTGCATATTTGTTAACACTTGCATGAGCTCAAGTGTTTACATTTATAGTAAATCTCTTCAACATCTCTTTATGAATAATTTGTTGTTACAGATGCATTTAAAACCATCTCTTCATTAGGGAACCTCTCTGCATGTGCGAGTTGTGAGGTTTTCAGGATGGTACAGATTTCCAAATCATGTCTTTGTTTCCTTTCTCTGAAAAATCTTTAGTTTTTTTAAATTTCTTCCCTCAGTTTGACTTGTTAACTTGGTTTAATTTCCTTTCATTTAATTTGTTTCCTAGTTATACTTTTCCATACAGTATTTTGTTGACAAAGATCTTGTTGAATTAATTGCCTTCTCTCTGTGCTGGCTTTTGCCTTCCGGTTACAGCTTTTTTGAGTTGAAGAGCTTGATCACCTCCATACTAAGGGTGAAGTACAGTTAAATGTGATGAGCTAATGCTGGTACTGTTGCGAGGAGGGAGATGTTCTCTTTCTCCTACGGTCCGCTTCCTACGTCTCCCATCCGTGAACTTCTCCTGCTTTTGTCTCTGGTGCTCAGCAGACTTCTACATGCCCTGGTTTTGCTCACTACTTGCACAGAATAAGCCCAGCTGCTTTTGTAAATTAAATCAGCTCAGAACCAGTTCCAAAGAGTTCGAAATGGCAGCACAGAATCATGTGGCAGGGAAGGGGAGGAAAGACAAGACCTTTGGTATTGCTGAGCTATTCAACTGGCTTACATAGTTTCATGTTAGAGATGTAATTTGGCTTTAGATTCAACTGATCTAGGTTAGGGCTGCTCTAGCCCCAGCTATGTCTTCCTGTCTGTCTTTTGCCTTCACAGTTCTGTCCTTGTCTCTGCAACAGTACAATTCAGGGAATTGAACTGGGAAAGAGTAACTTTTGGTCAAGGTTAGTTTTCACTATGTTTCAAATTCTCTTGCCAGGAGTCTGGGTAGCCACAGGAACCTCACTGGAAGGAGAGTCTGGGAGTTATGGTTGAAGACAGGGAAAGCAGCAGCATCACTTAATCAGTTCGTGCTGTCTTAGACCTGCATCCTTACAGAGGCAGGAGCACAGAAGAATGGGCTGAGGATTTTCTTTCTTGATATTATCATGGTTAGATACAAAATTCATTCCCTGTCAAACTTTTCACTGTGATGTGATTATCATCCAACTATGTCCTTTATAACTGGCTATTTAGTATGAAGAAACAGGTTATCAAATTTTTTGGGTGAATTGTTAAATGAAACAGTAGAGGCCTGCTGCTCAGCAGTTTCAGTTCTGTTTCTCCTTCCGTTCCTATGAAATAACAAACAAACGGTTCAATAAGAGGCAAGTCAGTGCATGTGCAACCCTTTGGGAGCACCTTGCAAGATAAGCAATCTATTCCAGTGACATACTTTAAATGGAGAGGGAGAAGTAAACAAAGTATAAAGCCTTAAATTGTGCAAATAAATGAAGAGGAAGTGGGAGGGCTTGGACTTCCGTCTTCTAGTCACACAGCATTGACAGGGTGAACTCTTAGTAGCTGGGAAATTACAGCCACTGGCATGTGTGTTTTCAGGATTGGAGTGGAAATATGCCTGATAAATTGGGCCAAATGGATGAGAAAATTGCACACAAACCCTTAGTGTATTCCCTTACTTTTTTACAAATGGATTATTTGTGTATGGCTGCTTCTGCTCTTACTGAAACCAACTTTTACCCCTGCTGAACTGTCTGAGTCTTTTGAGTGGACTGCCCATGAGTGGGGAATTTGAACCTAAGTTTTCTGAAAAATGTATTTCCGATTAGTTAGTTGATATCTGCTTGTAGATGAACAAGTGCTGGGGATTTGTATTGTCCAGATTCAAGGCTGTCTCTGCAGAGTGAAAGAATGTCTTGTCATTCTGTGGGGAATATTGATATAGCTTTTAGCAACTGTTTCTAAAATTAAGGCTAATTCTACTTGAGTATAGATGTATATGGATCTATAGATCTATATTTGATCACTTTGAGTGCTTTACAAGTCGCGTATACAACTTTTCTCTGATGTGGATGCTTCTGCAGAGAATTTGACAAATGAGTGTGTATTTTCCACACTTTAGAAGATTTTTTTTTTTTGGACAGTGTGAAGCAAGTATTTGCTATTGGCTGACAGTGGTAAAAATGAAGTATTGTGTGTACACACACACTTAAGTATAGATACATAACCTGTAAGTGTGCACTGGCTTTTATGTATGCATATATATTACTATGAATAGATAAAATGTTTATGTATATGTGTGTATATATATATATGTATACTAATAGGGATAAATGACTTTTTATTGTGATGATTAATGTGGTCTTCCAGTACTGAGTTTGCTTTATCTCTTGCTAGTTAATCTTGGCAGGGTTCAGGTGAGTGTCAGCCTAAATGCATTTTGCGTTATTAATGCTTGTATATAAAAATATATATAAATATAAACATTATAACCTCCAGCCTGTACCCAGTTTTGAGTAGATGCTGAAGTGTTGTTCAGTGTTGGTGACCTCACAAAGTATGGGCTGGGTTTTACCAGCAAGACAGTTTCTTCCAGTGGCCAAGCTTTTGCCTTAAAGAGGTAAAGAAATTACTTAAGGCAGTTCAGTTTATAAACTAGTACTGTGGCTGTTTTTTAACCTGCTCCCATCAAGCTGAAGGGCCAGTCTGTCATTTCTGGGTCTGAAGTTTGTCTCCTCCCACAAGGTGTATGCGGCTTTGGCCTCAGAGCTGCGAGGTTATGTCAGTAACTCTCCAGGTGACAGAGAGCAGCACTGGAATTGGACTGGCATGCCTGGGCTCCCTGGCACACACTGCTGGGATTAACGCCGCTGTGGTGAGCTGTGTGGTTGTGTTTGGGATATTCAGTAAGGCATTTGGAAATCTAAACCCTTGTTTCCAGAGCACAGGGCTTTTTTTAGGTTCAACCAGGGTGACTATTTGAATGTTCTACCTACATTTAAATTGTGCTTTTGGATAGCTGAGTCTCAACGTGTGCTATAAGTGGGAATATTTCTTTGGCCTGTATACTTGTATGCAAACTAGTATTAATATATGTTGGTTCCCCCCCCCTCCTCCCCCAGCTGAGGATGGTCCTTACCTTGGAATTTAGTTAGTAAAGATAGTTGAAAAGCTTAGGGATCTAAACCCATGGCATTTTAAATCCATGTTAGATCCTGAAGAATCTAAGTTTAATCTGAAAAATGAGGTGTAGGGTATTAAATGGATAATTGTTTCTAGAGTGTCTTGGCTCAAACCTAGCTAAAATAATGGTTGTAGTACAAAACTAAAAATACCTGCTTTTATTTGATAGTGTAATCCACGAGTAAACGTAGCACATTCCATCGTTGGTGAACAGCAGCTATGTTGACTGTGGGCCTGATCAGCACATTGTGAACCAGTGCAACTTAATGTTTCTGTGTAAGCTATTATGTGGAGTAGTTACATCTATAGTTTGCAGAAAAAAAGAAGCCTGAGATTCTCAGATTCTCAGCAGAACTGCAACACTCTGAATATTCTTTTAAGTACATGCTCTTTTTGCTCTTAAAGTATAGCTGTTTCTGCTTTGACATTGATTATTTTACCTTCTTACTTAAGATGCAAAATGGACGAACAAGTGCATAGCATGTAGCTAATGGAAACCTGGTATCATTGAGACTATTTGTGATGTTTTCTGCAGGAAACGTTTTTTTTTGTTGTTGTTGTTGTAGGACTGCCATCTGTTAAAGCAGTACTATTTTTGTCTTAATACTATGAAATATGTCTCAATGTGAATGCTTTATGGAGTTGGAGCTATGAAACTAGTGCTTAAAAAGCATGGTTCATGGGTTTAGGCAGGGATTTTTCTCCTGAAGTAATTTGATTATGTTTATAAAGACTTAGCTGCTAGACTCAACTTGCAAGGATTTCAAGTGTTTCGTAGGTGTCCTTTTTAAAATACCTTCTAGTGAACTGACAGAGATGAGCTCTGGCTTTTGCTCAGGAGTGTGTCCTCTGCTCTGATTTCACTAACAGTTGTGGGCAGTCCCACCTTTCTAGCAGGCGGCTGGAAACCACCTGGTAAGCTGAGTGCTGTTTGTAATGGGCAGATATACTTTGTGTGTGATGAAAATGATGTTCAGGGCTTGCCTCTTACGTGAAAATTTATTTCATTGTTTGCATTTGAAGCTGCCAGTGAACTTTCTGTTGTCTGAGTGCACAGAGGTGGCCCCGGTAACACTGGGTACTGTATCTGCTGCCCCTCAACAGTGTTGTGTAGCCTAAGAAAGGGTTCACTTAGTTAAGGAAAAAAAAGCCTCCTTAACATTAGCATTTTTGTCTCTCCTGTTCTTCCTACTAATGCTTCAGTGCATTTTGCAATGCTTATTATTGGTCAAAGCTTCATGTCCCTGTCTTGGCAGGCAAATTTCCTTCCATCTTACTGATGGGAAGTAAGAAGTTAATGGTTGAGAATAGAGGCTGTGCTTCTAATGTGGTATTTCAGGGGCCTTTTAGTTAGCATCTCAGAATGTGATGAGTGTACCTGGTTAACTTTTTTCTATTTAGATGTAACTACTCTTGCATACTTCCTAAATTCTACAGATAAACCAGTGCAACATAAACAGTATGTGTGCTGCAGTTGTAATTCTGCTGATCTGCTATTTCCCATGCTGTCCGCAGGTCCAGGGTACTGGCCAGCAGATATGTATGTAGTTAAACAAGCGATTGGTGACTGAAGAATAATGGGATGATGCAGCTTTTATAAGACAGAGCCATCTGTCTGGTGCAAGTAGTTTTAGTTCACAGTTTTTAATAATAAATTCAGATGTGTATAGTGATTTATTTTTTCCCCAAACAGTGCAGGGCTGGAATAGTTAAATATTTGAAAACTCAAGCATACAAATGAGAAGGTTCTTTTGTTGATGTTCACTGATCAAAAATACAGATTGAATTAAAGCGTAATACTGTATTTTTCTTTTCAGGACATAAGAAACACTTGTACGTGATAGAATGGATGAACAAACACAAGGCATGCAGGGGCCTACTGCTCCACCATTTCAGCCACAGGTACATATATTTGGTTTGGGTTTGGATTTGGTTTTTTTTTTTTTATACTGTTGTTCAAGTGTGGATGCTATCATCTCTCAAACAGAGGAAGAGATAACATTGTTTCTTGTTGGAACAATGAAACTGTAAACAGATAGAATGCATTCTGGTGATCCTGAACTGTATTTGTGTACCAGCATGTACTGGTGCATGAGGTTATTGCTGCCCAGGTGTGGGGCATTACATGAGGGTTGTCAGCCCATTTTTCCAGCTGATGGAGGTCCCCTGGGATGCCATCACGACCCTCGGGCACATCAGCCATTCCTCCCAGTTTTGCATGACCAGCAAACTTGCTGAGAGTGCTCTTCGCCCCATCATGCAGATCATTAATGGGGATTGAACCCAGTATTGACCCCCCCCCAGGTACACTACTAGCTACTGGCCTCCAACTAGACTTTGTGCCGTTAGAAGCTCATTTTTTATTTGGAATTAAGTGCCTGAAAGCTCTGTCCTAGTCTTGTTATTTGCAAGGTTAAAACACTGTTCTTCATTACTTCCAATGATGTTTTGGAAGTGCAGATACCGAAATAGTCCCAAACTTCTTCTGTACTGTAAAAAGAATTCTGGCGAAAACCAGAAAAATATGGATTAGCATTCTGAGGCAGTAGTCTTGAAGTTCTAGAACTTTTACGAGAGTAGAATTATTTTTGTTTGTTTTTCCAGAAGTTGGAGAAAAAGAGTTTGTTTCTTCTTACACAGAAGACACTGCTTGTCCTTGCTCACCATTGCTGTTCTGTTCTCTGTTGACTAGTTTGCCTGTATTCCCTTCTAAACAGGGGCTCAGAGCTGTGTGCGTATTCAGTGTGCACACAATAGGCTTAAGGAGTGGAACATTCTGTTTTGTGTTTCATTCAAATCCATTTCCTAAAAATGTCTAGCTTGAAGTTTTTCAATGGTATTTTGTAAATATTTTTCTTATGGGGTAATAACTAATTTAAAAACAATGATTTATGGTCTTCAGGGTGGTATTTCCCATTAAGGGTTGGATTGGTAGCCTTGGCATGCTAGTATTTATTGAGTACCAGGGTGGAAATTTAAGGACATCCTCTGCAAGGCTTTGCAGTCATACTCTTTTGCAGTCGCATTGGTTGTTTAGGTAACTTTGGATTCTAAGGAAACTTTATTGCTGCATTATAGGTATTGGATAGTGTAGCTTCCTTTGGGATTTCACTGGTAACTTTTCCAAGAAAATAATTTTGCTGCTGTTGTTTCTCATCTTGGCTATTATTCTGCTTAATGTTATCTCTCAACCTGGGACAGCTTAGTTTTATAGGTTAGGAATCCTCATAGAAGAAAACTGGTTAAACATGTAGAAAAATTGTGTTATGATTTCTTCAGCAAAAAAGCTCATTTAGGAAAAACCTGTC
>VXBX01006297.1:421088-452288 GCA_013400415.1 Scytalopus superciliaris
TGCCAATTTCCGAATAGAGAAGAAGATTGGCCGTGGGCAGTTCAGTGAAGTTTACAGAGCAACTTGCCTCTTGGATGGGGTGCCAGTGGCTCTGAAGAAGGTTCAGGTAAGGATGATTTTTGTATAAGTATCCAAAGGATTTGATACAGTTAAATTTGAAAGGTGTGTGTTGTTCGACTGTGATTTTAATGAATTCTTAAATCCTTACAGATACTAGGAAATTAAAACTTCGAATATTTATGATATGACTTTGTATAGTATTGCACAATTGAGTGTTTTGAAATTGACGGTGAAGGCCAGAGTTGCTGGGAAAAGATTAATTAAATGTATAAGAACAGTCCTCACTAATGCTTAGAATGTATAAATAATATTTAGTGGTGTCTAATATGAAAATATATGATGCAAATCTATGTATTTTTTATTACATAAAAATCTTTAATTTTTCAGTCAAGTAACTGTGCTTCAAAAGTGTATAAATCCTATGGTGTATATGTAATCAAACTATTAATAGTGAAAAGGAGTTACTGTTCCGAGACTGAAAACTACCTGAGACAAATAAAAAACCAAAACTGTACTTGAATCCAGAGTTCAGTGTTTCCTTCAGATTTCAGGATATACCTCAGTTCATATTATCATCTTCTTATATATATATATAAATCCGTGTGTGGGACCCCGTATAGTAATTACGTGAGAGTGCACTGTGGATCTAAGTGAATTGCATTGGTCAGAATGTTTTCTTGAGGACCCTGAATATTTCCAAGAGTCATGGTTTAACCAGGAGTGAAACAGCAGTTCTGTCACAGAAGATGAAACAAGAGCAACAAGCTGATTAAGTTACTGTGGCCAAGTAATATTAAGTCCAGCCTTTGTGAATTGTAGCATAAGAAATGGACTGAATATTTGTTCTGATATTTTGTATTAGCAGTTAACAATGTTTAAAATGTTTAAATCAACAGTGACAGTTTAAATGAAAACTGTTTTTTGAACTGGAATGTTTTCATTGTCAGGCAGACAAAAGACAGCTTGAGCAATACCTCTATCCAGTGTAATTTCCATTCTCTCTTGATGCTTGGAGCTGCTCAGAGATATTTGTTTTAAGACCATTACTCGCTAAAATTCTCTACTGGATTTACTTTGAAAGTTCTGTGACAATGTGTTTTGAAATCAAAACTAAAATTGTCATTTGGGTTCCAATCTTGAGATGTGTTCAGTGTAATACCTGAAGGAGTAGTGCCATCAGTTCGGAAAGGATATTTTTACCTTTATAGGCTGCAAAACAACATGTTTAAGATTTTGTACATTCCTTTCCAGTGTTTCTGCATTATAATAATTTTATTTTTGCTGGCCTAATGCATATGCTGTAAATCTGTCTGTCATATCTTGACTTGCTATTCCATTTCTGTGATTTCTTGTGGAACAGGAGGCAGGGCTAGTCCTGGCAGTCATAAAAAAGGAGACTTGGTTCCCCCTTCTGGGAAAACTGCCAGATACGTACTACTTCAAAAGCTGAAATATATTCGAAGAACTTTGATCAACAGTCTTAAAACATTAGGCTAATTCTTCCTTCATTTGCAGTGTGTGAGAAACCAGAAAGGTCAAATGTGACTTGAAATGCATGTCAATTAGGGTGCATGTGGAATGCCTGGGTATTTGAAGAAAGTCATAAAGTCCAACTATGAAATTTTTATAACAGTGCTCGCATAAAGAATGCAGAGGCATTTTAGCTTGTGTACTCCTAACAATATTTCAGAAGTCTGTATGTGTAGCTGTATTCTCAAGTCAGACTTCCCAGTTTGACAGCAAAATGTTTTTTAATGCATTTAGAAGACATCATGCTGTCTGTATACAGGTGATGGTTTCTATAGCAGAAGAACTTCCTGGGTTAATTTTTATTTAACGCTTTAATAAATTTCTAAGAATATAGTTGGTTGTTGGCCTTCCCAGATAGCTTTATCCTGATAGGGTTCCAATTGTCTTAAAGTGTTGGTTGTTGGTTTTCCATGGAAGTTACTACTTAGTGCATATCCGGACTGGCTGTGTTCTGTAATCTGTAAAGTCACTTCTCTTGCGGAGGCTGGATGTATGTAGGGGACTATTATCTGAATGGCAAGTGAGACTTGATTAACTTGTGAGGGTAGAAACTTCCTAAGTGTACAATGAGGCTCGTGGCAGCACTCAGTGCACAGCCGTTCCAGCTTGCGTAGTTGACATCGAAAGCTGTTCCTTTAGGACAGAAGACCATCTTAATTGTTGCTGTGCTTCTGTGACCTTTCTTACAATTCCCTAGAAATATTTTTAGTAAATATAGTCACAATACTTAATTTCACTATAAAATCTGTTTTCACAGACGCCTTTTGGTGAGAAGGGATTGCTTTTCAGAGGAGCTGAAGAGTGCATCTGCTCTATGATGGTCCTTTTTCCTTTTAATTTCAGTCATTTGGTTTTATTTAAATTAAAATACTGCCTGTTTTTCTGATGCTTTTTAGTGAAAGCTCAGTATGGACAAAACAGGGTCAATACTTCTTTCTGAGAGGCTTTATTTTCTCTATTTTAGACCTGTGCGTGGCTACCCCTTTGCCACATAGAAACAGTATCTCTGAACGCTCTATACTGTGTTAAATAACATAGAACTGAGATCTGAGCTTTCTTCTACTTTTCCTATTATCTGCCCATTCTCATTTCACATCTTCACTACTATATGCCTTCCTCTCCAACATTGTGAGTTGTGTCTGTTTCACCCCTCCCCATTTTGTTTTCTTGAGTGGGTTAGGTGTTCTCTTTGCCTTTTGATCAGTGGTTCCCCATGTGTGTGTCTACCATCAAGGGTGGTGTGGCTTAGAATCCTTTAGTTACCCTCTCTCTCAGAGTTGTAGAATCTCTGGCCATTATTTGTTCCAAAAGGATTTCCAGTTTTGAGCTCTGACGAAGCTTTTCAACAAGAATGTTTATTTTCCATTAATAAAATTTTATTTGGCTGAAATATGTGCAATATTGATAAATGTTATATTAATACATACAAAATTTGTGCTTGTGGAATTAAATGTGAGCAGAAGCAAGGGGCAGTAAGATGCTGTGGCAGAAAGGACAAGCAGATGGTGACAGAAACCACTCTTCCTGAATTTGTAGTTGCTGCTGAGTCCAGATGACAGGAAGAAGTAGATTTGGTTTTCAGTAGGATATGTAGCACAGTCAGAACTGTTTCAATTACAGCATTTTTTAATAGTACTTTAGCAAGCAGAATATGCAAAATAGTATGTTTGGTCTCTTCTTGTTCTACCCCTTATGATTCATCCTCCCATGTGTAACTTGCTTACATGTAATTAGGGAAGTGGTGTATACAATAGTTACATTCTCTCTTTTTCCACCATGAAAATGCGAACTATGTTTCTGAGATGGTCTTGAATTATTACCTAAATAAAACCAGAATTAAAACCCAAAGTTTCACTACTTCACTTTGATTAATGTCTAAATTCCACTTTGAGTCAGAGAAACATCAGAAAAGATCAAGCACAAATAAACTGTGACCTTAGCAGTATAAACTGAGGAGCTTCTAGTAAGTTTCTTAACACATGGTAAGTCTCGGGTGCAAATGATCCTGAGGATGATGTCTGAGGAAGCTCTCTGCTGTTGCCACTCTACCTAACCTGTGTAGCAGAGCACCCTGGGGTACGATGCAGTGTTCTGAGCAATGAGCATTCCAGTAGTCACTTCCAAGGGGAAGGTAAAGCATTTTTTAGATACTGGACTAAATGCTCACAAAACCTCCTTAAATGGCCAAAAGTTGTGAATATCTAAGTCAGTGACTGTAAGGCTGTATGAATTCAGTTCATGAGCTATTTTTTTAAGGAAACCTTAGCTACTCAAAATATAAAATTTTATGTAAAACTGCATATTTCAACCAAATTCTCAATTCATTACATTTCTGCCTTATATTGTTCCACCTTTCTTTCCCTTTCATTCCAAATTGGACGCCCCTTGTTAGAGATTCAGACAATGAATCCTTTTATCTAGCACTTGCATTCATTATTCATTGTGCATTGTCAGTGGATTGCTACTTCAGGCCTGAATTACAGTTAATTAATCTTAGAAAAGCACTTGTAATTTCACACTTTATGAGGCACTATTGTCTCAGCACAGCAGGGCTGTGGTGGCAAAATACTCTAATGCCTGTATCTCTTAATATTTATGTGCATTCAAGTCTTTATTTTGCTTACTTCTCTGAAGCTTTATGTTACAGCAGTCATGCTTGTGTTTTGCTTTGGAAATGCTTTTTAGTGTTTTTATTTTATACAGACTTTCAAGCAGAACAGAAATGGGTTACATAGTTACTTAAATGATAAGGTTAGAAAGACCTTCATCCTTTTCAATACTGAAAGGGAAAACCCAGAAAAGGGATGGACTTAAGAGCAGATGGAATCAGGTAGATTCCCAGCTTGGTACGTTACTTCAGATGATGAGTTCCATTGGTAGCTGATAATTGACTGGATACAGTCTATACTAAAAAGCTAAGGCCTGATGTCGTCCTTCAGGTGGTTAAATGTTTCTAAACCATCTTGCTATGCCCATAGCTTTCTAGGAGCTCTAGTTGCACATGTGAGAATATATGTAAGAACTTTACCGAGGAAGTTGATTTCATGTGTTGCAACTTCTTTGTTTAGTTTATACATCTGCATAGGAACAGTTCCTTTTCTGTAGCTTACAGTAGCTTAGTCAGTATTCTAAAAATACTTGTATCTCTTGACAGTACTTACAGCTGACATTTCTGGAATGCTTAAATAAAAAAAGTATAATCTATACTCACATGAAGGTACCAGAGGAAGTGATTGAACACCAAGTCACCAGAAGTACCTTAGTTAAGACAGTGCGCAGAAGGGAATATTTAGTGGTAACTATCAGTGTATATTTGTCCTCTTACTCTTCCTTTATTTGCAGATGATTGCAGGATGAGATATAAAACTGAGAGCTAAAAAGGTACTTTTTATTTCACTTAGTGTGCTTGCTATATGAAAAAAAAAATTGCTAAGGGCCTTTAAAATGTTCCTTTAAGTCTCTTCAGCTGTGTTTTCTTAATTGTTTTAGGGAATTTCACAGTAATTGCTAACTAAGGTGTAGTGCTTACCACAGTGAGATTTTTTTTTTATTATACTCTTCATGAATTGTGTCACATCATGAATATATCTGCTGCATTTTTTTGTTTCTTACTAGATGTTTTCGTTAGGCAAGCATAATTCCTGTTTAAAATGTTGATCTTATTATAGTCCTTGAAAATTGGGGAAAAAGAATTAAAATTTGAAATAGAGTGTATTATGTTGTGCAGTTTGTGCTGACTAGAGAAACATACCTCGAACCTGAATTATCCTGTGATCCTGACCTCATAAATGAAGTCAAGAATTAGAATTTATTGAGAGTCTAATGAGTGCCCTAGCAAAGTGCAGCAGTTTTTATTGTGAGCCAGTTACAATGTTGCTGGCACTTGTGGCCTAATAGCTGCTAGTTTCCAGTAATGGATGTATGGAGCATCACCAGCAACCTGAGCTCTGCTGGGAGGAAGATGCTGGTAGTGTCTGTACGTGAAACTTTGCTGGATGCTTTCAAGCAGTCAGTTGCTAATCCTTTGTGTTGATTCAAAAGCTTATCACTCAAGCTTACCCAAAAATTGCTGTGGTTTTGTTAGACTCCTGTTGTATCTGCTATAATTTCTTTACAGCCATGCAGTTGGACTGAACTGAGCTGACTCTTAACCCAGTTTAGATACATGTCATTTGACCACAATGACTTCATTATGGTTAAGTCACTCAACTGCAGGGCATGTGCTGCTGTAGCTTAGGCTGAGCTCAAAATGTGAGTGCAGTCCAAGAGAAGGTTGGACAAAAGGTTGGAAGTCTTTGGGCAGTGTGTCTGGGACAGAATGAGGCCTTTGCTACTGTGTCTACAAGGCTGCAAATCATGTGTGTATGAGAGATGTCTGTGCAACACTTGTGCTGGAGGGAGGGGAGCATAAACTGACCTTTCAGCTTGGCTTGCTGAGTAATAGAAGTTGAGGATGGCATTAGTCTGCTTGCAGAGGTATAAAATGTTACAGTTGTGATGGAAGTACTGATATCTCTTTGTAGTGTTACATTAATGGTCAGCCTGCAGTAAACCGCAGGCAGAGGACAGCTTCTCCTGCTAAACAGCCCTTCACAGCACTGCCAGGTGCCCTGTGTAGTTCTGATGTGAATTTGAAAGGATGTTCTTCCCTTTTTCAGACTAAGATGCTCTTCAGTGTTGAGTCATCTTCTCATGAGGAAGCATGAAGGTTTTTTCGTTGTGTTGACAGTAACCTCCTTGTGTGCGCTGACATGGCTTATTACACTTGGGTATCTGATCTGAACTGCAGCAGCTTGGCAAAATAGAAAGGCAGTCTATTCAGAATGAAAATCTCTGGAAGCTTTTTGCATCTGGCACGATTCAGAGGTTCTTCAGAGGCCATGGATTGGGTGAATTTTTTTTTAATTTTTTTAATTTTTATTTTTGGGATGTGGTTTTTTTCCTACCACTTTCTGTTGGAGGAGGTTAATATCTGAAACGGAAATTCTGGATTTCTGGGAAATGCTGTTTAGAGTCTTTTGAGGTTAGGGCTAGATCAAAATCTGATGGAGAACTACAAGAATGCTAACAGTAAATCTTCGGATTATTTGTATTGGTGTTTGTAAGGATCAAATTAGACTCCTTTTTTCTGTCTTGCTTTATTTGATGTTTTTAGTTAATGTTTGAAATATTCAGTTTAGCTGAAGACGTGACAAATTGGCCATGCTGCTGTATGAAGTGTAGCAAAAGTATAGAGTCATGTTTATAAAACTGAAGTTGGTCCTTTGGTGAGAGCAGCTACTTGGTATAGTCTACTCCAGGCTGTTTAATAACAAATTAGAAGTACTGGGAATACTATGCAGAATACACAAATAAAATTTTATCTTTCCTGTGCCTTGATTCTAGATCTTTCACAGTCCTGAGGTTTTAGTTTTGTTGTTTTCTTATTGCTCTATGGCAGGTACTGATTTATGTCCCTATCAGAGGCATAGCTAATAAAAAAGTTTTCTTGCACAGCCTGTTAGCATAGGTGTGTAGGCAAAATACTCCGGGAATAGCTAAGTTAATATACCTCTTGGTATATTGGAACAGTCACTAAGAGGTGCAAACTGCTGCCCTGTTTTCTCACACAATGAAACTCCTCTGGTTTGAATCTTGAAATTGTGCTTTTGGTATTTTTTCTAGATCTTCAAAGTAGGAGGTTTGTATACAATTTTCAGTCTGAAATTCTGTCTTCAGTTTTGAATAGATTCTTCAGCGTATTTGAAGTTGAATCTCTGTCTCATTTATAGGAAATGCTCTCATCTCACTATTATCTAGAACTTGGCAAAAATGTGAAGATTCAAGATTTGTCCCTATACCTGCCCCCCTTTTTTCCCTGCTTCCTGATACACACTTCAATTTCAGACAACATCGTATCTGGGAGAGAGTGTACAAAATTTTCCCTTTGCTGGTCTCTTAGATTGTAAGCAAAGATGATTTCATGCCTTCTTAGTGCTAACTCTCTTATTTAGATTTTTCCTAAGTGTTTCCTAGAAAAATCATTACTGTACCAAACACCAGGACTTTAGTCTATTGTCAGAATTATTAAAGAGCAGTACTTTTTTCATTCGAAGTTGAGATCAACACAGGCTATTTAATCTCCTTCACTAAGGTTCTAACTTTATCTCATAAACTCTATTTCTTGTATTTTCTATCAGTGTTGTTTATCTTTTAGTAATTGTAATTTCACATCTAGTACTAACTCTCTTGTTCTACTGTGTCTGAAATGGTTTTATTTCTTAGTGTTAGCATTCCTTTCTTGTGACTTATCTTGCTGTGTTTTTCTTAAGTCCCCCACAGTCTCCTCCTTGAATAACTGCTTTTAACTCAGTCTGTATATTTCCCATCATCCTGGCTTTAATATACAAGTAGTTTTAACATGGTTCGTTCCCTTTCTTTCTTGGTAAGAGGTTTTAATGTCTTCTTTCTTTCCTCCCCCTTTTTCTCTTAACTGTCTCCAAGTCTGGCGTTTCAGTTCTTGACTCGGGTTGTTTTGGTTTGTTTTTTTTTTGTCAAGAAGTGAGTGTTATATCCCCTCCAGCCTCTTCTTTCTTATGCCAGCTCTGAAGACAGAAGATTGGGTGTCTGAAGGGAACTAGTGGTTAGCCAAGAGCATGTGTGTGCTCTGTGAGAACTGTGCTCTATGCATGAAGTTTCTAGACTTCTCCTCTCAGTTGATGGAAGGAAGGGCAAATTTACTGTGCAGAGTGGCATAGAAAATGAAGATGAGGCTTAGCAGACCATAAACATGATGTGCATTGAAAAATTGTAACTGGAAAAGGTAATCTCATAAGTGTTGTAGAGATTAATAAGCCTCATAGTTGCTCTTACTGTATCTTCTGGATAGTTTAAAGTGTAATAGACAGATGGCAAGGAAGTTGATAATTTTTTTTGTTTGGTTGGTTTGTTGTTGTGTTTTTGTTTTTTTTATTTTATTTGGAAAATAGTGGCAAATGAAAGAGAAAGGATTCCTTGAGGAAGTAATATTTTTGTAATTTCTGAGGGAAATAGGTAGTGTATGGGGGGTCCACATTTGAGAAAGTGAAGGGAAAATTCAAAGGCAGTAAAAAGAAGTGAAAATTAAGACTTTACATTAAATATAGATGTGTAGAATGTGGACAAGGACTGTACTGGCTGGAAAAAGTACTTCAAACAAAAAATGAAATTCGTGGAGAATAGTGTGATTAACTGGAGGAGGCAAAAATGAGATAGATTGAAAAGTAATTTGGAGCAGATGTGAGGTGGGAGGGAAAAGTGAAGAACAGAGATGTCTAACTGTAAAAGGCTGTACAAGTCTAGGTGACAGATGAGGGTTTAGAAAAAAGTGCTCTAGTAAACAAATTGCAAAACCCAAGTCACTTCTTCCCTGGCTGAAGGGAAGAAAATGGGAGAAAAAGAGTTGGAGGTGACAATGAAGTTTTGATCCTTGGAGAGAGTAAAATAGTATGCATTATTTAGAATTGAAATTGAAGACTATAGCAAGAGACTAAGGGGGAGGCGGGGAGAAGGTATGCTCAGTACTAGCGAGAATGAATTTGTGGTATTGGTATGGCAGGAATAGGATAGGACCCTGAGATCTGGATTAGAACCACATATAAGGAAGTGTGCTGAGTTAATTCTGTGGAGGTGGCAATTAAGTAATTGGAATACTTATACTTAAAATGGGCTTGTTTCCTGAGGGAGCTAAAAGAATGGCTGTAGCACTAAATCAGTGCATCAGGTCATTAGAAATATTTCTTACTGTAATACTACATCTTGCCATGAAATGCATAATTCAAGGTGCTTTATGGGTGCTGTGAAATAATGATCACTCAATTTACTCTTTTTTATCACTAAATAAAAATGTTCTCTCTCTTGTGCCTAGATATTTGATTTAATGGATGCCAAAGCCCGTGCTGACTGCATCAAAGAAATAGATCTTCTCAAGGTAAAAGATTTGTTTAAAAATATGCAGCTATCATCAAAGTATCTTAAGTTTTTCATAGACATACTGGAGGTGTCCACTGTTGTTTGTGTAGAGTTTTTATAACCCTCATTTGAAGAATTTTGTGATCTTTATTACTTTAAAAACCAACTTTGAGAAGTACATCCAGTAGAAAAATGAACAACACTTCAACTGGAAGTTTCTGCCAGATTCCAAGTATTGTAAACAACTGTATCCTGTGTACAGTCAAATCCTGATTTTAGAAATTGACTTTGCTGTTTCAGATAACAGTTTAGCAGGCTATTGCATATGTACATGGAAGCAAAATTCCTCTAAAATTGCAGTGTCAGATGTCATGTTGATCCTAAAGTGCAATCACGTTCTTGCAAAATATTTGTAAATGCTTCTCATAAGCATATACTTTTTGTAATTTGTATCACAGTGAATTAGATTTTAGGGGTTGTTTTGTTTGCCTGAATAAGAATGTTTCATATGTCAGTCTTACTAGATCACTAAAATGTGAATTATTGTTTTGCTTTCTTAGCAACTGAATCATCCAAATGTAATTAAATATTATGCCTCATTCATTGAAGACAATGAACTGAACATAGTGTTGGAATTAGCAGATGCTGGAGATCTCTCTAGAATGATAAAGGTAGGGATTAACTTTTTTAAAAAATAAGAGCTTGTAATGTTCAATTTTGGCTTTTCATTCTGCATGCTCATCACTGGGTGAAATGCAGTGAAAATATCAGGAACTGTGGAGAAAAGTTGAGTGTTTAGACTGACTCTTTTTTTTAATATATGCCCAGTATTGATTCTTACGTAACTATTTTCTAACACCGTTGGCCAGAATGTAAGTGCAGATGGGGACCTAAGTAGGCTGAAGTTATATTAGTACTGGGGAGAGGACAAAAAAGCCTGTAAAGAAAAGTACTGTCACCACCATTTAGAACAATACCTTTTAGCAGCATTCCTGATTTTTTGGCACAATTGTGTTTTGTGTTGCAGTATTCTATTCTCTATAATAAAAGTGAAAACAGAGAATAACTGGTGTCATATGGCAGAAGTGTCTTCTCGATCTCGAACTTGAACTGCTGACCACTCTGAAAATATATTTTGTATTTGACATCACATACAGTAACCTTACTGATAAGTGCTTCTGTGTTACGGGTTAGTAGCTTTCTTTTGTAGTTTCTAAATGCCTATTCTTTAGCTAATGAGACATTTATCCAAGAGCCATTGTATAAACTCTTGTATTCTGAAATTTATATTAACTTTTAACTGCCTTTTTTAATCTTTCTTTGTCATCTGTCAGCTACTTCCCCTCTTACCCTTCTTCCAGTGGGTCTTGGGTTTAGCATGTCCTTTTAGTGTATTTTCTTGTGTGCACAGCAGCATTATTGCTGTCAACACAACACAACACCACTCTGGGCACAAACAATGCCAGTCAAGGAGCATTTGCTCAGCAGCAGCTGGGCACAGAACACAGTTATGCTGTTTTGCGTAGGACCTGTGTGAATAGAGAATGTTAATTTCTTCATTAATGACTTTCATACTGGTTAGGGTTTTTTTTTTGAGCTTTTGAAGAATATTCCTTTCTAAATTGATAATTGTAGGGTAGGACAGTCAAAATTTAATTCTAAACAGGCTGACAGCGTCTGTTAATATTTATAGCCAAACGTGATATTTTTCTTCATCTCATGAATTATTAATTCTGTGGGCTTACATTTCATAAAACATAAAGGAAGGTTTGTCTTTTCTTTTGAATGTTCAGTTTTGACACAACAGTTATTAATATGAGTACTCCATGACAGATTGCCTTATGGCATGTCTGGTCTTATGACCCATTGAAGCTTTTTCTTTCTCCTTTGCTTTTTTTTTTATTATTTAATTTTAAATCCAATGTGTGGCTTTTTCAGTGCAGTTGGCCTCATTACACCTTGTCCAAGTTGGTGGGCATGTCTTACAGGATCGATCTTGGAGGCACTTTGTGATTGTCCTCTTAACACAGGGATCATGTTTAATGTAGCAAACTTAGATTGCTGTTTGATGTTAATGACAGCCTATCAGGCTATTATTAAATATGTATGAGGTGTCACAATGCACTCTCTCTTCCTGCTGCTGGTGGAGGAAATGATTTGGTAGATTGCTTTGACGATACGAGTTTAAATGTGGGGCACACCAGTTATGTAGCATCTTCTTTAAGAAGTATTTTAAAAATTGCCTGAAAAAGAAATGATATGTAATGGTATGGAAAATTCCTAGAAGAGTGGCTGCCTGCTGTGCTAGTGAGGTGAATAACTATGTTGTGATAGTAAGACAAACCATGCTTTGGTTTCCAGTGTTCTTGCTAGAATGCTGTTCTAAGTTTGTTGGAAAATGTTGAGACGCCCCCCAGAAGAGTGTTTGGGCATTGGGCTCCTTGTGTGATTTGTAGAAGGGATCAAGCATGTTTTTGAAATTGTAAATGACCGCAGCTTGAATGACACTGAAACCAACCTTAATGTGAGGGAAAACTACTTAACTAGTTTACTTGGGTATTTGTTATGACATTATTGGCACATCAGAGAATACTTACAAGGCTGCTGTGCCTCACAGTACACTTTAATGAATTCTTTAGTTCTTCCCTTAACGAACCACATCCTTGCTGCCCAGCTTTTATATCATCCCTCTTGTTACCTGTGAATAATACTCTCTTTGTCCCCATTGAGTAGACAACTGAGGAAAATCACTTGGTGCACTCATATGTATTCTAATAGAATTCACAGAATCTGCTCTGTCCCAAAAAAAAAGGCAGCTGTGCACTGGCATTTACATATCACATAATGAAATCAGAGGTACCTCATGTATTCTCTCTGCCTCTGTGTTTATGTATGTACATACACAGATTTAATCCACTTTACCTTAATTATTTTTTGAATTACCTCTGTCACAGAGATGTTTCAATATAACCTTCATTCTCCAAAGCAGGAGTATCCTAAATTGAGGGTTTCTCACCATACACCTTTTAATGGGCTGTTACAATTCTTGAATGTGGCACGTCAGTAAAACTGAGAGGCATACATCAGTGAGGGGGAATCACAGTTGGTCTTGCACTAGAGTATGAACCTCAGCACCGTGTAGCCCTTGCATGGGGTTGGTGAAAGAAGGGAAAACTCTTGATTTTCTCTGTCTGTGAATTAGGCTGCTGCATAGTCTTGCCTCAAACATTTTACAAGTGAATAATTATTAACTATTGTACTAGTTCCCAGTTGTTCATGGTCTGTTTTTTGTTGGTGTCTGTGCTCTCTACTGAGGAACCTGTGATAGTTGTGGCTGCTAAGGTTAAGGGTAGTTCGTGAGAACTCTTGTTACCTCACAATAGCACCTCCTTCTGCAATACATTATGTTGTAAGGCAGGTTTGAGGCTTGATCCCTTTTCTTATTAGTCATGGTTCTCCTCCACCACAAACAGTGACAAGGTGAACATTGTCTGTGGATTTCTTAGACTGGGATTTTTTTTTTTCCAAGCAACAGTTGATTGGGTAAAGAAAATGCCCCAAAAAAGAATCTACTAACTGAATTAATCAAAAAAATACATTGTAATAATTCAGTGAAAAGAGATAGTAAAGTCTGTCCTGAAGATGGTGAAATAAGAGAATTTGAATTATCTTGCAGAATAATTAGCATATTATTTAAGATTAAATATAAAATAAATAGGTTTGTAAGAAGGGTTGTTATCAAGACACTAAAATGTTGCTTTTTTTAAAAAAAAATCATCAATAAACTTACAGGTCTGACTAATTTCTGCAGATATTTTTAGGTTTTTTAGATTTTTTTGGCTAATAATCTTAGTGCACCAAAAAAAAATGCAAACTTTAAACTGAATATGTCATGCAGATCTTAAGGAAGTTAATCATGTTTTGGGAACAAGCATGAAAGCTTTCATCTAAAAAGTTGAAAATGTGTTTCTAGCTTTCTCAAGATAGATGGAAAATAACTTGAATTCTACAGCATGTCACTTAGGCACTTCACCCACTCTTCAGAGATCACTTTTTGTATGTATTTTCAACTTTTAAATAAAGAAATAAACATTCTATAATTAGCTAGGTAAAATAAGACAAATATTCTAAAACTTTTCATCAGTATGAGGGTTATATTGATACCTTGAGGTTTCTGTAGTTGGGAACAGAGAATTCGTTGTCCTTCAACTTGTTTTTTATAGGGTAGGCAAAATACAGGGATAGTCGGTTCTTTCCAAGCAACTGATGCATATCTAAATAGCTCCTTGCAGTAGCTGGAGCTCTGTTCAGACTTGTTTGAAATCTCCTTGATTATCATTCTCATGTTTCACCAGTAGTGGATATTTGGGCTTCACTGTATGAAACTGCATCAGGCAGTTTCTTCTCTGCACAGTCTGGATTGCAGACCCTCCTTCCCATGCCAAAATATATTAGCAGTGGGGTCCTTTTGAACTTCTCTGCAGTACTCTGAGGTTGGCTAAGTGCCTGTGCTACGCTAAGGGGCAGCTTGCTCTTTTTAAAGTGCTTTAAGATTGGAAGTGATTTTAGCTTCAGTCGCTGGCAGCTTTGGCAGCCCTGTCTGCTGCTCCTGCCTGTGTGAAGCAACCACAACTCCATTGCAGAATCCATGCAAGTGCAGCCTGAGCGTGTCAAGTGTGAGGTGGCTGCAGGGTGACCTGACAGCCTTTGGGGATTTATGGATGTGTTGTAATGGCAGTGCATATGGAAGGAACATAGGGACACAGAAGCTATTAGTCTGCCTCACCTGGAGTGTTCAGCGGTGTCTGTGAGTGTGGCCGGCACTGAACCAAGGGTTGGTCACTTCATTGCAGACTTGGATGGTGAACAGGTGCAGGTCAGAAACTTCTGCATGAGTTGCTTTTGTAGGCTTAGCAGTGCATCTTGCCCCACTGTTCTTGTGGCATGGCAGATTCTTGAGGGGGTACGAAAAGCTACAGCAGCTTGTTACTTTTTCTGCCGGGAAACCAGCTGCCCTGGATTACTGGGTGGTTCACAGCCCAGTATTACCCATTCTCACAGCAGTCAAGCTGGTTATGCTGCTGGGAATGGAAACATGTCACTTGTGTTTTTCAGGTATTTTCTGGTGGATTGCTGTCCTGGAAATGTGCTAGAAATAGAGAGGGTTTTGTAGACAGTGGGGTTTTGTGATGAATAGCATGTGGTAGTCATAAT
Organism: Scytalopus superciliaris; assembly: GCA_013400415.1. Lineage (NCBI taxonomy): Eukaryota > Metazoa > Chordata > Aves > Passeriformes > Rhinocryptidae > Scytalopus > Scytalopus superciliaris. The sequence goes on from VXBX01006297.1 coordinate 435,822, forward strand.
TCCACTGTTTAATTGCAATAGCAGTAATTTTCTTTTTTTGTGATATTTGGAAGATTTTTAGCAGTATTAGGGAAGCATCTGTGTAGGGAAGAGTACAGTGTCAGAATTCAGCAGGTCAAGAGTTGAATTTTGCATGCCCTTCCCAGGGCATGACCCACTATTTTGGGGAACTCTCAGCTATTAACTGATTATATTGTTTGGCTATATCTTTATTATTCAAAACATTGATCTACAACTTTAGCAGTTGTAGAATATGGTGTTCCTGTTTGGAAAGCTGGTGAGAAAAATGATGTTTCTGTGTATTTTGAATGGCAGTGTTGCAGAAGCTGTTTTCTGCCATGCACACACATGTATAGCAGGACTAACTCTGTTTGCTGCTAGGATTGCTAAATATTTAGTTGTGTGAGTGTGTTTTCAGTTTGTCAAAATACAGCAATTTCGTACTAAAATGTTGCATGCCAATATTTCATTTTAAAATCTAGCAACCATTGAATCTGAAGTATTCTAAGCCCTTTGTGCCTGGAAACAGAAGTAAAACTTGGAAAGGGGATTTTTCTTACAGTAATGACTGTGAAAACTTAAATTCTTCTAACATATGTGCTTAACAGAAATTACTGGAGCCAAGTAGCCAAAGTAGAGAATTTCTTTATGTGTAGAGCTGTTTGAATGCCTTGCATCTCTTGGTGCCGACAGCACTGCCTACGACCTGAGTGACTATCAGTGCTCTGACCTGTACTGTGGGTGACTGAAGTGGCATTGCCAGAAATAGCTTTTTCCAGATGCTTTGAATGGGCTGATGCTTTCCTGTCTCTTGGAGAGTATTTATTCTATCTAATAAGATGAGGGAGAGAGTATCTGGGGTGAATGTGAAGAAGACAAAAGATCAGGCATATGTGAGTAGACTAGGATAAACAGCTAAGTCATCCTTAAGTGAGGAGAGAGGATCTGACTGAATAAGGAAGACAAGTACAGCTGTACTAGCTAGTTAGCAGTGTTTGAGAGAAGGTGGACAGGAAACTATGAAATGAGATTTCCATTACTGGAGATTAGAGACGAGCTGATGTGTTGCCAGAGAACAGGGCAGACTGGGCGAGGATCCTAGAGATAGACAAGCTGGCTGTGTCAGTAGGGAGAGAGCCTGGATGGGAAAACTTGGGCTGGCTGGGAACAGGATGTGATAAGACACAGTGTTAAGGGTGCAGCTACTCTGTGTAGAAATTGTCACATCTGTGTTGCTGCCTGTGCCACAATGGTCATTTCCAAGGCAGGGAATTTGAGAGACAAAGGTTTTGTGGTTAATACAATGTTCTTCCGAAGATCATCCGTACTTACTGGTAGTGTTCCTAAGGAATACTGTATAAACCACTTCAACCACTACTTTTTGGTGGGAATTGCCATTGCTTATGTGGTATTTCTGACAATGAAGGCAAAACTCTGGGTCTTGATCTGTGGAAGTATTGAGCATTCACAGCTTCATCCTGAAGCTGAGTGGAAACTGCTTTGAAGATGAACTGTTTCATAAAGCTATGTATGTTGAGAAGGAGGTGCTTAAATTGGTGCTAGAATTAATTAACACTTTGGATCTTAATTCTTTGTCCATGTTCTAATCTGTAAAATGGGAATATTACTGCTGTAAAATGGGAATATTACTACTTCATAATTTCTAAGGTAATTTGTGAAGATAAACTTCACAAAGTTTATTTTATTAATTAGATATTCCAGTAATGCATACCAAGAAGCTCTGCCCCTCCCTGAAACTTGTATTTAATAATAGGTTTTGAATAGTGCACAATAAATAAAGCCTAGAGACATTTTCAAACTGCTCATTAGCTGAGTGTCATGAATGAACGAGTAAAGGGTCTTTCAACATAAAGAAAACTGAACTGAGAACTGCGTGCATGTGCACTCTCAAGGGGGGGGAGAGTTTTGGTGACTTTAATTCTGAAGTTTTCCTTGTACATATATTTATGTCCAGATAATTGACATCATGATTCTGGATGAACTATTTTTAAAGTAATCTTTTGTGCATATATGTGTATTTTTTTTCTCTTCATCATACTGACTTGTCTTGGTCCTCAATTTCAAATTTTAAAACATAGGATCTGGTTCATTTGATTTTGATCAGTATCTGTGTCTCTTATATGCTTAATTTTCCCCCCATGACTGTTAGTTTTAGTTTAAAGAACGAAAATCCCTGCTACCACCATGCCCATGCCAAATCTCCTAACTTGAAGTGTTTTTATTGAGCATATGGTTATATTTTATGATATAGAACAGTTGGGCACTTTCCTGGAGCTGCATCAGTGATACATGTTAAAAGCTTCAAAACATTTTTTTTCTCAGTGGTTTTTTTTTCATGTTCTGTATCACCTTTACCTTAGCTTTTTTGCATACTCATTTTTGAAAACTTTAAAGGTAGTGTAGCTTGAAGAAGCCTGTAATATAATAGGATAGTGTAACACAGAATGCGCTAATTACAGATCAAAGCTAAACTATTTTTATGTGCCTTTTTCCTAAAGGAGAAACCTGGAGCTTTGAACTACTCAGGCTAATTTTTGCTACTGATGTTTTTAAAGCTGCTGAAAAACTTTTAGTTAGAGAAATAGTGCATCCTCAGTCAACGCTGCATATATATGTTAGCTGTGTGGCAGGTAAAAAAGGGAGGTTGGGTATTCTGAGGGGCAATGTCTGCTCTACAGATGGAGCTGTGAAGTCTTAAAATGTGAAGGTAGAAGAGCTAGTTCTGGTAAGCTTTTGCTCCCGCACAGGTGTGTTATTGGGGTGTCTCACAGATGCTGGACTGTCACTTTTGCTGTCAGTCACAGGTAACCATGGTGAGGGCAGTGGTAGCTGTTTACCATGTACAAGGTACATACATGTGCTGCAGGAACGAAAGCTGGCTGGTCTTGCAGTTTATAATCAGTGGCATAATTGGGCTGGGTAATTGTCAGGCAGCCTTGTTAGTTTTTCAGTGAGTTGGCCATTGTCTGTGTCTGCCACTGGAACAATAAGAAAAGGGGGCAGATTTTCTGCTAAAATAGACTATCATCAGTGTTTTGTCTTGTGGCCAGTCCCCTTCACAGGCATCACACCTGAAGCTATTGTACAAGTACTGACTGTACACATAGGGAAAGCAATGGTGTCAGTCAGCTCTGAAAAGTTAAATTGACAGTAAACTTGATTTCTCTTACTCAGGCTGTTCAAGTAGGTCTAACTGGGGCAGAAATGCTTTGGATATTTCATCTCTACCTCTGCCCGTTGGTGCTGGACTGTGGGACTGTGAGCATATGGGTACTTGTCTTGTTTCAAATGCCCTGCAAACAATACTAAGAGGTTAGTTTTAATTTTTCACACAGTTATACTTGAGAAATTTGCAGTGTTTCTGCTGTTTGAAAAATTCACTGAGAATGAAAAGAAATCTGCCTTGTTTGTAGAGGAAAAAGAAAGTTAAAATTAGATCCTTTTTATTTACTGTGTCAAACTATTGCTTTTTATTAGGAAGTAGAGTTAATGATTCAAGCATGGGTTTCACCTCTTTATGCTGTACCAGTTTTCCTAAGGGGAATTTTTTAGAGAGAGATACATGTAAACAAATGCTGCTGAATTTAAACATGTGGCTGTGTGTTTTAAGAAGCTCTACTCAGTGGTAACAGCAGAGACATGGAAAATGATACAGTATGGGAAATTTGTTATTAGTAGCTCTGCAAGTCGATCTGATTTGAGTAGGTGATCTTTATTTCTGAACACTGTATGTTCTTTTTTGCGTCAGCAAAGACATTAGGTGGAACAGAGTGACTGTAGGTGGTGGGCTGCTCAATAAGGAAAAATGAAATGAATCCTTGCAGATCAAGTTGGATAAAAATACATATATGTAAAGTGACTTTGTTCAGAGCTTTCTAAGGAATCTAATTTAATCAGGGCCTTAACAGTCTGATTATTTAGCATGGAGGAATACATACTAAAATGGAAAATATAAAAAATTTTACTTGCATTTTTTTACAAGGCTTATGATTTTTTGTAAGTAGATGTCTTTATTTTGATTGTGAAATAATATTGTTTGAGAAAATGCTTGTATCTCAATTTTATGATGTCTGTGTGGCATTTTTATTTATTTATTTTTTAAGAAAGACCATATTTTAGTTCTACTAAATTGTCTTTCTGATGCTCGTAGGAAATTCTATTAGTAGCATTATTTTGTGTGTTAGTTTGTCTGCTGTATCTGAGTCTTCTGTTGCTCTTGATTAAATAAAGTTTGTTGTATATTAAGGTGACTAATAGAGGAAGATGAGTTTTTTAAAACTTTTTTTGTGGATTGTGAAAGGGGAGAAATAAGTGTATGGCATCTTCAATAACGGGAGATGTTAGCAACTGTAAATAAAAGTTGGAAAAAGAACCAGGTAGGTATTTTATTTTAGTCACTTTATTGGTTGAATACTCGCTATTTTCTGTATGTTCAGTTGGTAGATGCCAAATAGTTTGGTGGGTTTTTTTTTTTGTATTTGTTCTCATTTTGCAACTAAGAGACAGCTGCTGCTCTTGAAATGTAGGCAAATTTGATCATGCTGTGATCGAATTGAATGAATGAATCAGAATGTGGTGGGAAGTTCTATTTTTGTTCTGCATAGAAAGCAAAGAAAAATGGCAGAAAACGTATCATGGTCTAAAGAGATGGGCAGCTCAATTTGTGAAAACAGAGCCAGTCAAAACTCTTGTGACACTGCATTGGTACTAGAATTATATAGCTTTTTACATAGAATATAAGACTTAGGTAGGTAATTAATTTTTATGTACTTCAGTCTCCAAAATACAGAGATGCTGAGGTTTATCTTCACTTTACCTTTTTGACCCTGCATGCCAGGTTTGTTTCTGTTGTATTCACAGAGTAAGAACTCTTGGTTGTGCTTCCAGAATTTCCTGTTAATGGCGCCTGAGCTCTCTTTCTGTTCTTTCTGCTACTCCATATTCAAGATGGCTCCCAAAGAAACACACTCAGAGGTGGTCAAGAACTTCATTACATGTTACTCGACAGTTCTGTACAATGATAATTTCTGCATCACTTTCCTCTTGATGCAGTTCAGATTTCTTCCCACTTGTACCTGTTGCTGAATCACCATGTTCTGATAAGTGTATGCAATAAAATGTAAAACCCCCCTCGCCTTTATATTTTTGTAATCCAGAAGTGAAACCACGAGAACAAAAAGATTCTATTGAGATTCTCGTCAGATCATGAAAGAAAAGAATCTGTGTAAAGTAATCATCATTCTCACTTTACTTTGCTTCCAAATACAGTCTTTCAGAAGGCAACTCTAGGCTACAGTAAAAAATGCAGGTATATGTTCTTGTGGGCTTGTTTGACAGTTTCACAGTTCTTTTTTTAAGTAATGACTCTGCAAAACTGCATAGATGGTCAGTTTATCACCTTTCTGCAAGAGAAGTTCATAAACATCTTTCTTTCTTTAGTCCATTGGGTTATTCTGTCTTTTTTTAATTTATTCTTATTTTTTCTTATACATTGAGTCCTAAACCAGGTTAAATCACACCTTAAAATCCTCTGATAGATCAAAACCAGAACTGAACATTAAATTTGTTCCAAGCAAGGTTACTGAGATGTAGACAGTCATATCTGACATTTCCAGTTGTGTTGAAATCATGTATGGTCACTGTCTATTCACCTGCAGGAAATCCTTAGGTTTCTTATAAAATCCAAACTTAGTCCTGGGTGTTCTCTGAACTGTGCTTGTTAAATCTGAGTAAGACCGTTTTCTAATTGCTGTCCCTTTTGCTTTTGGAATCTGACCTTGAAATCATCATCTTTAGAAACTCAGTGTAATATTATTTCATGCTTTTATATTGACTTTAAACTTTTTCCCCCTTCTGTTGTTTACTTAATTTTTTTTTAATGCCACCAAGAAACTGAATGGCATATGCTTTTTAGGCGCAGGGCAGTGATGTTTAACTTCACTAGGATGGAAACATTTGGAGAATATTTAATTCTTCTTTTAACAATCCATTAGAGAACCAGGAGAGTTACATTTTCTCATAATGAAACTGCTCAGTTATTCTGTCAAAAGGGACAAAAATATAAACTGGTGATACAGCCTGCCTACCTTAAATCTCTTTAAGGCACTTGATGACAAAAATTTCCAATTTTACTAAATGAGTGGCAGTTTTACCTACACTGACATTGTGAAGACAAGGTATCTGTTTGTGATTCCATTCTTAGACAGAGATGGAAATTTCATGGGATATAGCTTTTGAGACAAATAATGCTTGCTGGAAGACAGCTTGCTGCCTAAGTGTGCCTGATATTCTCTGTTTACCTGCTGAAACTGTGGCTTGCAGCACTGCCCAAGTTTTTAATGCACATGTATGAGCAGTTCCCTTTTTGCCCAGTTTCAACTATGTTGAGATTGATCTTTCACCTCAAAGAGGATCGTGTTTTTTTTAATGTCACACCCTAGAAGGTCAGTGGTCTGAGGGACATCAGGATTGTCCTTTGAGCCTCAGACAGGTGGAAGGAGTAGTGAAGTGTTGAAGATGAGTACTTTGGAAAGCTGTACATCAGGCTGCATTCCTCTGAGGGCAAATTTGGGCAGGTAGTATCAACTTGTGTACAATGGGAGATAACTTGGATTAAGTTAACTTGATTGTGTAGAACTTAGAATACTTCAGGCATTATAGCACTAAGCAGTGAATTTCATCAGTGACTGTGGTGCTACTATGTTTTGCTCCAGGAGGTTAAAAATTATTGTTTCAGTGTCATGTATTCTGCATTTTGGCTTCCCCATATGGAGGCAAAAAACATCAAAACCATCAGAACTGCGTTTTGTGTTACAGGTTATTTCAAAATGGAGGAGAAAGAATACTGCTTTGAATACTGTTAATTACATTCGCATAGCACATATTATGCTGTTTAGCATAAAATAGGGTTGACCATGTTTTCCATGAACTTACATTTCTTGTTAGAAAGTAAGGTTCTAAACAGAAATGCAATTCCTTATTGACTTTCCTCAGAAAATTGAGTGCCTGCTAGACTGTTTCCTAGAAGCGTACAACTTGTTTCAGTAGCTGGTTTTGCAAAATGAAAACTTTTTGATAGTGCAGGCTTTTCATCACGAGTTTGCCTGTTGGTGGACAACAGCCCAAGAAAACATTGAGAGTGTGTGTGTGTGTGTGTATGTATATATATATATAAACATTTTTTAATTGATTATTAAACAAAATAATGTTAATTGAATTTATTTAAAAGATAATTGGATTATTTTTAAACCTATACAAGTGAAAATGTTGCCCGTTTCTTTTAGTTTAAACATTGTTAGCAAATATAGCAGCTCTTCTCCATCCTCTTTACATAGATAAATTTTATGGGGTTAAGTAATGTTATTGATGCTTTCAGGAAGAGATTATTATCCTGCAAAATTATGATTGCCTTCAGTAGAATGAGACTGCATCTGACACACTTATATTTGCATCTTTGCACTGTAAGAACTGAAGCCAATTTTTTACTGCACAGTCAGCTACAATGTTATAGATGGCAAGTAAATAAAATGTTAGAATAAAACTTGCACATAAATCCTTGGAAAATACATTGATGTACTTTAGGTGAATCAGAACGGAAATCTGTAATGGAAAATCTTCCCATTTCAGACATTTTGTGAATGGCATTTCATTGCTGCTTGTATTTATATTCAGGTTAAAAAAATAATAATTTAGAATGTTTAAATAAAGCACCTAGTTATAATTATGATAATTTCAGAATGCATTTTAAATCAAGGAACTATGCTTTCATGTGCACATACTTACATGTATTGTGTATTTGTTTCTAAATGAAAAGAAACCTGGTCTCCATCTTCCTGTTGACATCAAACAATCCTCTGATATGCAAATCCAGCTATTGGGAGAACAGATACACAGGGCTTGTTTGGATTCAGTCCAAGACTGAAAGAAAATTATATTTAAAGATGTAATTTATATGCTTTGCCTCGTTTAAATGAAAATGCATTTTGAAATAATCCTGATAGCTAAAAACATTTTGGTGCAATGTTATGGTCCTTTATATGATGCATTTTGCTATAGCTAGTTTAAAAACATCTTTCTCATACTCCTGCATGTCTCTTATGTGTAAATGCAGCTGTCAACTTCTCAGTGACATGTTTTAACATAGTATATGAAGATAATTTTATTTTTCCAAATTAATGAATGTTTGTTACGTGAAATTTTAGGTGTGCATGAGTGTGAATTGTGTGTGTACACACACTCTTAAAATACATCGAAGTACTTTGCTTTCCATCTAAAATTTTTCTAGTATTAATGTTTAGGTATTTTCTTTGCGGGCTTAACTTTAAAATGTGACACAGCACGGTTTCTTTAAAAAGAGACTAAACGAGCAACAATTTTTCAGTCTTCTTACCTTTAGTTGCAAAATCTATAATGATTAAACTTCTATGTTTTAGCAGTGGTTGAATTCCAGGTTTTCTGTTTGCATCTTTGGAGGATTGCTATTCCAGTTCCTGAATATAATACTTGTAGATGTGTGTAGCAGAGCATATTTGTTTTGTGTAAGCTTTAACAGGCCATTGAACTGCTGCCAGTGATCAGTAATGGTTTTTTATACAGGATGGAAAATATTTGAACAGGAGTTAGATCACTATGAAATTTTCAGAAATCACAGTTCCTTTAGTCCCCTTTTATGGATTGCGAAAGTTGCTAAGACTAATCTGATCAACCCTTCTATGTGATCTTTGTGACTGTCTGTCACTACTATTGTGTTTTTCTTCTGTTTGGAAAATGAGGGTAAGGAAATCAGTGTTTGTATAAGGAAGTATTTCATTTGGGAAGTTCTGCAGTGCATACCTTTTATATGTTCATATATACGTTTATAGATGTGACCTTTATTTGTTCTGTGGCCACTTTATGCTAGACCATCTGACCATGTTAATCCAGCAATGAAGATTGCAAAATACTATATAAATTCTTTCTTGGGATAGCAGTTTTATTTCATTAATGTTATTTGTGGTTCTATGTGTGGACTGGCTTAAACATTGATGATACATGTAGTAGTATTTAAGGGAAAAGCTTCCTGTGTCAAGAAATTTTGTTAAACCTTTCTCATTAGGTTGTGAGCCTCTTGAATTTTTTTTTTCTTAATGAAGGATTTTCTGTCTTTTCTTTTTCTAGTCATTTTATGCAAGTTTTAATTTTTAATATTTACTGTTCGTCCCTTTTTTCTTTAAGCATTTTAAGAAACAAAAGAGGCTGATTCCTGAAAGAACGGTTTGGAAGTACTTTGTTCAGCTTTGCAGTGCCTTGGAACATATGCATTCTCGTCGTGTTATGCATAGAGGTAATGGAGGATCAAAGATGATTTGTCTTTACTAAACCTTTTCCTATGAGAGAATTAAGCCAGTTGGAATCAATTTTCACAGCTGACACAATGTATGTTTCTGTAACATTTTATAAGTAACAGAAAACTGTGACAGAAGTTTGTGGTTGTACATTTGTTGTGGGAGGCAGTTGTTTGCAGCAATAGCTTCTGATACCAGGTTTTCAAAATAAGTGATAGTTCTGTAAGTGTTGGAGACCCTGCCACTGCTATTTCACTTTTCTGGCTCTTATTTTCTGTCCGGTTCTTACCCTTCTATATTTGCTCACTGTCTTGTCCAGGTGTTGTTACCTGCCTTTTTGCACAGCTATCCTTTCATTCTTTTCACCACTCACACCTGGTTGGCTTATAGAAGTATTTGCCTTCAGCTATGTGTAATGGTGGTGTATAGTCCCTTTTCTGCTGGACTGTGTGCAGCTGTAAGTGTTTTCTCCCCTTTTGTGCTCCTCTCCACTACCACTAACCCAATCTCTGTGTCAGGTACTGTGTCCTATCAGCCCTTGCCATTGCTACCTATCTCTGTCAGGTACCAAACCTCTGTTGCCAGTTTTAAACCTCTGTACTGTTGTCTCCTCTCTATGTTGTCTTCATTTTACCTTGAAACTCTGAGTCCAGAAAAACAGATCATAGTACAGCTGCTTTGCAGATGTGTAATGTTTTTTTCCCTTGGAAATTCCTCTGGTTGTGATTTGTATGTGGGCTGTCATCTTGGGTTCAGTGGAAATTACATGTCTTAGGTTGGTGGCTTCCTTCTGCTGGGATGAAGAGCTGCCTGAAGGCAGCAGCCCCTCGTTCTCTGCTGAGCTTTGTCATTTGCAGCTAGAAATGTTGCACCCTTCAGCAGCTCAGCTTAGATGCCCCTGCCCCTGCAAACCACATTCCCTTGTGGTTCTCCTTTTTTTTCCCCTTTATGCATTTGTAGAGATGCCTGCAAGTACAAATGATACAAAGAAAAGGACATAAAATTACAGATTCTTTCCATAGGGTGCAGCTATCTTCCTTTAATGCTTTTATGACTAAACTAGTTTATTTCAGTATATTTTATCTCAAAACCAAAAAGAGTTATGTTCTTTGAAATGAAATACTAACTTCAAAGCTTCTGGCAAATCCAATGCACATCTAATCACTTCATGGTTACACACCAAAATCAATGACAATTAAAGCTATTTTTAAGTGTAATAATCCATGTTGGATTATTACACAAAAGGTGATCCAAACTCCCAAGAACTATTTCAGATAGCATAACGTAATTGCTTCTGTATTCTTTTCTAAAGCTTACAAGGCTTTGTAACTTTTTTATTGGGAACCTGGAAACACTGGTGTTTAAAGGGTTATTAACCATTCCTTTTACTCTACGCATATATTATGCAACCTGTAATACTCTCTTACCAAAGTGAAGTGATTTGCTTTACATTTAGAGCCATGGTGCATTCCTCTCAAGCTGAGTAGGAGCTAAACTCCCTTCCCAAACAAATAACAGGTCAGTTTATTTAGAAGACTAACAGGGTAGGTACCTTGTTAAAAATCATAGAATAGAAGTCTCTGCTCTTGTCTCTAAGGGACTGGATTAAAACTTAAACTGAATATTACTTGTGAAAAATAACTGTCTGGAGTACGCGTCATTATTTTTCTTTGTTTCTGCTTGATTAGCCCGATTCCATTGACGAGTTTAAATAACCATTCTCCTGAGTAAAACTTGCTTTTCCTTTTTTTTTTAGTATCTGCTATTAAAGAGAGTCAGTTACCTATTTCAAATAAATAACATGATGTCACTGTGGGTAATCTGTTTAGCAAAAGCGATGAAAAATGTTTTACCACTGTTGAAAACATTTTTGATCTGTTACTTAAGACATAATAAGAGGTTCTGTTGTTCTAATGGAAGTCCTTCTATGTAGCTTATAGAAGTAATAATGAGCTCCCCATATCTGCTGCTTGGCTTTGGCTGTTGGGCTTTGTGTTTGGTTTGGTTTTTTTTTTTTTTAAATTTCCAAGGCTTGATGTTTGTACTATTAAAATAGTTGAAATTTTAATTTCCAGTCTCATTCTTTCTGAACAGCACTGTCAAAAATTACTAATACTAGCTGTAAATAAAATCCTGTATTGGTCTATTATTAGTAGAACAGTAGCTTTTCTTGCAACCTCACTGTGACTTTTAAATATAATTTGTTTTTCTTCCAGATATAAAGCCAGCAAATGTGTTCATTACAGCTACAGGAGTAGTAAAGCTTGGAGACCTTGGACTTGGTCGATTTTTCAGCTCCAAAACCACAGCTGCACATTCTTTAGGTAAGCTTTCTCTGAGGTACAAGTGTTGGACAGGTAGATTTTCTCTTTGCATGGTGGAAAGACTGTGGCCACTCAGGAGGAGGAAGAAAAGGGTTAGATGTTCTTAATAATGAAAACATGATCATAAAGATCATCTTAAATAATAAAAAAAAGGGTCAGCACCATAGACAAATTAAAAAAAAGCTATAATATTGAGGGAGTACTTTCAGCACTGCAGCTCATTGGGCTCCCCACCCTTTCTTTGAGTTATTTAATATACATTTCTGCCTGTGAACAAGTCTTCATGACCACTGTATTTCCTAAGAATGCTAGGAAAAAATAAGATAATGATATGTTAAATACTCATTTCAACTTTAATCAGTGTCAGAAAGAATCTAGTTAACTCTGTGTGTCTCTGTGGGTAGCACTAATGACTTCTTGGTTATATGTTTTGAAAAGTGCTCACAGAGGAGCTTCAGTGTTTTAAGGTGAAGTTTCTCAAGCTAAAGCAGTCAAGAAGAGATCAGAGTTAGGCTTTATGAACCATAAAGACTTTAAAAACAAAACAAAAGCCCCAAGACAAACAGCAGAACAATTCCCAGATAACTCAGAAAAATAAGAATAGAAAAGAAGCTTTCTGAAATGCCCAGATTCTTCTTTGCTTGCACACAAAAATAGCATTGTGTTATCTTTACCCAATAAAATTTTCGTGTAATTTGCGTCTTTTGAGTAGGATGTGGAGACTAGGATGATTAAGAAGCTTTTAAAGAAGAAAAATTTAAAATTTGGGAGGTATTTCAAGTTTAAAAGTAGGGAATGGATAAATGATAGTATCTAAGAGGATCTCTGTGGAAGGGAAAAGCCTTGCAAGTAGAGTAGCATGTGCTTTAAAGAGAAAATTAAGAATTAATGTTTGTTACTGTTATGTTGGGCTTTTTTAGTTGAGAAAATTTTTTTTCCTCACTAAAATGGCTGTGTTTAGTGGTTGCTGAATTCAGACCTGTTCACTGCCTGCAAAAGGTGTCAAATCAACTTAGAGCCCCCTCAAGAGTAGGACCATTGATAGGAGCTTGCAGAGTTGTCTTCTGTTCCTTGTAAAGAGCATTATGGTAGGCAGAGCACCTTACTCATGCTTGAATACAGATAGGAAAATAAATTCCAAATGCTGCTCAGTGAGGGTTTTTAACAAAAGACAGTGACAATTCTGTAATGAGACATTTGGATATTTTGTATGTTTGACAGGAGTGTGTGATAAGGAAACTAATATCTTGGAATGCCAAGAATGATTAAACAATACTTACAGTGCCTATATTAAGCCGTGGGACGACACACAAATCGTTTTTGCTCAGATGATAATGTTTCTAATTACACTATGAAACATCAGACTTCTCAGGTTAAAATATGCCATATTTATACTTGTATCTTAATTTAACTTTAATTTTTTTCCCAGTTATTAGTAGAGCATGGAAGAGGACAGGATTAATTTTTGTGTGTGTGTGTTTGTGCCACATTTGAGGTATGGGTGGATACCTGTGTTAACAGCCAAAAAAAAAAAAACTATCTTAGAAGGGAAATTTTTGGTTCTTGCTTCCCTTTGTTCCAGAAAGCCTTTGGTCACTGCTTTGTGCCTTCCTGTTTTTACCATGTTTGGTGCATACTGGTTCTAGTATAGTCAAAACCAGTAACTGCTGAGATCTTAATAGGAGTGAGGTGAACCTCAGACACAGATGTGCAATCTTGCATTAGTGAAAAAAAGAGAAGGAGATAGCAAAGTGGTGAGACCAGACTGGGAATGTGCTTTGGTTCCATGTTGAAGATAGAACACTCAGGATCTGGTTATGAGCATGTGGCTGTATATTATCTCAGGTGGTGCTGTTTATGCTGCCCTTGTAACCCAGTAACCATCTCTGGCAGCACTGTGGAGAACAGCTTGTAGTTGGGTCCTGCTACTGTCTGCACATGAAAAAAGGATGTGAGGAGCGACCTGGAAACCCTAATTTGTGGGTTAGGAGCTCACAAAAAAGACAAAAGTCAGCAGTGAGGGTGAAGAGTTAGCCTTGTGTTCTGAGGCAGAAGTCAGGAAGTTAAAGAGGAACAAACTGCCTCAACCCTGGCTTATTTTGGCTTGTGGCCAGGGAATGGTTACAAATACAGAGCTGGAAATGTAAAACAACTTTGAAGTCATTTCTTACAGATCCAAGAATCATCCAGAGAGTGGGGTGTGGAGGAATGGCAGCTTTGTTTCTAATGTTGGGTGCTGTGTCCTGGTAGAGGAGCTGTGATTTTTTTTATTTTCTTTTTCTCCCTGTGTCCTCCCATTTCACTCTTAATTATAATGTAATGTCACAATTTAGCTTAGAAAAAAGGTTTGTTTCAGCTATTAACCTAGGCTACAGGGGAGAAAATGATTTTCTGATTTATCATGTTGCTAGCAGAGATCACTTCTTAAAATTAACTTCTTCTGCAGTTTCTTTTTGCTGGTTTTCTTGAAATTTCTTTCAAAGTTGTATCCTTTTATGATTCTATAAACCTTTGGTGCACGAAACCCAGTGAATTATGAACATATGTGTAGCAATTTATACTTGTTTACAGGCTTTATAAAAATTTCAGTAGCAAACTAGATTCGAGCTTTCAGAGATTAAGAAATGTACTAAAATTTTAATTAGGTACAGCTTCTAACTGCTAATTATGAATAATACTGATTTAATTAGAATACTTACTGATGGTCCATTTGAAACAAATGAAAAAACTGCAGCTGGACAGGGTTCATTTTTTTTAACTCTTTTTATACAGCCTTCTTATCAAGAAGTAGAATTTTCTATTGTGTCATGTCTATACCTTTCTGAAAATAGGAAATCTTTCTTCCAAAAGTGCAAAGGGAGAGGAGGCACTTGGTATTGTTGATTTGATACAAACTTGGCAGAATTGTTTTCAGAAGGCTTTATATTAGAAAGCAGCTTATGATCCAACAAAGGCTTCATATTCCTTTCCCTATGACGGTGTTAGGGTTTTTTTTGTTGTTTTAATGGCTGAATGCAAGGCCTTATACTCTTTGGTGAAATGGCAATTCTAAGGCCAGCTCGTGGAAATAGACAAACATTCTTTGTTAGCCATTCAGTGGATGTAAAGATAGTCCATCTTTCAGTATTTCAATTACAAAAAAAAATCACTTCAGTTCTCCGCTGTGGGTATGCTATAAAGCTGCACAGCGTGCTATCCAGGCAGGCACTGCTGCCAGGATGTCAATACCTTCTTGCAAGGCAAAGGAGCAGATCTGCAATCTTCTTAAAATGCTTGAATGCAAAGGAACATCTGTATTGAAGTCCGGTGTTTCTTCTGTGGTTTGACAACCTCTGGCATTTCCATGATGCTGCTGTCCCAAGCACAGAGCTGTATTATGGGGGATTTGACTGTAAACTCATGCAGCTTGTGGGGAATAAAATACCTCATGAAAATATGTGCAAATACTCTTCTCTTATGTATAGATTTCTAACCCAGAAATGTACTGAGGTGGTGGTGTGCAGCACCATTCTGTCAATAAACTCCACTTTGACACCAAACCCTTCTGAGAACCTGCACCCTCCGTGTGCCAGGAAGGCTGGCAGGGAAATCTGCAGCAGATTATTTGCAGTCATCAAAGAAGCTGTATTAAAACAGCTCTTATTTTATGTATAGAAACTGGAGATCTCTTAAAATAGTTTGAAACGTGAAGGTAAATTATTGTGCAGTTACAATACTCCATTTTAAAATAACCCAAGATATTTTTAGATCAATTTCTGTAGTTAAACTATTTGCATAATATGGGCTAGGTTGCAGAGCCACTTTGGATAAGTGCAGTATCTGTAGCTGAAGACAAGCCCTTGACTTAAAAATCTCTTACACCTGTACTAAACAAGTACAACCCCCCAAACATTATAGAATCATTAGGATTGGAAAGGATCTCAAGGTCTTCAAGACCAACCTTCAGCTAAATATCACCATGTCCATTAAACCAGACTGTGAAGTGCCAAATCTTAGAAATTTTGTTCTGTCAGTGGTTGGTTACTGTCACTGTTCCATAACAGTTGCTTCTCTCTTACTTGGTTTGTATGTCTTCAGCATCAACATTCATCTTGTTAAGCACTTGCATGTTGTGTTGAACATTGTCATCTCATGCACGTGAAGCCATTCATAAGCTGGGTGTTTTGGTTTCTTAAATATGGCCTTTTTAATCCTCTTCTTGAACTCTGATAGGTATTTATTCCAATGCATGGAATGTCAGTAATGAGGATATGACCTTTTATAAAACTGTAGTCTGAGAACCCCCTTCTGTGTCAGCCATTACGTTTTTTGTATGAGTAGATTTAACATTTTTGAGGCAGATTTTTGACCCTGCTTGATAGTATTTAGAGCTATATTTACTGTATCTCATTCCACTTACTGATGCCTTCAGTTTTTAAGTGAACACACTCTCTTTAACTTGTGTGTTTATGCAGGTAATAGGATGGATTATTTAGATCATAACGCTCTTCTTCATGATAGGTTCTTTGATCCTTTAAATCCAGCTTCCTGTTTCCTATTAACCACCATTTCTGTTGTGTCCGTTTCCTCTGGCAATAGCAGGAAGCTTGCATAAAGAATCAATCCTTTCTGGATCTACTGTATCTTTAAAGGGAGGGAGCTCCAAAGCAGTAGCAGATTCTGAGGAAGTGTTGTATGTGACCCAGGCCTTTTTCGAGGAGTTCATTGTTTACACCTGCAAATGCAGTGAACAGAACACTAAAGTTACCAATTCTGTTCTTAAAAAAAAAAAAAAAAAAAAAAAAAAAACCACTAACTCA
>VXBX01006297.1:458037-483112 GCA_013400415.1 Scytalopus superciliaris
AAAGAAAGGAAAAAAAAGAGAGAGAGTGAGCTGCCACCAGCCCTGAAGACAGACAGTGGGCTTTCGTCCCTCAGACACCCCCAGAATACTAATCAGGAAAGTCAGACCCTGGAGGTCAGGGAGCAAGTCAATCATTCTAGTGATCGTCTCAGTGTGGAGGATCAAATTAGCCTGAAAAATTCAGCTGCTGGGAGGAGAGGGCGAGCAGCTGTCAGGGGCAGCAGCGAGATGCACTAATGAACCAGATGAATAGTGCAAAAGCTTGAAAATAAAAACAGGACAGTTGACATTTTTCATCTGTCAAAGCAGGAGATGCATGAAAATATAGTATTCCTGTTTTAACTCCTTAGGGGACATTCAGAATTTTTTTAACACTCGGCAGCATTCAAACAAAAGTACTTTTTAATGAACACCTAGAGTATGAAAATGAGTATCTGTGCGTTTGTTTAGAATTTCTGCATGTTTACAGACCCTGCAGTTGATTTTTCTTTTTTTTCCCCTTTCTTTTCTTTTTTGGTCTTTAGCTTGCATTTTTAGCATTCTTTTTAAGGTAAGAGACAATGTCATGTGAATCCAAAAATTAACATCATTTTGATAATACAGTTACAAAATTTTTGGGAGGAGTTCAAGATGGAACTGTAGCATGGTATTTGTCTTGGGAGCTTTAAAAATTTTTATTGTTACTTGAAGGTAATATGAAAATATTATTTGAGAGCATTTTAATCAGATACAAGGTAAATGTAAGAGAATTTTGGTAATTTTCTTCATACATTTTCCTCAGTGATATTGGTGCTTAGACATGAAAGAGTTAAACTGCTATCTGGAAGACCACAAGACAGATGAGAGCCATTTTCAGCTTGTCCTGTCCCTGCTGAAGCTCACTGAGTAGCACAGCATGGACTAGCGTGTTTCACACACACTCTGCCTGTCTGGGGAATGTACACATTGTCCTTCCAAAATCAAACTTATTAGCACATGTAGAAAAGGGTGACTGACTTTGGGGCAGCTCTGCACTCAACTGCAGCAGCACAAATGCTGCTCTAAAAGGTTTTGAAGGCTTTGAACAGAATGGAGAGATTTTTAATTGAATTTTTAAATTTCTGATCCAGCTAACCATAGCATTTGTTTCCACCTTAAATGTCAAGTTGCAACATTGTGTGGAAATAAAGGGTAGGTTTACTACTGCTGCTTTTAAGCTGATGATTTGTGTAAGTGCTCTGCAACAGATTTCCTCATTTTTTGTGTTGTTGTGTCTTAATTGTAAATTATAGCCAGTTTTGATGAAGTTTTGGGATTTTTTTTTTTTTTCCTAATAACACATTGAACTGTAAAGTTTTTGGGTTTGGGTTTTTTTGGAAGTATAGATGATAGCTTTTTGTTTCTTTAAAAAAACCCTAGCTGTATGGAAGTCTAGTGTCATACCTGTGGAAGGTTACAAAATCTACTGTTACCCAGCATTTTCTGCACCCTGCATTACTTTAGGTCCGATAATGTTTTCTACCAAAAGGTTTTCAGAGAAAAGTATGGTTTTGGGTTTTTTTTTTTGGTCTCCCTCATGGTGCAAGATCCCTCTACACTCACAGCACTATCATAAACTACACAATAAAACCCTAATGGGGTGCAATTCAAATATTGCAATATAAGGATTGTGACAGCTGTGATTGTATGACATAGAATGAGTATGCACGCTCATTACAGTACTAGTTTCGGAACTTCTGTGTTTAGCACTGCAACACTTCTTCTAAGCAGGGAATCAAATGTCATTAAGAATTAGTTCTGATTTGTTACTATTACAGATTTTATGGCAAAATAGGTTTACTTCAAAATGCAGAAGAAAACTGTGTATTTTCTTTAAAACAGATGGCTGCACTGCAGAGTCCCTTTTATGGTGATAAAATGAACTTGTACTCTCTGTGCAAGAAGATAGAACAGTGTGACTATCCACCTCTGCCTTCAGATCACTATTCAGAGGAAGTAAGTAATTTTCCTTTTCCTGGGCTGGATCCTCAGTGTATGTAAGTTGGCATGCTTCCAGGGAAATAAATGAACTTGCGTGATTTTATGTGATTTGCAGATTATGCTCATAAGTGTTTGCTTGTTGAACTTACTCAAATGTTCCTGTCAAAACAAGTCTCTCATATGATTTATATTTGAGAATATTAATGATGGAAACGTCACACTGTTACATTCTTAATTTCATTGGGCTTCCTTGCAAGTATGACAGAATGCTTTCCCAGAATGCACAATGATATGTTCCACATGCCAGAATGGGATAGAGTCTTACATCTATAGTATGCTTTTCTAAAAGCACAACTATACAAGTTTATGTTGCACAGTAAATTAGTGCACTGGCCTTGTTTCTCTGGGGGCCTGCATTAAAATAAATATAATGTAACTTACTAGTAAAAACGAATTGTTTAGTTTCCATTTGTCTGCGATAAGAAACTGCAGTGTGCTCTTCAATACAGTTGAATGGCAGTTCCTTTACAAGAAAGAGTGGTTCTTGACAACACTAATAGTAAATTTCAGTGAAATATAGGCCAACATAATGTAATTGAATTTGTACAATATACTCATGCATATCGCAGCAGTGTTTGTTTTAAGCTGATAGGTAATAGTTCTTACTGTCTGTCATAGGTGCATTTAAAGGGGGAGTATTTTTTTAAGTTATAAAATGAAAGAGACTAAACAAAATAAATATTTTTCTTAGTGTAACGGAATGGAAAAATATAAATGCTTGCTTGTTAATGTTCTGAGATGCCAGTTTTGAAATACTTTCCCACTTTGAAAAGAACAAGGCAAACTGATAGAAGCTGTAAACCAAAGAACAGGTATTAGAAACCAATTCTAATTGAATTCAGCCTACATGAATTAAAGATTACTTTGAAAAAGCAAATAAACACAAGCACAAGTACTTTTAATGAACATAAAGCATTATACAATTTCATTTATAGAGTAGGGATTATAATTACGAACCTTAAATTTTCTTGCATTCAAAGACAGTGATTAGACTTTTAATAGAAGATTACTGCTCAGTGTTTTGTTTTGTATTTATAGTGACAATTTTCCCCCTTTTATGAAACAAACCGGACTTAAAAAGATGATTTGGTGATGTTACAAAGAATGAAATAATGATCTACTCTGTAATTTATACAATATACCTCTTCATGAGTTTTCCAATTAGTTATTTTACCTTTTTAATTATTATTTATTGTAGACTCTAAATATGGCAGTTCATATAACCAACTTCAGAACTGGAGGCCTAGAAATACAGTAGGGTGTGAACAATAATGCAAAATGATAGCAAGAATGTCAGGGGCCGTTCTTTGTTGTGTCATTCATGCTGTCTTCCTTTTTCCATGAAGCGCATGAATATTTCACATATCTGCATCCTCATCCTCTATTCTTCTTGACTAATTTTCAGACTGTCTGAATTTGCATTTCACATGGTAGCTGATTAGGAGATGCCGAGTGCAGCAGCGAAGCCTCAGCAGGCGGTTTCCATGGTGACCTTCAGCAGGATTTTAATGATGATACCACTAGTGGTTCGTTGAAGTTGGCCTGCCTGCAGGGCTACTTCACTGCAGCTAAGTGTGAAGTTGGAGATGTGGATTCCCAGCCAAGGGGCAAATATCAAAGTCTGGCCCAGATAGAAGGTCTTAGAGTTTCGATGGGGAAAGAGATTCCACCTTTTCCTTACATCTGGATAGGTTCTCATGTTGCAAATGAATGCAAAGCACAACACGTTACGTTCTGTTTGTTTCAAAGCAGACATGTACTTCTGTGCTGTAGATAAACCAATTATTTGCAGAATACTTGTAAGTTATTTTAAAAGATAATGAGAGAGTCAGAGCTATTATAGGTATCAAGATAGGTAGGAAAATAGTTACTTTAAAGAAGTCCCCAGCTATGGAAACTGTAATGGGAACATTATGTTCTGATGTGATGACTTGTGCCTTCACGTGAAAAACATACATTTATTAGCTATTGCACCAAAGACCTTTTTTTACTTGTATGAAAAAATACTGTGCTGGCATGAACTCTAAAAAAGAGAAACAAGTGCTATCTGTCATATTAGGGTACTGTCCTACTGTACTGGAAATTTAGATGTCAATCCTTCAACCAGGTCAGCAGCACACTCAGTGAGCAGTAAAGATCAGGGATCACTGAACAGTAAAACTGACTTGATTTTTTTTTTATTGCAACAAATTTTCTGAAAGAAAAATTACATTCCAAGTAGATCTCTGCATCCTCTAATATAGGAGTGTAAATACTTTCATTATGAAATACAAAACAAGTGCTTTTCTGAGGAACTTTTTGCAAGTAAATTTTAGTCAGTTTTAAGGTGTGACACTTTTTCTACATTTTGAATCCTCTGTAAAACTAACCTGTTAGTAAGGTATCACATTGTGTCATTCAAGAATAGTGTGACAGAAAGAGGCATCTTTAGATGGACAGACGGGTAATTTTTTAAAAAAATTTTGATTAGAAATTCTAGTAGTTTTCCAAAATATTGCTTCAGTGTTAGAGACACAGGCTGAGATTTTTAGAGGCTTAATAACTTTGGATATCTCAATATTTTAATATGCTTTAAAAACATCTGGTATTCAGAGTACTCAGCATTTACTGAAAGCTGTTCTGCTTTAGGGAATTCAAAGCTGGGTCTCCCTTGCCATTCCCAATCAATACTCTTAAATCTTGTCAGCCAATATTAGTGTCACATTGCTTTCATGATGAAGTTTTTAAATCTTCCCTTTGATTGAGGTGCATTTCTTCTAGAGTCCATTGCCAACCTCCTACCCAAATGGGAAAGCTGAATGAGCCAGCAGGTCCACAGTGATAGTGTTAGTTGCCAGCAGAAGGTCTTGAGAAAAGTACTCAGAAAAGACTTTGAGAAGGTCTCCTATTCAGAGTAAAATTTATTTTATTTTATTTTTAATCCAAAATTCCTTATATGAAAATTTCTTTTTCAGCTAGCTAGCAATGCAGAATACTTGCCTGACATACTTCTGTCTTTCTCTCTCCTCCTGACTTGCGTGATAATTATTTATTTCGTAGCTGAAAAACCTGCTCAAGTTAAAGCAAGTGTGTCCCACTGCTCCAATGTCAGGCCAAGCTTCAGGCTAAAGACAGTCACTGTGCTAAGTGCACAGAGGAGGTTAAGAACAATATGCAGCCAAGGAAGTTTGCAGATGGGGGATGCAACAGGAGGTCCCTCTAGCTCAGTCATAAGTCTGCTCTGCCTATTGGCCAGCCTGTGCCAGGTAATAAAAAGTTACTCCCATCTCTAATGATAGTCTGACTTTAGAATCCCAGTATCTCTTCCCATGATGCTGGTGAGCTTTTCTGATATATTGGAAATTTTATTAATACTAGAGGGGCTGACAGATGGATTTCAGGTTTATTGAAATGGATATTTGTGTAGGAGTCAAGGAGTAATGCTATAACCAAGTATAAGCATCTAGCGTGGTCCCAGTTTGAGTCCTGAAAGACTCTTTCCTTGTAACAGTTTTCATCATATATAGCAAAATTATTTCACCTTGTGCCAGAAAGTTTGCTGTTCAATTACAAGGTTCAAAAGAGCTCAAAGATTTTTGAAATTACTCTGCAACATGCACGATTGTTGTGCAGTGTCCCAAGTGTACTCAACTCAGCATTCCTCCCTTACAAGTGAGATTCTGGACTCTCCAGGGGAGGAAGGGGATAGAAATTTTGCAGTAATTGCAGTGACCACCATTTAAAGAGGTCTGTGACACCATGGTTTATTTTATTACAGTAATAGTGAAGGTTTGTCACTAATGAAGCTCATCACTTTTATATTATGTTGGGAAGAGGATTTCTGAATAAACTGATTCTTGTATATTTTTTCTTGCATCCTAACAATGGTAGGTATGTATGCTTTTTGTGAGAGTAAAAAAATAAGCTGCAAAAAGCCCCCAGACAAGACGCCATATGCATGAATGATTTTTTTTTTTCAAGTGAATCTACAGGGATTAATGAGACCTAAAGTCTTACTTTTGAATAATGATGCGCTTTTGCTTGTGTCTAAGAAATGAATCTTTTTGACCATTTTATTGAAGCCTGAAATTATAATATACTGTAACAAGTACAAAAGTAACTCTGCCTGTTTAATGACTTAAGCAGTTTGAGTCTGAAATTAGTTTTTAAATTATGAAGTTCAGTTTAGAAAATAAAGTCTGAGAAGAATTGAAAAGACAGGAAGTAGCCTACTGGAGGCAAACAAGGCTTCTCATGTCCTTCTCAGGTAAATTTCTTGAAGATCTATTTCTGCTGTTCTACATGTAGTATGTTATTGATAAACAGCTGGCAAAAACAGGAGAAAGAATACTCTGCTTCCCCTCTGATGCCAGCTTTATAGGTTTCAATGCTTCAGGATGCTTACAAGAGACTATTTACTGTATTCAGTTCTGTTGAACAGGTGGAAGTCTTCACAGAGAAAGAAGAATGTATACATTCAAGATTAAATGTTCTATTTTGCAGATAAATTATACCTGTATTCTCTTTACAAAATGTTTGCTTATTTGACTCTTAATTTCAGGCTTGAGGGTTTTGCATGTTCTTGAGTCTTTCCTGTTTTCCGTGCAGACTGAGGTGTTACATAGCAAACTGCTCATCTCTGCTCATCACTGTGCCTCTTGCTTACACTGTGTCCCACCTGCTTCTTCTGCAGGAGATTGTTTTGCTTTGCATGTTTGTATTACATGCTGACAATTATTATTTCTTACAGCAACTAGTGATTTCCAACATTCTATTCTTCAAATGATAGTGAATTATTACAGGCTAATACTTTTTATTGTCACTGGCATTGTATTTTATTTATTGACTGCCAGAAGCAATATGATGGCTTTTATAACTCCATTAGTCAAAATGTACATAACATATTTAAGATTCAAATATCAAATCTGTTACAAGATAATGTTTCTTTTCAATCTAGCAATCTGACCACTATCTTCAAAATTAATGGTCTCATTTTTAAATATTAAGCTCTTCTTGCTAGAGAATAGAGATGTCTAGACATAGTTTTTATATTGTTAAATACAGAAAAAGTTTGTACATTGTGTACAGTTTATCTCTAAGGGGTAATGGACAGAGCTTTATATAGTGCTGTGCAATGCTTCTTCCTTAACTTCAGGAATTCCTATTCCAATGTATTGAAATTAATCTTGTGAAAAGTGAAAGGGAGTAGAATTATAATTTAAAATCCTTCTTGTCTTTTTATAAAAGGTAGGAAGGAAGCTCTCTAATGGCAGGTTTGAAGAGGCAGCCTTTTTTACTTCTGAATAATCAGGGTGATGAGGTTTCTCTGAATTAGTTGGAATAATTACAGATTTTTTTCAATAATCGTACCTAATAGTATTCTATGAGAGACCAAACCAAATTTGACATATTGCCATAGAAGGATGTTTGTTGGAGTGTCCCTCTCACCTCTCCCTAAGGATGTCAGGAGATACAGGAGGATTTGGCGTTTTGGTGGGGAAGCTCTTTGGGGTTGCTTCTGCTGAATATGTGCATTAAAAAGGCCCAATAAGTTGTGGTGTTTGTGGAAACACAGGGTTTTCTAGTCATAGTGATTTGTTTATTTCCAAACTTTAGTGAACATACTTGTTAACTATGTCCTTTCCGTAAAGAACACAAGAAATAATCTAATCCTAAGGAATAAATACCAGGATATAGAGAAAAGGTTATTCATTTCAGTATCATATCTTCAGAAATGGACAAGTGAAGTAACAGAGCTAATATAGTGTCTACTTTTTCCCAAAACAGTTTCCCAGCTTCCAGTTTTAAGTTCAGTAATTTCCTCAGGGGTGGAGTCTTGATAACAAACAGCCCTCAGTGGGTTTAATTTGTTCAGTTGCTTTCTGAGTGTGTGTGCATTGGTAGCTCCGGGCAGCGGGAGGTTCTGCGGGTTAACTGTGTGTTAGAAGGAGAACTGCTGCCTTTTGTTCCTTGGAACCTGTCATGCAGAAATGCCATTTATTGTTGGCTAACTCTTGCATCGGGAGTGAATGAGCCAACAGTCTTCATTTACCTCGCTTCAGCCGTCTGGCGTTTGCAGACGTACCCCTCCAGAAACACGGGAATTTTCAGTAGATCATGTGTGATTGGACTAAATGCATGTCTGCAGTTGTATTTTAAAAGGAGTAGAACTTAAATTTGTGCACTAGTTTTTCTGGACAACAGTGCAAAATGTAAAAATCGTGGGAGCATGTTGCATGCGTGTGCCTAAAACTGCATGTTGAGAGAGTCAGCGTGTGCTTATGCAGAATTGCTGTTTGGCTAATTTTTGGTGGTTTTATTAATTTGAATTTGATAATGCACAAATACTACCTTGTAAGGCCAACGATCCTGTCATGTTTTTCCCTTCCCTAGCTGCGACAATTAGTTAATATGTGCATCAACCCGGATCCAGAGAAGCGACCAGACATAACCTACGTCTACGATGTAGCGAAACGTATGCATGCACACACTGCAAGCAGCTAAGCAGCCATCAGACCAAGAGGAAGAGAGCAGAGATAATCAAGTACTTTAAATAAATCATCCCACCTCTTTGTGTGTTACACAAATGTAATTATTTTAAGCTTACTGTTGTGCTTTGAATTGTAAACCAATTTATATACAAGCTTTGTTGTTTCCTGTTTATTTCTGAGTTTGTTGATTTTTTTCTTTGTATTTTTTATTAATTTGCAGTTGTACAACAGGTTTAAATATGTAAAGCAAAATTTTAGAATACCAAGAACCACTATTTTCCATATTAAGTGGTTTCAAGTATATTTTCTGTAATAACAAAATTGTATTCAGTTGGGCCTCAGTTCTAAAACACAGTTGCACTTTTGCACATGATACAGATATTAGGCTTATTATCCAGAAGCAAAATGTCTGAATCTCTCACCCCTTTAGTAATTTATGGGAAGTATGAATCAGCACAGTTAACTTTATTTTAATCTTTGTTCTAAGAGGAACATAATTATTGTAGAAGGTTGTTGTGTTTTATATTGAATTGTAGTTTTCAGTTCTTGCTGTAAGAGTAGACAGATGATAAGATTAGTTTTCTGCTTACCAAATGCAATGGAAAAGTAGTTTCAGGAAAAATTGTCATGCTGAAATTTTTGGAACATCCCTTTTTGTTTTACTATTCTGTCATAATCCCCATAAAATATTTGTTGGAGGTTTTTTTGGGAAAATTTGAAGTCTTGATTCATGAATCTGATCATTTTCTATAAGCTTGTGCAGCACTGCCCTGGGGCAATAGGAGTCTGCATAGTTAAGTCTTAAAACTGTGCAGATGCGTCTTGTAGCAAATACGGTTCTTCTGAGGCTGTCATTTGAGCAGGTCTGATTAAAAGAGGTGGTCTTTAAGTTACAACTTCCCAGCTTGTTGTGTATATGTCACTGTTTGTAGATTTTTGTGTTTAAAATAATTTGAATGACCTTACAGTGTATTTAAATATTTTTTTTTTTTAAATATAGAAATCTTTTCGGAAAGATATAATAGTGTAGTATAACACAAAATGTATTCTACATAAATATATGATTTTTGTATACTGTATCCTGATAATTTTATATTTAGCAAAAAAGAATTTTAGGTTTTTATGTTTAAGAGGAAGTTGCCTGTCCTTTATTTGGGAAATAAATATATATGCAAACTGTCTTACAAATATTTTATTAGTTAAAAAGGAAATGCTGAATATTTTTCTTAGACCTTAGTGCCTTTTTGGGTATGTTTAAAAAATATTGTTAAGAAAGGAATGTGCCTTGTTTTTAAATGTGGGAAAAATTAAGAGTGGAATGAAATTTCTAGAGTTTCAAGACTGAATTTTTTATATAGAGCTGTCCAAATATAATTCTTTTCAGTGGTAACAGCTAAGAAGCTGTTACAGTCAGTTGCATCTTTTTCCTTGTGTGGGTAAAAAGAAGTTAGTTCAAATAAAAGCAGGGGTATGTACATACACATATAAGTTTTACATGCAGTCACTTCCTGCATGCTCAGAGTTGTTTTATTTTTGGTTGTTTGTTTCTCTGTGCAGCTTTAAATTTTTATTTGATATGATGCTCAAAGAATAAAAATCTGTCTGTGGAGTTTGTGGATGAAATGTTCAGTTGAGGTCAGGGTTGTTTTCAGTCTTGTATTTTTTAAAATTGCAAATAGTATGGAAGTTGTGTTTGGCAAAATACATGGGTTTTAAATAGTATGTGCCAGATCATGAACTTACCTTAATACATTTTTTTAAAAAATTTTGTTTCTGGATTTTGTAGAATTAATTCTATGGAACTGGTGTTTTACTTCTCACTTCTGTGTGTGCTTAATCTTGTAGGACTTGAGTGGAACAACTGATAGAGAAGAAAGTATATGAGAAACCTTGCTTTGTGTCTAACAACCCCTAGATTAGTTTTCATTTATTACCTGAATATAGACTTTTAAAAATTATGCTTATGTTCTATAGCAGTATTTCATATGTCATAGAATGAAATGCTTTATATTGAAAAAGGCAGGGCAACACTTGCTTGACTGCCAGGGTTAGCTCTTAATATGCACAAGTACTCATACAATTCTGGTGGGTTTTTTCCTGAAATGTGCTAGAACACTTAAAAATCACTGAAAAAGCCCTCAGCACAGTCAGGCTGTTTGTATCTAATGCTATGCGTAAAGTACTGAACTTTTCCTGAAAGAAACTGATAATAGATATCCCTCCCTCCAGAAGGATGTGTTGAGTAAAAATAAATAAATTTTTTAGTATTGTGGTGGGGCTTTAGTATTTATCATTAAATCTTGTGTTGAGGAAAAAGAATAGTTGATTTAAATGGTACAGATGACTCTGGTATCAAACTTTAAAATTAAAAAACCCTTGTGGGTTAATAGAACTGCTTAAATAACTGTAGGGATTGTAGAATGTATCCCCAAAGTAAAGCACCTGGTAACATATGAAAGTGCTAAGTCTGTTATAACACTCCCATGTGTGCTACATGCTTAAAAATTGCTTTCTTTTGTAGACCACCATTCTATTTTTCATATGCTGACAATGACATATGGCACTATTTATTTTAAGCTGTGTCATTATGTGTTTATTTTCTTTAAAAACAACACGTTACCTTGCTACCCAAAATGTCTGAGTAGCTCCTTTTTATTTCAGTGATGCTCTGGTATTAACTCGCTTCAGGAGTGAACTTTGTGCTTTGAATGATATTGCATAAAATCTCTTTTGTCTCAAACTCCCCTGCTGTGCAGTAGTCTAATAGAAATAAAACATACAGATATGAAATATAATGTAAAAATTATAGTATTTGATATTTTTTCCAACTTTTCCTGTTAAATATATATATATATATATATATATATTTAATGTATGTTACAGTAAATGCTGCCTATCTGTGGACTACTTACTGCTTCTAGTAGTTGCTTTTAGGTGAGATTCCATGAGTGTAACAAAAGACAGTACATTTAAAAAGAAGTCTTTTTTGTATTATTTGTCAGAAGTTTATCTAAAAATACTACGTCCAGTATATTCACAGCTAACCCAAAGGAGCATTTTTATTTACAATGTAAAAATAAATTTAAAATTATTTTCATGTCATGTGAAAATATCTAGTAAAGCATGAAAATAGCAAATAAGCTCCCATTATACCCCCAGTCCTGTAAGCTCTTATTTGTAGGTGGGCTGGTTTTTATGTAATTTCGGGAATTCTGAGTGAACCTCATCTGCACATGTAAATAACAGCAATCAGTAGGGCATATTGAAATGATGTGCTCAGCTCACTTTTTATACTCTCTGTATGTCACTGGTCTGGTAGCAGAGAATAATGTGGGGTTTTTTTTCCTTCTTCTGTTGCACTCTAATGATCCAGCTACCAATTGTATGTGCAGGCAATAGAAGTGTGTCGTCTTTTTGTAATGAGCAGAAACTTAAAAAACATGCCAGTAACCAGAAGATGAAATGCAGTATTAGAAGTGTCTGAGGAGGCTGGTGTTTTATTCATGCTCATGATTAAGAAAGCCATAGACTGAAAATCTTGACAGAGGCTTGGAAATGGAGAAGGACTTCTTATGCCAGTGGTTCTCAGATACCTCTGAACGGGACCCAGAATCGCAGTGATGTTTGTTTTCAACAATCTGTCTACTTAATCTCTTATCTTTGCTATTATACAGTGAGATGAGAATCTTAATGGCTGAATTTGAATGCGGGTGGTGAATGCTGCATTGGGTATTTGAGCTTTTAGGAGCGTGAGGTTGTTGTAAGGGAGAATCAACAAAGGCCTTCAGGTTTTACTTTGTGAAGAGTGACTGTAATCTGAAAGTGAAGCTGCTGGTTAGCAGCTGCCAAACCACTTTGTTGATACTTTTTGGTACTCCTTTAGCAGTCAAAATTTTTCCAGCCCAGCCATAGCCCTGCATCATCTTAGTGACAGTGTTGGTCTTCTGAACTTCTGATCTCTGGTTTGGTCTGGGTATGTAAACCTTTCTAGCAACCTTACCCAAGGAGGGAAAAAACAGGTGCCGGCTTTGCCAGATGGAGTGCTACTTATGTTTCTGAAGATAACTTAAATACATATCTCTAAGTTTGTTTTTCAAACTTTACTCCCTTCCCTGAACCTTTTTTCTGCAGTTCATGCTTTTTGAATAGTCACTCCTAAAGCTCTACAGCTCCTGTCTTCTACTGCTTCTGCTTCATTGGTCCTGTTGTCTGTTCTGCCTTCTTCCTGATTTGAAGTCTTCTGTGTCTAGTTTTCCTAGTGGCCGTTAGTTTGCTTCTTTCTTTGTGACTTGGCTAAACTCAACCCTTCTGTCTTCTCAAATGTTATCACTCCCCTCCGGCCCCCCCCCACCCTGCCCAAGAAAGCACTTAAATCCATTGTTCTTCATCCTGTTTTTCCAGCCCAGTGCCTGTGATTTCTAGTTTTAGACAGATTTTCTCACTGCCTCAATCATTCCCATGACCTTGTCTTTACTAAATACTGTTCACTTTATTATCTCTCATTTCTAAATTCCCTTTCTCTGATCACTACCTGCTCCCTTTCAGCTTATCTGTCTTTCTCTCTCCTCTACCCTGTCACTCACTCCTTTTGGGATCTCCAGTCTATTAACCTTTTTGACTCCTTTATCTTTTCAACTGCCTCCTTCCTTCATTGGTCTCACTTCTTTTGCATCACTGGTCTTTATTTTCATCTCTATCTGCTTCTCTATACATGGTATCTTTGGTTGCTTCTCACATTACCCTGTGTCCATTCCTCCCTCCAGACATTTTTTCTTGTAATTTCTTAATTTCCATTCCAGCTTTTCTGAATATTTCTGAAGAGTATGTCATTACAACACAGGTTTGGACTCAGCTTTGCCTTATCTGCTTCCTAAATGGACTTTTTAACTACTTTCATATAATCGTTTTTTTTATTTTTGAGCTTGCTTTGCAGATTTACTGTTCATTTTTCTCTGTTCATTCTTGAAACAAAATCTTCAGTCCTGATTTTTTTGCGTGACAAGATCCTTTTCAAAGTTTTTCTTGATTCTCAGGACCTGTTTCTGAACTGAACTTCCTTGCCTCTTAACTATACAAGTTTGCCCCTCTTATTTCTGTGTCCTTTATGCCTCTCATTGCTTTCATTGAATGACTTCTTTTTCCTTCCCCGTCAAACAAATTTCTTTCATCTGTCTTTAAGGGGGTAGCACCCATCATCCTGTTTCTGTTTTTTAATGTTTTTTTCTTCTCATCTCCTAATTCCATGTACCTGAACACCCTTTACCCAGATTGGTTTTTATGTTACACTTCAACTTGATTGCCTCAAAAATCCAGGCCTTCCCATCTCTGCCTGGTCTGGTTCCCTCAGTTCTGTCTCCAGATGATTCCTTGTAGTATCCAGACAGCCTCAGACCTGTTCAGATTCAAAGGTATAATTTTTATTTCTGACTCCCTCTAGACTATTTTCTAACATCCCTGACAATTTTACCTGCCTGTTTTCCAAGGCCACAACCTTTCTATCTCTGACATTTCTCCCATGCTTGCGTATCAAATGTCTCAAAGTTAGATGTATCAAATTCCAGCCCTCTTCACTATCTGTGTTCTTCCTTATCTTTCATCTTCACTGATTTAACCTCTGTGTCATTTTGACTTTTCTACTTTCAAAGTATCAAAATTGACAGGATTAAACTATCATTGGGCTTTCACTGATTTGTGTGTTGAAGAATAACTCCACCAAATTACTACTTGTTTTGTGTTTTAAAGAGACCCGAATCCCACCAATCTGGTCTTATTTCAGTACTGTAGACTGGAGTAGATTTTGCTTTTGCAAGTACTTCATAAGTCCTTGCATTTGGACCTTGATTTAATTTTCTGTAATTTCAAAGGAAAAGTTTTTTTCCCTTAATTGCTTCATACATACTGTGTATAACTTTGTCTTGTCTTGTTTCTGCACATACAGCTAACAGTTGTTTTCTTGTTACAGCAACTTCATTTCAGTGCTTTTAACTTTTGCTTGAAATAAGAATATGCTGAAGAGCTTCACTGGCTGGATCCAGAGTGTTAGGCACAATGCTCCTTTGTGTTCCTGTCCCACCTTTAATTCTGGCTTCTTTTCCTTGCTGTCCTCTGTCACTGGTCCAGCTTCAGGGGTGCTGTTACACTGCAGGGTAGTGCAGGTATGGTGGAGCCAACTGCAAACAAGGTAACTTGTGTTCTTGCATCAATAGTGCAGGTTCTTACCAGCAGCAAAATGCTTATTTGTCCTCTATGTCTAGAACTGAGCTCAGTGCTCTACTATCCTAATTTAAAAACAAATCAGAGCTGTCTGTGTGGTGGAGGCTGCATAGTTTTCTCTGTTTCTGAATTCACAGTTTTAGCAGGCTTTCAGAGTTGGAAGATTGTATTTTTGCAGATTCACTGTTGATCAATTTGTCTGACTGCTCATAGTTTTCCTCGTGTATATGTTGAGATTAAGAAGCAAAATTCTTGGTAAAACTAAGTTCAGTGTTTCGGAACTGTGGTATGTAGAGCTGAATGTCAGTTTGGTGTGTCTGGGTATGCACAGATTTATTGACTTTTTATTTGCACCAGAATAATTCTTTTTGAGGGTCTGTTGCTTGTTGGCATAAAGCATTTTTCTAGTGATTTTCAGGTTTTATATTTACTCCTTGTTACCTGTTTGTATCGCGTCATACCATTAGTTAATTTGCTATTCTACAGCTGCCTTAGTGATCAGTGGAGGCCTTACATTTTTTGTCTGACTGCAATTTTCTATCATACGGAATTAAAAATAAAGTAAGGAATAATTGGTGCATTGAGTCCTTCCTGGTAGTTCTTGCTTTTCATTTAAATCCTGGCAATAGAAGGAGGTCTCAAATAGGAACAGAAATGGTCTTCGGGATAGAGTAGAAGTGTTTTGGGCATCTCAGCTTCCTCTCCATCTCCCGTACCCTTATTCTCTGGCTTCCCTGGGGCAGTTGCAGGGGATCTGGCACTGCCAGTGTATTGATGGCCAATAGAAACTTTCTCAGTGTGGATAAGAAATCTCCCAGTTAAAAATGAGTAGAAATATCTTTGGTGTTGTTATACAGTTGATAATGCCAAATGTGTAAAGAGCAATTAAAAAAATGGGTGTTTGCTGTTACAAAGATATTTTTAAATCACACAAAGGCTCTTAGTTTGCCTTTTAGTGCACTCTTGGTACTTTTCTATACTCTTCATTTGCTGCTTGTTTCTTGGATTTCAGTTATTCTGGGTTGTTGTAAAGATGATGATTAAAGATGAGTATTGTTTTTTTTGTTAGGAGAGAGTAAAATGGGAGGCATTCATTGTTTTGTTTGAATTTGGCTGCTCATTCTGGTGGAATCAAATAATGTAATTATTCACATTGGAAGGGGCCTTGAGAGATGTCTCTAGTCCAGGCTCCTGCTGAGATTAGAGTCAGTGCTGAATTCAGACCTAGGTTAGGGCTTCAACAAATTAGATCTTGAAAAGCCACAGGGACAGTGTGCAGCTTCTCTGGGCTGTCTGCTCTGATGCTTAGCTGGCTTCACTGGAAACCTTGTCCTCCTTACATTCAGTCAGAAACTTCTCAGTTACAAATCATGGCCATTCTTTGTTCTTCTGCCACTCTTAAAATGTTCTTTATGTTGCAAAAAAGGTAAGTCAAGTATTGAAACAGACAGAGAACTTAGGATGTTTTATTTTCTGAGACTGCTGTTGCTAACAAATGTGTTCACGTAGTACTTCTGTATCCTGTATGACATGTACACTGTACACTGTATTCATTTGCAACTTGAGTGTAAAATATTTGTCAGTAAAACTTGATATAAAAGTTCTGTGGTGTTTGTGGCCTGGATTTGTTCAAAATTATAATTTTTCTTGTTACCTTTCGAATCTGTTAGATGTTTCCTGGAGGATCACTGTTCTGCCCACCTTGGTGAAGCGAGCAAGTTGGGATCTTGAATATAACTTTCCATTTTTGTCTTCTGGTGTCTGCTTTGGGAAGGTAGCTTACCACTGGGATGGGATGGGAAGGGATGGGAAGGAAGCTAATGTGTCAGAGTAATGGGTAGTTATGGGAACTCTGCTTTTAAACTCTCATGTGTTGGTGGAAAGATTTATCAAAACCAAGATTTGAGGAGAAAAATGATGGGGGTGGGGACAGTTGTCAGAGTAGCAGTTTGTTTGGTTAAATTTTGCTGTGTATTAAATAAGAACTCCAAACTTGAAACTTCTCACCACAAACTCCTTGGATGCAAATAAAGAATATGAGCAATAGATTGAGTTTGAAATTTGACAGAAATTGTCTTAGAAAACAATTTCTGTAAACCAAGAAGAGTTTCTCAATCTTAGATCATTTAACAGTTATCAGTCTGACAGGATGGTAGCGGTGTCTGTGTATCTTTTTCGTACTGGAGTTTTATATTGTGTTTCCCCAGACCTGCTTGTGGAATGTTGCAGCTGTCTAGCAGCTGGAGGCCCTTGTCTGCCTCACCCCACATGAGTGCAGCACAGGCAGAGGGGATGTCCTCAGAGTGCCCTGTGTAGCGTTTGCTTTCAAGCAGGTACTGGCACAGGGTGGAGCTGCATATGCTGCTCCTTTCGCTTGCTTCCCAGTGCCAGCCATGTAGGTCAGACCTCTGACACCAGGAAACAGGGCAGTTAGAGGTCCTATGTAAACACATGTCTCCTGATGTGTGTCAAGTTCACCATGGTAGAATTTCTTCTGATTTTCTTTTATTTGTAATGACCTAATATAATTCAAACTTTAGAAAAAAATGAAAGGAGTAGAAAATTATTTAGAGCTTTTACTCTTGTGGGAGAGTATTTTACAAGGTAACTCCATTTTGCAGGATTCAGTATGTGTTTTTATCAATAGCAATTCTTGTTCCTTATTCTAGAACAAGTAATTAGTTTATGATTTCTCCATAGTGTGATGTGTTAGGACTGAAATTCTTCCTGCTATACTTTTCCTCACTGCATAGGAGGAATTCACAAGTCTAAGAAAAGCCAAAGACAGTTGCACTGCTCTCAACCCCAAAACAAGCAGGTCTTTCTTGAGTCTGGTGTGAGCTGTTGAAATGCTTTCTCCTGTAGCTGGAAGGGAATTCTTCCCAGGGCAGAAACACTGCTAGACAAATGATGACTTCCTGAGGACTACTTAAAAAAGTTTTCATGAGTTGGCAGGGAAAACGGGGATCCTAAAATGTTATTGTAGAGAGTGTTTTTAATGTGGCCTCTGAGACAGGCTTTGGAAATACGGGAGTCTCCAGCTGCAGTATGCACTGGGCTGAATTCAAGGGAAAGGCTTCTTGTCCTTGCCTCTTCAGCTGAGAGGTCTGTACTGCATGTTTGGGGCTGAAACACAGCCTGGCTAAAAAGTCTTGCCTCGAGTGGGAGAGCTTTTGTAGGTAGGTTGCATGGAATATCCAGTATGTCAGTAATTTGAGGAACCATGTACAATCATCTTGTTTCCGTAATTTAGTTGTTCCACTCCAGAGCTTACATGGATATGCACATGACTTCAACACCTCCATCCTTGTAGGATAGAAACAGGACATATTTTTCTGTGATACGTTTTTTTTGGATTTTTCTAGTGGCTTTTATGTTTGCCAGACATTTCTCACATGAAAATTATAATAAAAATTGTTCCATAGATATTAAATATACATTTTTATATATATATATATAAGCAAGGCTTACAAAACATTGCATTCTTCTTTATATCATGCACTTGTAAGTTGATCTGTAGTGACACAGATGAACTGCTACAAGCTGCACTTGGTTGTCATGTTGCACTGTTGTGGACATGAACATGTTTTCTTTGTTAAAATCGAAGGACTGATCCTGTGAACATGAAATGCAAGGCATACACCTTTAAAAAAATTCCACACACTGCAAAGTGAGCCAATTATTTGGTCTCTCCTGAGTGTGGTTTCCTCTGTGTGGATACCAGTGGTGAGTGTGGCCGTCAGCAAGGCTGGTGCTGGCTCGAGCATCATTAACCGGGAGCCTGCTGACACTGGCCATTGATCCAGCAGCCAGCACAGGGCTTCTGGGCCACAGTGCTTCCTCCCCCATCTCTTACTTCTCTCTGGGGATAACCAATTGGAAGAAATGACCCACTTGCCTGGAGATTTTAGAAGCAGTGGGCAGTTCATCGTGAATTGTCAGCTCAAGCAAAAGGGCAAAGGATCATGTGGGTGACCCTTATCTGTTGTTGGCATTCTGTTGCTGTAACATTGGGCCATCCCTCACAATGTCACAAATCCCAAGAAGACCTTGTGAAACTCTACCAATGAGGTAGTTGGAAAGCTGTCATCTTTTAAAGTTATGTTACAATACGGTGGTGATTGTTTTGATGTGTATTTTAAAGTTCTGCCTGTTTAGTAATTGAATGTTTATGATGCTAAGCAATCTGTTTATAAAACTATATTTTATTTGAAAATAGGTTTTTGTTCTCTGAGAGTGCACAAGTTGATGACAGTGGTCCCAAATGGATAGAAAACGATGATGTTCAGGTAATATACATGAAATGGAATGTATTAATTCTCATAGGTACTGTATTCTCCCCATTTGTTCTTGCTTTCAGCCCTGAGTGTTTGAACAGCACTGATGGCTCTAAAAACTGCCGCAGGCTTTTTTAAAGGCAGCTTTGGTGTTGTAATATGGCATGCTATGAATTTTGTGTACATTTTGCAATTAATGATTTATATTTCTGTATGAAATTGAAATTGAACACAGTCTGGTTTTGGAGGGGATTTTTTTGTTTTTGTTTTTTTGGGTTTTTTTTTTCTATTAGAGTAATATTCAAAAGCCATTATTATGCTCAGAATCCCCTTGTAACTGTATCAGTGTGAGAATATTTTCTGTATCGAGCACAGATACTTCTGCATTAAGTTGGTTTACCTGTGGATTTGAAATGCTGGTAGCCATTTGCCTGCAACAAAGTACCTTCCAAATGTATAACTTCTTGCTTCATGGAGCTCTTGTTGGAATTTGGACTTTTTATTTTCTCATGATATTTAATTTCTGGCTTTGCATACGACCATCAAACTACAGCTAAAAGAACTATAGATCATACTTGTAATTTATTTCACATTAATTGATCATAAAATTCTGTGCTTTAAATGCAGTCCTAAAACACAACTTCCTTTTAAATCAGATATTCTGCAGTTCTCTCATAAACTTAAAATATGGTCAGTGTCACACTTTACATACTTCGTCGTTTTATGTAATGACAACTTGAAATAGCAATTCTGTTTACATAAAGGGCCTCAAAGTTGAAATTCCAAAGAAATCAATTGTGCTCTTCAGACGACTCAATAATTGTCTTTATATTCCTTCTTTAAGGTCCTAACTAAGTTGAAATGTAGTATTTCATTCCTGACATTTAATCCATTAAATGTCCTTGGAGCTGTATTATTCCCTTAAAATTATTTACATGTATCCTACAAGGAACACACACTGCTGGAGGTGTATCAGAATAAATTCTGCTCTGCTACAGCACATAAATAGGAAGCATATACATGCCTCATTTGAAATTAGTTAACATGTTTGTAATATGACAATTATATAATCATAGTCTTGGGACTACTTTTTGTTGATGTTTATTATAAAAAAGTGTCAAACTCTTAACAGATGATGATTGCATGAACTACCATTGTGTCTTTGGCTATTCTGGTTTGTGTAGCATTTTGTTTAGTTTGTAAATGAATAAAAGTGGTACTTCTGAGCTCAGTCTGTCCAGACATATTAAGATGTAGCAGATTTGTCCATCTGCACTGAGAGTGTTACCATCGGCCTATAAAGATACTGACCCACGAACGAGAGGGAGCCTTCTTCTGGGAGAGGTTGTGGTATGAACTCACCCTCTGGCTGCCCTGTTTGTGCAGCCTCTAACTGTGCTTGTACCTGCTGACAGAATGTATTACAAGTAGGGCAGTGTCAGCTTGGTGAATTACAGTGTATGGCATGGGAACATATATTCCCTTGAACCTTGTGGATTCCCATCTTTGGCCACCATAATGGGACTTGATTATTGACATGTACCGAGTATTTATGCAGATGTGGGTATTGTAGATACTTTTAAACTGGGTATCTGAAAGAATCACTTGACTGCTATTGGAAAGGCTGGTCTACTATTCAGTATGGAAAACCATGGCATACTTCCACCCTGATGACCCTATGTTGAACTGGTTAACTCTGATTGTGTCTCACTTTCCATTTTATTTTTACATGAAGCTTGCACAGTATGGGTTTCCATCATGTATCAGACAGATGTTCCCAGGCAGAATGCTTCACAGCAAACTGTCTAAGTGAGCAGGAGTCCTAAAGAAGTCCAGAAACTTTGGAGCAGCTTACAAACCTCACAGCTTCTGCCCTCCTTGTATATTTGTAGCTCTGGTTTCTGCTCTTTCTGGAGTGTAGCCAGTTCTTACAGTGCTTATGGCCTTTTTTTAGCATTCCCAGTTTCTGTGGGATCCTGCATTTCACACCGTGCTTAGCTGTCAGTTCTGCCTTTTACCTCTTAGCTTCGTTCTGTCCTGTGATTTTCTGTTCTTTGAGAACCTTTCCTTTCAGTGTTATGCCCTTTTCACAGCTTCTGGCTTGGTAACCTTGTGCTTCTCTTGTTCTCCTAGTAATTTTGTGATTGCTTTCTCATATACTCTTGCTGCGACTTTAGGATGAGATGGCTTTTGTGATTTCTTTCCCCATTTCCCCAGTGGGACATAAGAATCTGTTTCCATTCTGAGAATTTGGTAACATCGCAAACTACTTTGCTGGGGTCTCAGTTATGCGCAAGTTAGACTAGGAGCCTCTGAGCAGGTTTGTGATACTTAGGTTGAGCACAAAGGATGATTTCAAAACCATTTGCATGTGGCAGCTGTCGAGAAAATTGAGAGGCCACAGTATGGAGGATTTTGAGGGGAAAATTTGCCTAAGTGAAGATCTCAAGTAGTGCTCCAGGATAGTGTGCAAACACTCTTGTGAACATTACTTGTGCAGTGTTACAAGGAACAAAACAATTACCCAAAGCATAGAACCTTTCAAAATTATTGCTATAATTTGGATAGTATGGGTAGTTGTGTTGTTTTCACTGTCTGTATTTTGTTTGTTAGTACTCACTGCAGAGCAAAGCAAATAGTGATTCCTTTTTTCTTGAGAGATTATTTTATTGGTAGATGTGGACTGTATAAAAAAGGCATTGTTTTTCTACTCCTCTATAACAAATATATTTCTCTTTGATTTAGCACTAATCTTTAAGAACACATGAGGATCCAGGCAGTAAATTTTATTTATTTATTTATTTTTTTAATGGCCCTTTCTTTTACTGTTGCCAGCAAAGATAACTGCATGTTTGGTTATAGTTCCATAATCATTTTCTTCAGCTTTTCTTCCATCACAAGACCTGCTGCCCTTAAAGGAAAGAATGAAGAAGTTTTGCAGGATCATGTATCTGAGATAGATGTTGTCTTCCACGCAGCTATTGAAATGCCTTTAAATCCTTGAATTTCTTTATGCGATTGATACTTATGTTATTCATGCTCACTTGCTTTTGTAGATCAATATTTCATGGTCTATTTACTAATACAAAATTAATGTTTCTATTTTTGGCTTAAAATGTGGTGTGTGGTGGTTCTTTTTTTTTCTTTTTTCTTTTTTTTTTTTTTTTTTCCTTTCCTCAGTTTCTAGGAAATTGCTGCTTTTGATTTTTCAGGCTTGATGGGCCACTGGCATTGGCAGGTGGTGGAATGACACAATGCAATATGATATGCCAAAGTAGTTGGGCATCACTTGTCATCTTGTAGACAAGTGAGGCAGAGGAAATAAGAGAATACATGAATCTCTCCAATATGCAGGAGAAAAAAAAAAAAAGGATATTTTCTATAGGATAAAAATCTTTTTCTATAACTGCCTCATTTCATCTTGTCCCCAGAGTGGTTCAGTTTCTTGTGGTATTTTATTTACACCATATTTGAGGTATTGAAAATGAATCTGTGAAACATTTTACCTGTAATAAATAGCTCCATGTATAATTTTCCTTCTCGTAAGATAGATGCTTGCTTTCTGCAGTGCAAATAGGAAGCCATTTAAGACAGTAAAGATATAAATAAAGAACTGCTCCGTTCACTGTAGTTTCATAGTGTTTGCTTGGGTTTTGACCACACAGGATTGTTTTCTTTGTTTCAGGCAGAGGTATACCTCAATCATTTGTCCAGTTATTCAAAAGCACAAATGCTTATGAATGGATTTAAGAGGGAACTGTCTGTGAAGATGTTTCTTGATTTTTTTTTTTTTTTTTTTTTTAGTACATCTAGGGCAGCGTAGTGACAAATATTTAAGCAATTTCTACCTAAGATTATCTGCTTTTCCTGAAGTTTGAGATCTATGAAAGTTTTATTAAATCTGTCACAAGACATTGATGCAAATAGGATGAGATGGAAGAGCAGTCCGTGTTGTTTCTTTACCTACCTCTGAAGGCATGCCGTGTGGTTTTCCTGTGTGTGTGCAGCAGGCATGAATGAAGGAGAAAATGCAAGTTTAGTAAATCCTGCAAAGTAACAGCATAGTGAATTTAGCTCACTCAGAAAGCTCCCCACATCCAGAGCAGCTCTTTGTCTTGAGTGCTCAGCTGTGTCCTAATACATGTTAAGGAAAATACAGTTAGGAAAAGGAGTGTCCCAGTTGGGAATGGGAGTTTCCTTTGTGTAGCAAATCTATAAACTTCCCAAGGATAACTTTGACTGTGAGCTTTACACATGTTGCTCCAAAAGGTGATGTATTAACTTTTTCTCTCCACTGCCCCACTTTCAGATTAAGCACACTAAGTTTGGTGCTTGAGGTTGTTTAGGATCAATGCTTTTCATAGATTGCATCTGCATTGCTAAAACTGCAGTCTGGCTCCTTTATTTTGCAACTTCCTCTAACTGATGTAGGAGCGTAGTATTTTTAAAGATCTGTCTGCAGGTGCATCTGCTTCTACAGTTGCTTTATAATACATTTTGGAACAAACTTAATCTAGACAGGAAAAAATTACGCTTCCCATTAATTTTTCTATAGTGCATTATTTTGTGTTTGACGATAATGAAAAATGTTTCCTCTGATACATAGTGCCCTTCATTTCCTTTGATAAATGAATTTTGCAGTTCCTCCCAGTTTTCTCCTATCTTGATGGTTCTTAATGAACCTGTAGTATGTGCAAGTAATTTGACCCTATTTTAATTGCAGTAGTACTTATGCAAAGCCTAGTATTGATTCCAAGTTTCCTGTTTATTACATGCTGTTTCATAGGCTGAGGCAAAAGTATTGCATTTTGGGTCACAGCAGGTTTGGCTCACATGTTTCTTATGATCAGGGATTGTTTTATGCTTTGGAGAGGTGCTAATTTAGAGTGGCAAATGCAGTGTGTGCTCCACTTCAGCTACTTAGTCACCTAATCATATACTTTGCTCTTTTAAAAATAATCTTTGTTAGAAGGAGAAGGTGTTAATTCCACATATTAAGGAGACAGCCATCATGCAGCAATATACATATGTGTAAGAAAGAAACCCTTTTGAAGGGCTTTTTCTTGATTTGTGTTTTATGTGAAGTTTTGGTTGCAGTTTCTACAATACCTGATTGTCTTTGTGGCTGGGTGTTGATGCTACTTGCATATCAGCAATGGTGGGGTTTATTTAAAGCTCATTTAATATTAAACTAAAAATCTTTGCTGTCTTCCTTTGACCCCAAATTCAGCTTCCAACGTAGCTTTAGCAGTCCTGTTAGGGAAGAAGGAATTAGAACATCTAAGTGGTTTCATTTCCTTGGTCCTGTTTGCATGCACTGGAGGACAGAGCATCCGACACCGCTGGGTGCCAGCCTCTCCTGTAGCAGCAGGCAGACATCCATAGATTCACAGAACACTGTCTTCCTCTGTGGATATTAATTTTAGATTTATTTTGGTAGCAATGAAATTTTCTCTGGTTCCCATAGTGGCCTTATTAGGCAGCTAAGAAGAAAAGTATCTAATCTACATCTACCCACCTTTATTCCTTTATGATGAGGAATATGTAAGAGAAGCTTTCCATATATGCGTATTATGCCTGCTGAAAATTAATGCTAAACCTTCTCTCAAAAAAATGATACTCAAATGGAGAACTTCTAAGGTATTCTTGAAGTAAGCTATGAGTTGTGGCCCAGTAAGAAACTGGGTTTTTTGGTCTCTCTGTATTGTTAAAAGTTCTTTTGGAAAAGAACTCCCACTGTCTCAAGTATCATAAGGTTTTACAAGTTTGCTGAAGATGAAAATGCTACCAGATGTTAAGTTCAAGGAGCAAGTTAAATACTGTTGTCAGATGGAACAGCTTTTTTTGTGTTTGATGCCTTCTCCTTACCTTCTCTCCTTCTCTTCCCCCACCCTGTCTGTTCCCTTGACCACAGCTGCTACCAGACTGCCTGTCTCTTCTGCAGGTGAGCTGGTGGCTCACTCACATAGCTGAAGGGAGAAATCTCTCTATTGTGCATTGCCTACAATTAAATTGATGGTTGAACTAGCAATTCTTTTATTGAAATGGATTATGCAACTAAACTGCTGCAGTTAAATATCATCATCATCATGGCTG
>VXBX01006300.1:9774-38735 GCA_013400415.1 Scytalopus superciliaris
GTGATCCTCCCCCTCTGCTCTGCCCTAGTGAGGCCACATCTGAAGAACTGCGTTCAATTCCGGTCTCCACAGTTCAAGGAAGACAAAGCTACTGGAGAGAGTCCAGCAGAGGGTCACAAAAATAAGTAGGGATCTGGAGCATCTCTCTTGTGAGGAGAGACTGTGGAAGCTGAACCTTTCTGAAGAACAGAAGTCTGAGAGGGGATTTCATCCATACATACAAGTGGTGTGCCAAGAGGATGGTGCCAGACTCTTCAGTGGTGCCAGGATAGGAGCAAAGGCTATAAACCAAAACACAAGTTTCACCTCAACATGAGGAAGAAATTCTTTACCTTGAGGGTGGCAGAGCACTGGAACAGGCTGCCCAGGCAGGTTGTGGAATCTTCCTCTCTGAAGACATTAAAATCCCACCTGGATGCATTCCTATGTCACCTGGTCTGGGTGACCCTGCCTTGGCGAGATACTCTCCAGAGGTCCCTTCCAACCCTAACTATTCTTTGATTCTGTGACACAGTACTTAGTAGCTGAATTGACCTCTGGCATGATATATAGGGAATTCTGACTGCAAGCTTCCAGGGAAGTTGCAGGATTACAGCAATGTGTTTTTCCTTACCCTTCAGCCATACAGTATTGACCCTCATTTCTTTAGCATGTAAGTTCTACAAACTTGAAGAGATAATATTTGTCCAGCTAAGGACAAGAATAAAAAGTATATTTCTTCAGAACCTAAATAGAGCAATAAAACTGAATTCTGTGATACCAACTGTCTGACACCATGTATGATGGTATTTTAGAAACACATGCACATGTGGAAAGTTGATATGAATGTACAGTTTATTATTATGTAGTTGTCATCTGTGTGATAAGTACATCTTGTTTGGGACCTGTAGCACATACATAGGCTGTCTATAATTTTTATTTTGTTATTTTGTTATATGGTTTCCTTCCTTAATTTTACAGTGGTTTTGGCATTATTAATTTCCAGTTTTATACATTCCAGTTTTGTAGTCCAAAATGGAGCTAGTACCAAACTTCCATAGTCTATTGTGTGAGCTTCAATGTCACTATATACCCTATCTCATGACAGACCTGAGTAGTGTGAGCTGCAGTATTGTCATAGTGGCCAGAGCATAATTTGCAATGACACAGTGTTACAGTCTTTTTCATATAAAGAACTTTGCAGATTACAGTGTTGCTTCTAATTACGTGGGTTATTTTTTTCTGTTGCAGCTCAAAAATCTATGGAGATGGTAATGCTGTTCCAAGGATCTTGAAGTTCCTTAAATCTATTGATCTCAAAGAACCATTGCAAAAGAAATTCTGTTTTCCTCCTGTCAAAGATAATATCTCTCAAGATATTGACCATATTCTAGAGACACAGAGTGCTCTGGCTGTGGATCTAGGTGGAACAAATCTCCGAGTAGCAATTGTCAGTATGAAGGTAAATACTCTGTTGTGTTTCTAGATATTCTGCAAACTCCACTGGGCTTTGTGATTATGTTCATGCAGTGAGGATATGGGCTTAGCAAAAGAGCTCCAAAACAAAGCATTCCTAGTGACTTTTGTTGTTAAGGGATAAGGAAGATTTTCCCCTCATTTGTTGCACCTCTCATGCAGTCTTGGTGCAACTTGCCTGCTGGTTCACTCTTCTAAAACTGGTGTTAAACTAGCAAAGCCCATTTGCTGGTGCAAGGCCATAGCTGCTTCCTCT
Organism: Scytalopus superciliaris; assembly: GCA_013400415.1. NCBI lineage: Eukaryota > Metazoa > Chordata > Aves > Passeriformes > Rhinocryptidae > Scytalopus > Scytalopus superciliaris. Next base: position 11,486 of record VXBX01006300.1, read on the forward strand.
CTATGGGTTGACTATAGACCTTGAAGAACAGAACAACTTTGAGGTGTGTTGGTTCCCCTTAAAAGGTGGCTCAATTCAACATGCAACTTATTATCAAAGAAAAAAGGGAAAAGCTCAAAACGGAGACTGTTTACTTTCCCAGTGCCCTACAGAGGCATGTAAGAGACACACAGAACCATTTTGATCAGCAGCCAGCATCTAGCAAAGCAACTTCAGCACTTCAGAGATGGGAACAAAAGTCATGATGAGAAGTCTTTGACTTTTACTCCCACCATTACACTGTATACTTCCAGATAACTAGATCTCTTAGGTATAGTGACCCAGAGGACAAACTAAGACACCTGCAGAAAGATGAAAGACTATATAAAGTGGTCTTAGAGAGTCCAGAATTTTCACAGTCATCAGGAGATGTCTGACAGGTCTTCAGGGTCTTAAGGACAATTTTTTAAAGTGTAATTTTTTTAGAAGTAAAATTGACACAGTTTTTGTCAACACAGCCTGGAAAAAAAGTAATTAAAAAAAAAAATTCTGTCCACTTTGCAGAGTGTAGTTTGAGGTGACATTTATGAAAGTTAAAATTATAGTAAATCAGAGTGAAAAGGATCAGACTTTCATAATAAAATTTACATAACAGATACAAGCATTTAACAGTAAATGGCAGAATCTGAGATGTAATTTTCTCACATAACTGAGTTTTCAAAAATTCCTTTTAAAAGCTGTTGTGTCTTCTCATAATGATTGCTGCAGCCTTGTCTTCCAAAACAACTTCCTTTGATTGCCCTCCCCCTCCAAACTAAAAATGAAGAGGAAACTAAGCATACAAAATCCCCAAAATCTCTTGCTCACGTGATGCTGAGATTGTGGGATCTAATACTCAAAACTATTGACAGCTTGGAATTTTCTAAGTTCTTCTGGCAACAATGACTTAGCCGTGTTGTATATAGACTGTGTTTGTGAGTCCTTTTTGCTTAGTTGCATTAATTCAGTGCAATTCAGTTGGCTACATTATACAGGGGATATAACAGGGAGAATAACATTATTAAGCAGCATACCTTCTGCAGATCCCTGGCTTAATCCTGCAATATGAATATTACATTAAGATTAGTTCCTTAATACCCCTAGATTCCGGGCATGCATAATGAATACTTTCATTACCACTGCATGACTCCTATGGTTGAAAATAATCCTTTCCTCCTGGATCCTCCTCATCCTATCCGACATATTTACAAGAGCATGTAGTGACAGGACAAGAGGAAATGGCTCCAGACTGAAAGAGAGTGGGTTTAGATTGGATATTAGGAAAAAATTCTGAACAGTGAGGGTTTTGAGGCACTGGAACAAGTTGCCCAGAGAAGGTGTGAATGCCCTGTCCCTGGGTGTGTTCAAGACCAGGATGGATGGGCTTTGAGCAACCTGCTCTAGTGGAAGGTGTCCCTGCCCACAGCATGGGGCCTGGAACTAGATGAACTGTGAGGTCCCTTCCAACCCAAACTGTTCTATGATATATCACAGTAGATGGTACTTCAGAAATATTACAAGTGACTCAGAAGTGTAACTGCTTTGAAGAAAAGATATTTCTGAAAGAATAGTAAATTTTGCCTCAAAATTTCTAGCATTTCTCTCTGGCTGACTCTTCTTTTGCTAGAAAAGTAGCAGTGTCTGTGATACCACACAAACCTTTCGTGTAGTCAAGTTGAAAACATTTTTAAAACATTTTTTTCTCTCCTTTTTAGCAATTGCTACTCTCTTTTGTTTAATACATTAGTGTTGAGCTTAAGTGCATTGCTGTATCACAGTTTATGTGTAACAACAGTTCCAGTAGCTCTGATGAGATTTCCTTGCACAAGCCATGTGTTCCTTAAAATGTGTATTTAATTTCAGACAGGGGAGGTTGGTTACAGGAGTGGAATGTAATGCCTAGTCCTGCAAACTTGTCCCCTAGAGTTGTCAGGAGTCTTGCATGTAGTCCTGAGATCTAAAGCATAGCATCTGTTTTTTTTTTTTTTTGAAAGAGATAAGTTATGGCTATTTTCAACTTGACCTGTAATTTAAGTTAAAGAGACATTTCATCATGAAGTATATTTCTCTGGGGCATGTTTTGTTGTTTTTAATGTCTAGGGTGAAATAGTTAAGAAGTATACGCAGCTGAACCCTAAAACCTATGAAGATAGACTGGAATTAATTCTAAAGATGTGTGTAGAGGCTGCATCAGAGGCAGTAAATGTTAACTGCAGAATTTTGGGAGTAGGTAAGTTAACAAACTCTGTCTTTTTATCTAAGTTTTTCAACATAAAATTAAATCACTACTCGTTAATTTAAAACACCTTTCTAAAATGGATTTCTTGTACTTTAACTCCTGAATTATATTCTTAACAAACAAGCTTTTTAAAACTACTGTGAAAATGAGAAGCTGACTATGAAGACTTAAGTTTCTCCAGTTTGTAACAGCTGTGAAAACAATCTGTTAAGTTATAGTAAACTATATCTAAAATGTGTTGTAGATAGATGTTGTGGGTTTTGAAGCTCACTGTTGTCTTGGAATTGTGAATCAGATGTATATCAAAACAGCTCTTGAAACCACTACAACTGAGTCAAGTTTCCTCTACTGTCTGTAAGCCTTTCTTTAGCTAGGATCAACTGTTCAGCAGAGTCCTCATTTATGCTAGGGCAGACTAAAATGGCTAGAATGTTAAGACTAAATTTGCAGCTAACAGAGACAAAAGCAGCCTTTTTGCTGACTTCCAGTTTACTTGCACTTGCAGTGGAGTTCCACATTAAACTGTTTATACCAGACAGCATTTCTTCAGTTTAATGGTGACTGGGAGGTTTGGTCTTAGATTTACAGTCACTTATGAAGGTGTTGATTAATGTGTCCTAGATTTTTAAGGACACAGAATCTTCATTTTAGCTGCGAAGTACTCCAGAAGAAAAGTAGTTTGTTCCAGACCAAGCTGTTCTTTGAGTCACACAAGAAAAGTTATTTGAACATGTTGTATTAAAAACAATGTTAAGAACACAAAGCCATAAGAAGAAATATTAGGCTTTCAAATTAGATCTTTCTTACAGCTTTAATGTTCGATTCATCTGTTTTGTCTTAGAGGTTTTGTGGCTGCTTTTCATTATAACATTAACCCTGGAACCATCTTTAGAGAACTACCACTACAATAAAATGTTCAAACGTCATTGTCTAGAGCTAAATACCTCCTAATAGTGCCACACTTTTCAAAGGTCCTGAGAGAGTCTTATCAACTTTGGAAGCCTCTCCAGCTGGGGAAAACTGTTTGGCTAATAGTGCCAATTACTCGTCATTGTACTGTTCAGTAGATAAATCTCTGAACACAGTTCTGATTTTTCACAAAAACAGTGTATTTTTAAGTAGAAATCTTAAGTCCAGTGATTACTTTCAGTCATTCTAAATCTTGAGACCTACAGCAGACTTCAGGACATTAATAGTGTTCCAGGATTTGAATAATTTATTTTCTACAGTTTGCTATTATGTCTTTCTTACATGACTAACAAGAAACACATTATTAAGTGATTTGCTGCAATCTTGCCTGAAATAGGAACGTTAATTCTCTGACTAACATTAACCATTAACCTGTCCAGGTAGTCTTAAGATACTTGGTGCATTGTGATTAGAGTAGTGGGATTCTACAAATTACCTTCTTTACTTTGAGGGTGACTGAGCACAAAACACACTGCCTGGGGAGGTTCTGGAGTCTCTGTCTATGGAGATATTGAAAACCCATCCAGCCACAATCCTGGGCAGCCTGCTTTAGGTGAATCTGCTTTTGCAGAGGTGTTGGACTAAATGTCCCTTCCAACCCCCGCCATTCCATGATTCTGTATCTTTACATGTCAAAAGTTGCACTGCCAGTAATACTTAAAAATGTTTACTTCTATGCTCTACTTGAAAGTCTAGTATTAGAAATAAAAATATTTGTCATTTCAAAAAGAAAAACAGATCTTTTACATAAGTATCACACAGACTTTGTTTTGATTTTTCTCTCCTCTGTTTCTGGGACTTAGGCATTTCTACAGGTGGGCGTGTAAACCCCAGAGAAGGAATTGTGCTTCACTCTACAAAACTCATTCAGGAGTGGAGCTCTGTGGATCTGAGAACTCCAATATCAGATGCTCTGCACCTGCCAGTCTGGGTGGACAATGATGGAAACTGTGCTGCTCTAGCAGAGAGGAAATTTGGTCATGGAAAAGGAGTAGAAAATTTTGTAACACTCATTACTGGTACAGGTGGGTGTGTTATAGTTCAATGAAACCTGAAGTCCAGCACCATCACTTAGAGGCTCAGCAGACCTTAAAAGAATAAGCACTGCCACTGTGCTTGGAAAACCCTAATATTTTAGGGCTTTAAACCAAAAATTATTTTGCTACTCTGTTTCTTTTATGGTCCTTTTTCATTTATACAGGCAAATGAAACCTCTCCCATAGCTTAAGCTTCTTGATAAAAGAAGTTCTGCCTGATGTAGCTGTGCAGGCAAGTAAGGAAAATTTGGGCAACTTTAGTTGGAATAATTTTGTATTTTTTCAGCTTAATAGCTTACTTCTCTTTTAGCTTCAGAAATACAAGTCAGATCAGGAAATGTATCTAGAAGATAAATATGAGAGATGCTTCATATATCACAACTGCAAGTGTGGGGTAACTTTTCTCATTTGTTAAATATATAGTCCTTTAGATGTTGGCAGTAATAACTAACTGATGAGTCCACACCCAGAGTTTGGGAAGGGGCAGCATACTCCTGCAGGTTTCAGTGTCTTCGCTCATTAGCACACAGGTTTAACAGTCTAAATACAGAATAGAAAAATTCTCCTCTTCAGTGCAAAATTTTAAGGCCACTTGGAAGATAGTTTTGTGCATAAAGAGCATGACTCACAAGCTTAAAAGATCTGTCATAGTTCAGTACCATCCACAGGCTTTTTAACAAAAGATAAGCATTATATATAATTTTTGATACTTACATGAATAGGAGGGAACTGTGAGCTTGCTTATTAGGTGTGTCAAATGGAGAAGAGTGCTTTTCAGAACCAGTAACTTTTGGTTTCCAGTGTAGATCATCACTGATGTAAATTATTTTATCTTGTCTTTATTAGAATATCAGTGTCTTGCAGAACTGGCACTGTTAAAAACTGTTGGGTGGTGGGGGTGGTGTTTGTCCTTTTTTTTACCATGCAAGTTTTCATACCTTTGCAGGAATTGGAGGTGGAATTGTTCATCAACATGAATTGATCCATGGCAGTTCTTTCTGTGCTGCTGAGCTTGGGCATATTGTCGTATCTTTAGATGGACCAGAGTGCCTGTGCGGTAGCCAAGGATGTATAGAAGCATATGCCTCAGGAATAGCATTACAGAGAGAAGCTAAGAAACTGCATGATGGTATCTATTTACTTTATTTTTGAAAACACAATTACTAACTTGCAGTATAAGAAGAAATTTTCAAAGATGATACTAAGAAAAAATAGACCTGTTTTCTTTTTCTTGGAGGAGACAAGAATAGGTGTACTGGGAGCCTGCATAGTACAAATATTTTTCAATGGCAAAGAACGTATGGAACCACTGGTCTCAGAATTACCAGGAGCATGCCATAGAGTTTAGACTCTCCTTTTTAACCATGCTGTAACCATGCTGCCAGGTAATCTGGCAGACATTCTTGTGACGTTTGGTTTCACACTGATTGTCTTTCAGCAACAACTTCTCAGTCTGAGAACATTGTATTTTATTAACTTTTGGGCCTGACCAGACTAGTGAATTACCACACTATAACTGAGTTTGATTCCCTGCTTCTGCAAGTAGTTCCCTGAACAATATGGATATAATTACTTTGGCTAAACTCAGGGTTGTGCAGATTGTTCAGGATTCAGTATGAAGTAAAAGATGTCAAGTTTTTAATTGCCTGTTTTTTCATCCTATTTTTTGACTTGCTACATCACCATGTTTTGCTCTTGATTTTCTCTCCACCTTTGCAGATGATCTCCTTTTAGTAGAAGGAATGTCAATGAAGAAGGAGGAGATTGTTAGTGCTGCACACCTTATCCAAGCAGCTAAACTTGGGAATACAAAAGCAGAGAGCATTCTCAGAACAGGTAAGAACATAGCCCAAAGGGTGGAACACTCCCATGATGTTATTTTTGGAGATACAGAATTGGTAGTGCAGTGTAACACTACAAACACTTCATACATTGAGGAACACTCTATATAAAAATCAGTAATGGTAATGAAATTTTAAATATAAATGTTGGAGGAAATGTCAGCTGAAGTGTATATTCAAGGTATCTGTTTCAATAAATAAGGTTAAAACCTTCTGCAAAGATGAGTTTTAAAAAAAGTCAACATTCATATATTGAAAGATTTCAGGACATTTTTGGTGTAAGCAAGTGAATGGTTAGTCTGAGCTAGCAAAGGCAATTTATTTATTACTTTACATGGGATATTGTACTGTTTAATAGCTCTGAACATAGTTCTCTCCCTCATATGTAGCTGATAACACCAAGATGGTAGAGAGTAATGTTTTCCTGTTTTCTCTTTGCACACAAGCGTGATTAATGTATTGTCTTTCACATCCACATTGTTGAACAATGCATTATTGTGGGGAAAAAAAAATTGCCTTTTTTTTTAATTTTAATTTGGAAATTAAAAATTAATGGCAAACTCATATTGTCTGATAACTTAAAACTGTCCTATGGTACAGCACTCACTTCTGACAGCATTACTTGCTGCTAAGAAACCTATTTCAACTACTGACAACAGAACTGCTTTAAGTATTATACTTAATTTCTTTTTATCTTTTCAGCTGGAACTGCATTAGGTCTTGGAGTTGTGAACATTCTACACACCGTGAACCCCTCTCTAGTGATCCTTTCTGGAGTTCTAGCTAACCACTATGTTAATGCTGTCAAAGATGTGATAAATCAACAAGCTCTGTCCTCTGTTAAAAATGTAGATGTAGTGGTCTCAAATCTAGCAGATCCTGCTCTTCTTGGAGCTGCTAGCCTGGTACTGGATTACACTACACGTAGAATATACTAGGTACCTGGAATAATTATAGAAATGGACTATTCAAATTCCTAACAGGTGGAGGGAATACTTTGCCCCAAATTTTTCTTTGATGAGAGCAGCTAATGAATCAGAGTAGTGTTCTGAATAGTGACCACTTCAGCATTTCCTAATAGAAGTATTACCTTTTTGTAGTTTTCCTAAACTTCATCTGACTTAATAGGAAGTAATGTGCAATTCTGTTTTTTTAAGCACTTCTTTTGGTAAGCTTATATGTACCTTTTGAGTATAGCTGAATTATTTATAAGCATCTCTTGATGTATGGTGGGGATTATGTGTATGGTGTTTAAAATTATGCCTAACACTTGGGGATCTGTATCTCATTTCCAGCTACGTGAAATGAGAAGTTTACCAGCTTTTCAGTTTCCAGGCTTCCACCCACAAAGTAAGTATGATGTAATCAGCAATAGCAGGTAGTAATTTCAGTGGGAAGCAGCCTCTGCAATAAAAAAGACTACACCTAGACATTGTGGTTCATGAAGGACTTGGCAGAGGCAACCAGGTTTATTTATTACATCATGTTTAAAGGGTGGAGTCCCATTTTAGAAGCTTTGCATATGAAGGAAAAAGACTAGTCTAGTGATCATACAGCCTGCAGAGCAGTGCAAACAAAGTAATAAGTGAGCATCTTGGTCTTAGAGTTGTGGCCAAGAGTCAATTGTTTGAATTTTATTCTTTGGGGGTTTCTCAAGGGACTTAATCTACTACTTTGTCTACCAAATTAGCAGAGGGGGGAAGACTGCTTATTCTCTGGTAGCCAGTTAGCTGAAATTCAGCCACAGGGCACATGTGATCATACTCTAGCTTTCAAGAAAGCTCTTCCACTGCAGAGTGACATGGTGCATCCCCTCCCCCATTCTGGTGGCTGCAGGTACACTGTTCTTGTCCTGCATTCACCATCAGCTTTCAGGATGGAAAGTCAAATCTGATCCTTATCCTCACCTTCAAGACATTCAGAGGCCTGGGAGGAAAGTATGTCAAATACCAATGAAGGCTTGCCTCAGTAAACCATGGTTTATATTTCTTTAACTGGTTATTCTTGATATATAGATCCAGCTGCTTTTTAAGCACACTTTCAAAGTACTGGAGAAACTGAAAACCCAACCTATCTCTCAGAAAGATAGCTCTGAAAGAACAGTCGTAAGCCTAACTTCTGTCCTGCATTTAATGGCCTGTTTTGACATCTAACTCAACTGCTGATATTCTCAGAAGTCCAGTAATGTGTTAGTACAGGGAAGTAAAGGGCTATTTCTGCACTTGAACTTCAATCAAAATGAAATAAAACCTTCTGCAGCCATTGCCCTCTGCTATACAAGCTTGAACTGAGTACCTCAGTATACTGGCCAATTCTGGCATATAATCCTTACAGATTGTCTTCACTTCATCCTTTCTTCCACAAGGAATGCTACCAGGGAACTTATACCTTAAGAACATATTTCAGAATTACCACCAGATCTCCTTTCTGATGTCTCCAGGAACAATTGTGCAGCCTCTATACCATAGTTTTTCTCAAAATCAGCAGTACTGGTTCTTACCTATTTTCAGAGTAGGCTTTACGTCACCAGGGATCTTTAGATCTCTTTCCTACATGGCTTGGTTCATTTAGTGATTCCCACTAATTTCAATAGAGCAAATCAAGGAGAAATTGGCATTTCTCTACAGTGACAGTTGCTCAAATCAGGAGTAACAGTATTGGGGTTCTAACAGTGAAGAGGCCTGTCATTTGATCTTTCCATCCTCTAGCATGACAAGGATGCTTGGCTGGAATACCTAGCTGAAAGTGGGACCAGGCTTTTGCTTCTCAGACTCTCTGAAACTCTGTTTTTGATATCTCAGACTCCATATGTTTTTCCCTAGCAGCTGAAGGGTGGGTGCAGGCATAGAGAAAACACAGTAGACTTAAAATTAATTTGAAAGGTTTTACTCTAAAGACCTTTAACATCTATTCCTGTTAAGAAAATGGTTCTTCAAATGCTTTTGCAAATGTTTTTTGTCAACTGGCCAAGAACCTGCTATACATGTACAAGCGGTTCAGATGTCCTGGCAGTTCTCCCTAAGAAATTTGTGTGTTTATAAAATCAGAATGAATAAAAAATCGTATTTAATAGCATCATAATGATTTTGCTTGTTTCTCCTTCCTCCCCTGTTCAGAAACCTGCCCTGCACTTCAGGTACTTTACCATGATCCAGAGGTTTTATGGACACTAGCTCCCAATTGTGTCAAGTCCCAGAGGGAGCAAACATCAGATGTTCACAGAACATCTGCAGTACTGTGCTTACTGAATGCTGGCCCTACATCCTCTAGAGTAGCCCGTATCATGAAGATCACAGACTCCAATGAGGACAAACCATAATTTATATGTGATACTGGGGAAAAAAGTGGGGGACTGAAAGCCCTATTTCCCCTGCTGTTATATCAGTATTTCAGAGCCTAAAGCAGCAGTGCATTCTCATTACCTGCACTGGCAGCATCCGCTTATCCTACCTGTTGTGGAAGTTGGTTTTGCAGTGTCCCTGGTAAGTGCATGTGGTATCCCAACTGCTGAAGCCTTAGAAGAAATGCCACTGTCCAGCCCTCTAAGCAGAATTGCATATGACATCCACAGCTTGGGCAGAAGATCCCTCATAAACATGGATGTTTATAACCAGCATTACATAAGTAAGCAGCAGCAGTAGAGTGCTAAGAGGTTGGAAAGTGAATTAAAACCGAAGTTCTTAGTGCTGTAACTTATAATTCATGGAACCAGTATAAAAGCTCTACTCCTTCCTATACCATATTGCTCCTCAACCGTGCAACTGGTGGGAAATGACTGTTTTGTCCACAACTCTGCCTAACCATAGAAACCCAACCAGTGAGGACTTGGAATCATGAAGAGGCCAGTTGAGCTATCTTTTTACAGATGATTGCTGATGCTCTGCAAACCACACAGCATCAAGGTTTGACATTTCCTTTCGGCCTCCTGAGCAGCAAGTTTAGTTACTCAGTATTTTGAGTCTTCAATCTGCCATCCAGCCAGTGAGAATTAACAAATATCTTGATTTTCAGGTGGTCTTGAAACACTGTCCCTCCATTTAATTGTAACAAACTTGTCAGAAGCTCAGTACATATTATCAACTGAGGCAAGGGCACTTTTGTATCACCCATCACAGAGAGTAAAGTGCAGACAGAATTTATACTCTTGATTCAGTGAAATCAGATCACCTGTCCCTTTCAAATGCCATGGAGAGGTCACAGACATTAAGTATAAAAGACATGGAGCATGCATGCCTTGGACTATTCCAGATAATTGTGTCTGGATTAGAACAACTGTTTTGCAGAGGAACAAGCTTGCCCACATGACAGGTACTACTAGAGGAATGTTCTTTTGGCAAAGACGATAGACACCCATCTCATCCATTCTGAAATACAAGCGAGTACTCTAAATGTGTCCCTCTTAACCAGTTGCCCAGAAAACAAAAAACAACAACAAAAAGGCAACAAACAGGCAAGCCATAGCACATTGTTTTATGGCTTAAAACTTACCCATGTTCCACAGGCTAAGAGGATGAATGCACAGTGCTGTTTGTTTTCAGACTCCCTGCTTTCTAATGAACCCATGACCTCTCCATCCCCCTTCTTTACAAATGCTCATTGTAATTTCAGACTGCCGAGCTGCTGGCTGCCACCTGATCACAAACTAAACAAAGCAAGTTCTATACCAGGATGTATTCAGCAGTAGTCTGGAGCTTCTCTCTCAATGCTGCATGAGATCTTTGTGTGCATGCAGCTGGGATTATGTTTGAAGGACTGTAAGTGTCCAGGTTTTCTTCCAAATTCCACAGACTGACTTAGTTTTCTATGGAGATAACAGTGGGAAGTAAATAGAAGAACTAGTACGCTCAGCTAGGCCAGAGGTAGCATAGAATTGTCACATGAGGTCACAAAAAGTGAGAGATGCTGACCTCTGAAGAAAACAAGTCAATGTTCAGAAAAACAGACGATTTGCCCAAATAAGGAGTATTCTTTTTGTTCAGTATGTCAAGGTCTAAGTATCTAAAATAATTCTCAAACACAGAAAATGTCTTTACCCCAGGAGTGCTAGGTGTAGTTCTGAGCACCTCAGGACAAGAGAGACACTGGAGAGAGTTCAACAAAGGGCCAAAAAGATTGTAAAGCAACTGGAGCATTTCTCCTGTGAGGAAAGGCTGAGTGAGTTGGGATTGCTCAGCCTGGAAACAAGAAGGCTCAGGAGGATCTTACCAATGTATATAAATACCTGAAGGGAGGGTGCAAAGAGGACAGAGCCAGGCTGTTTTCAGTGGTGCCCAGTGACAGGACTAGAGGCAACAAGCACAGGCTGAAACACAAGTTCCTCCTGAAAATCAGGAAACAGTCTTTTACTATAAGGGTGACCAAGCACTGGCACAGGTTGCCCAGAGAAATGATGGAGTTTTGCTTCTTGGGAGATCTTCAGAAGCTGTCTGGACATGGTTCTGGACAACAGGCTCTAGGTGGTTCTGCTTGAGCAAAGAGGTTGAACCAGATGATCTCCAGAGGTCCCTTCCAACCACAGCCAGTCTGTGATTCTGTGACAGCACTGATAAAGGAGAGAATGAGCTAGCATACTTGAATACAAAATTAAGGGAGAAGAGGTAATCTACAAAATCTCAGCGCAAGAGCTAGCAGAAGTAGCCAAAACCCACACAGCTGCATTTCAAGTTTCCCAGCTAGATGAAATACATAAAAAACCCGGAAAGACATTCTTAGCCCCTGGAAACCCAGCTTATAAAATACTGCTTTAACTTCTCTAATACTGCTTGGACCTTGAACTTGAGTCTTTGCCCATTTTCTTGGATTGCAGCTCAAAACCAGGCCTGTAGCCAGAAAAAAAGTCCTATTAAGACAGGACAATGTGGTGATCAATAAATTTCATAATTCATTGTGCAGAAACCTCTCTCATGTATTGATCTTTCAAATCTACTAAATTCATATTGCCACTTTAAACACTCTGTATTCAGGTAGTGGAGTTTTCTTTATTAGATTATCAATTCATTTTGAAAGCTGTTGTTTTTAGAGCCTTTGAGTGAGCAGAGAAAAGGAAGTCTTCAGTCAAGGTGTCAGCATAATTAGTCAAAGCCGGCAATGGACTTGCTCTGTGTCTCTATTAGACTCACCTGTGATATCCATGCGCAGTTCAGAAAATACATTCCACAAGCTTCCAGACCTGTAGTATACTACTGTTCTCATCACTGTTCATCAGTACTGCATAAATACACTGGTAAATATGAGAGCAGCTCCAGTCACTACAGACAACAGTAAGGTACAGCTTGACTTTTGAAGCCCAACTGGAAACCACTTATTCACTCTTACTGACCAAAGGACACAGCTGCTAGTAAGACAGTATGTTTTAGTCTGCATCTGCAACCCCTTTCAAGCTGCCTGGACTAACCTTCCAGCTTGTACGTAAAAGACATTAAAGCAACTAGTTACGATACTGTGTCTTTCAAAAAAAATGGTGGAAAAATATATGAGACTAAACAGCTTATTCTTACAAGATAGACAATTAAGGTAAGCCGTAACAGAGCAAGGCTGGAATACAGTCCCTGTGAATGCTGGGTGAGGCAAGGAAGCAGAACAGTGATTTTCTGGAGCAGTTTGTTTCAGATTCAACCAACTTTGCCGACAGAGCTCCAACTCGCAGATGAGTAGCAGTAAGAGCAAGTCTTCCCTTCTCTTGCTCTCCAGCTCTCCAGTTCACCACCCTGGTGAGAGAAAGTCTCTGCAAAAACCATTAAGGACAAAGACACGGTTCAAAAACATCCAAGCACCCTCTGCACAACAGATCTTTTGTACTGAATACCTAGCACAATAGAGTATGCAGTAGAATATCAAAAGCTTTAAACTTCTCGGTGCCATGTACTGTATGTTGAGCCTAACATGAGCAGACAGAGTGACACCAGAAAACTACACAGAACTGCTTGCTTACCTGAGAAGTCAGTGTCCTTAGTTCCACTGGCAGAGAGATAAGCTCCTTAACAAGCCTGCTGCTGCAGTTTCCTAGAGCTTTTATCTAGTGTGATAAATTGGATAGGGGAGCAGTTTTTAAACTAAAGCGCTCAAGAGCTTTAAGAAAGCTTAATGAAACAAGCAGGACAGCCTCAGAGAGATCAAGAGAACTGCTGTCTAGACAAGGTGAAATCACTAGCAATTACGATAAATGTTTGCTCATACCCAATTCAAACACCATCTGTCAAAAGGGAGTTGGAGACCACCTTCATCCAAAGTCAACAACACATTTTGCTGTTTAATATATCTTTAATATCAATAATGTGGGAAGTGACACCTCAGTGCACAACAGCACAGAGACTAGAGTTTTGGAGGTTCTCCCATTTCAGACACAGAAAGGAAACATCAGGAAGAACATGCAATCAAACAATGATCAGATCTAGATACATCATGATGTTGTCCAAAAAAACACATTGAAACAATTAATCAAATTACTGCAAACATAGCTTCTCTGAGTAAGGTTAAGATATTGCATTTGTAGGGTTTCCATTGAGCTTTGCTTCAGCGAACCAGCGGAGCCTGCTTGAGTGAGATGAGGACTGAACGCATGCGGGACACATCTTTTGCCTGCTTACTAGACTTGGGATTAAAGTCACAGAGCTGAGCCACACGTTCCCACTCAGTGCCCGGAAAAACGTCTTCTGCATCATTCACAAAGGCTTCTTCAGCTGCCCTAAAAGCAATGCAATGCACCTTGTGTTAATGCCCAGCATATAAGGCACTCCTTCCCTCATACAGGATGCAGTTTCTTTCAGCATGTTTCATAAGAAATGTGACCTGACAGCTGCTTGTGGACATTATGGCCACCTAAGATCCCACTGCCTCAATCCTGGAGATGAAAGTAGATTGCAGTAGTATGCTATGCACAAGCAGTGCTGAGGATTGCTGTGTAAAATGTTGGAATACAGGTGTTTGGTTTTAAGAATAGTTATTGAGTCTTTGCCTAAGGAGTCACCACACAAACTGCCAGGAAGTAAGGTATTTCATTTAGGCATTTTATTTATGGAGAAATGCCCAGGTCTTAACTAGTTAAGACCCTGCCACTTGATGGCTTATATTGGACATTTGCCAACTGGAAATTTACAACTGCCTGTGAGCATATCGTAAAACAGATTCTGTGTGAGGATTTAAATCAGCCCCAAGGCCTACAGGCCATCATAAAACTATCTGCTGATGATTCTCAATGCTGCAGTAAAGCAGCATGAATCATAAGGAATTTGTCATGAATCCCATGCTTGTGAGTGCTTATAGACTGCAGCATATTTTGGCAGAGGAGATGACTCATTTGAGGTCAACTCACAGAATAAATATATTTTCACTGCTCTCACCCTAAAGAGATTCTAAGGAGCCTTTGTATAGTATGTACAAGTTAGTGCCAGTGGCTTCCCAGCTGTATTATTTTAGCATTTCTATGCTGCCAATAGCATTGGTTCTATGCAGGGATAACACTCCAGCATCTAGTTTACATGAACTGTGAGGCCCTGGTAGCTGCCTGGGTGCAAGAGCAATAAGCATCAAAAGATCAAACCAAATCCATCTACTCCAACAAGCAGTACAGAGAAAGCAGTGAAAATGACTCTCCCATGAGGGTTCAGCACTATTCACAGGGATGATAAGGTTACAGACACCACTGAAGACAAGGATCACTACAACACTGCTATTTTATGTGACATGACACTTTTAAGGGGCAGTGAAGATTTTTTTACTTAACTGTTCTAGGCTGTAGCAAGGATGATTTATGTTTGTGCTTAAAGGTGAAGAGAAGAAAAGAAACAAGGAGAGAAAGTTTAAGTCAGATATAGAAAATGAGAATGAGTTTAATGCAGATGATTAGCTGGCTGAACATGCACTAGTAGCTTAGCCTACATTCAGGAAACAGGCAGCCAGTTTTACTATGCAGAATTTACACTGCACATTTGCATTGGACATATGAAAAGAAGGGGTTTATTGAAAAAAAATCTAACAAAATCAACTCCAGGAGACTTCAGAAAAGTTAAACACCACCTGTAAATCCATCATTTCACAAGTCTTAGTTTACATTCATCTACAGTTAGCTAATGAATTCCACAACAAACCTTCAATATTAATCCACTCAAAGCCACAGCATGGCTCACCAGTACACCTTCTAAAGGTGTCACCTTAGAATCTGTGACATGTCCATCTTTCAATTCAAGTCTACAAATTAAGGGAAGAAATTCAAATACATGAACAAGCCAATGAATATTGCATTCCTTCTACCCCTTGGAAACTAGCATACTCACTGGGGCTTGAAAGTCATGGCTGTGTTCTTATTGACCCATTAGGTTGGCAAAACATCTACACCAAGCTGCTGCTGAATGTTTTCCCAGCAGCTTATGCTGATTTTCCAACACACTTTCTTGTACTTTTCATCTGTTCTCTAACAGCCCCCTATTTCTCTATGCATGCGCCTCTTCTACCCTGATTTATTTCAGGGGATTCCTTTCTACCTTCCTTGCCTTACAGAGCTTTATGTGCATTTATTTATGTACATATTAAAGCATTGCTTTAATATTTTTCTGATTATGCAGGCAAATGAGCACAGATTGGATGCTCAATGCCTATTACAGACTTAAACTCTGCTTCTCTGTGGTAGGACTAAATACAGCAGCCATGTGAGACTGGAGCCACTAATACACACACCCAGCAAAGCATCTTGTTGAGCAATGTTCACTAGCCTGGAACCAACTGTAAACCCCTATGTCTAATGACTACTTGAAGTCATTACCAAAATTCCAGTGGTATGCTTACTACACAACTTAATCTGAAAGTGCTACTTTGTGCAGTGTATACAAGAAAACTGCACTTAATACTGCAGATCAGAGTCAGTCCAAAAAGTAAAGGCTATTTACTAGTATTAGTTTATACTGTCCTGAAATATTCAGAAGTCAGCTTAAGACTCAGCATTATTTCTGATCCTTCTTATTATCCCACTGACTAGCAAACAGAGTTAGTAGTTAAGCAACATACACATAACCAATCACGTCAGCGAAGGGTTGTTTGTAGAAAGCTTCATCTGCCACCCTAGGTAGCAAGTAGTCCAACAGGCAGGCAAGCAGGCAGAAGAAAAGAGATAAGGATGAGAAGTACAGAACACAGCTGAAGGTAGTTTTAACGAGCACATTAACCTTGCATCCCTAGACTTAGTATAACAGGAAAGCAGTTACCACATGGAACGTATTCATTAAGCCATTAATCAGAGGGGCAGCACAGAAGTTCTGATACATCCTAGTAGTCTGGATCAGCTAGCTAGGACTAGAGCCCAAATGTTAGAATTAGACTGCTTCCAGAGAACAGAAACTGCCATCAAGCAAGAGATCTCAACAGGCTGATGAGAATGCCAAACACTCCTGTGGAACACTTGTATAACGGGCCCTGTTCCAGAATCCATATCCTGCACTCAAACAGTGGCCATAATAAAGCTATGAGGTTATCATGAGCTCTGGCCACCAACTAGAAGAGTACCAATCCTGTTTCCCTTTCATGTCCCAACCAAAAGATGGTGAATTTCTCAGTGAATGGAAGTGGCAAATTTGTAATTCTGTATACAGTGTAGGTCTCCTTTCTTCCTTTAGTAAGAAGAATAGGGTACCTAGGACTCCACTTACTAAAGACGAATCCGGTGGCCATTTTGATAAGACAAATGGTATTTTTAAAAAAAAAAAAAAAACAAACAAACAAAACAACAGTTCATCTTGAATTCTGCGAGTTCCAAAAGTATACTGCAGTCCTGGACAGAATGAAATAAAAATCTAAGTGGTATTACCTCAGTACTATCACATTTACCTTTACGTAGCTTGAAGCCAAAATTTCACAAGGAACCTTTCATAAAGTGTAAGGGCTTACTAGACCAGCAGCCAAGTCATTAGTTTCTGCCACAGGGCCCGTAATTAGACAAGTCAAACCACCACAGACACAGTCAGCATTTAGTTTTTCACTAGTAAAACTGAGTCACGTTATTTCTGAAACACTTCCAAAAGGAGCAGTAAAAGGTTTTAACATATCTAATGAAATAATTTGTAGCAATTTCTAACTAGAATGCCACTTCCATGTGTTCTACAGATGGCAAGTAAGAATGCTGATCTCAGGGTAGGAAATCATTGAAATCACTGAAGGCCTGTGCAGCTAGGAGCATGACAAGAAGTGGATAGAGTAAAACATTTTCTGGTCATGTTCAAATTTTGTGTCTTAAGAAATCTTCTGTAATTCTGGATCATTCTTAATGCCTCCTTTTGCTATCCTTGGACATTTAATCTAGATCTTCAAGAAAACTTAAAAGGATAATTAGTGGGAGCATGTAATGATCTGAAGAATTAGTACCTTAGGACATACCAGAAATATTCTAACCTCCCTCCCCAGTTATTTTCATATACATTACCACGGCTGGAGAAATGGCTGGAGAAACTTTACCTGTTACTGGCTTTAGTTTTCTCGAGCTTTTCGTCTTGCCTTGCATACCACTCTTCCAACTCCTTTATTGCTTTCTCTTTCCATTCTGCTTCCTGCTTTCGTGAGTTTGCATCTGAAGATTTAAGAACTGATTTGTTAGTCATGTTTCTTCCAGACATAACTGGTTAGCAATTCAACTGATGGCTCAAGCTACACTCCAGTGCAGAGAGTTGCTCCATCTACTCAGTCAAGGGTAAGGAGATTTCCTGATTTAAGCCACTTCAGTTTAGGATAGACATTTGCAGACTAGTCCAGATTCAGTAAAACTGTTGGTCTGCAAGCTGCTCAATCCACAGTCACCTTGCTATGCCAGTGCTAGAACAAAGCTCAGCAAAGCCTCTGTGCTTAGACAAAGTGAGGGAGCCTGACACCCAGCACACTTTTACACTCAGCCTACCGTTCAGGACAAGCTCATCTGCTGTAACTAGCCCAAAAGAGGAGCAACAGCATCATCTCTGTCCAGAATCACATTTTACAGAAGTTTCTGTTCTAACAATTTCAAGCAAAGGCTCCTCCACAATATAAGTGGAAAGCATCATCTTAGACACTGTCCATGGGTAGGTATCACTGCATTTGGTAGCTGTATTTAGTTTAGCTAATAATCCATTGCTTTCCTAATTTAGCTATTAGATTAGATCCACGTGACAACAGATAGCCTCAGCAATTACAAAATGAGTAATCTTTATCCTCTGAAAAAAAGTACTAAGGGTTGCAGTATTTATTTATTATGATTATTATTCTTTTTACTTACAAAAGCTGTTCATTTTCTGTCAGCTTATCTGTAAGTACAGGTTCAGAGAGCCACTTGCTTGCTGACTCCCACACTAGTATTAAGTCTGCTTACTGGCAAACTCATCCACACTTGCTGCTCAGACTCAAGAAGCAAGTTAAGACCCTGAAGAGGCAGAGCCATGGTTGAGAAATCCACTGCTTAAGAATCACAGGATGGGTTGGGTTGCAAGAGGCCTTAAAGATCATCTAGTTCTAATTCCACTGCCATGGGCAGGGACACCTTCTACTAGACCAGAATACTCAATGTCCCTTTCAACCTGGGATGGGGCATCTGCAGCTTCCTGTGCCAGTGCCTCACCACTCTCACCATAAAAATATATTCCTAATAGCTAATCCAAATCTATCCTCTTTCAGTTTAAAGACATTATGCCTTGTAAACTACACACCCTTGAAAAAAGTCCCTCTCTCACTCTCCTGTTGGTCTCCTTTAGGTACTGGAAGGTGCTCTAAGGTCTCCCCAAAGCCTTCTCTTCTTCAGGCTGAAGAACCCCAACTCTCCCAGCCTGAGAGAAGCTGACACTAAGTTACTCACAAAAACCTTCCTTACCAAGTTGCTCCAGGCGCTCCTTTTGCTCCTCTCTCCACTTACGAATACTTTCTGGTTCTGACTGCAGTCGATCTGCTTGGGATATTGCAGCATAGCAGTTTGTTGGACCATTAGTCTCCTAAGAGGAAAGGAATGGTGAAGTCATTTATACATGAATATTTCAGATAACTGCCCACAAGCTACACAAAATTAGACTCTATTTGAACTGAGCATGTAACATTGATCTGATGTTATAACATGCTTCCATCATTAACAGGAAAAACATCTTGCCACAGATTACAGCAGGACTGAAGGAAATTAATACACAACCGCCTCTAGAAAAACAAAAATTCAAGATGACTGTCAAGACAAGCACCACAAGAGCTTAGTGGCAGAGCACTAAGCCTGAAGACAATGCCTAGCACCTAGAACCTAGCACACAATTCTAAGCTTTGATAATCTCCATGTTCATTTCACTTTAAATATTTGCTTTTTCATATGATAGCGTACATATTTAAATATTCTCTGTGACTTATTTGTCTACTACAGAGACATTTGCAAACCTAACTGATATCACACTACAAAATTTGGTTTGTTGTGTGCAGCTTATAACACAAGATACACTGCAATATTTAAGGACCAAAACAGTGTGAATACTAGCATACTTTTACAGCTCAAAGACTTGCAATGAGTAGGACTATCACTAATACACCAAATTCACAAAGTTAATCAATATTGTGCTATTTGCTGTAGAGGACACTCTAACAATTTTTACTGCTTCATCCGATCCTTAACAGAGGTAAAAAATACCTCTCCTGAGAGTACCAGATTGATTGCAGCTACCAACAGATTTATTTGGCCATGCCTTGCCCCTCTTTAGACCTTCTGAAGCCCTCAATGAAGGAATAATGCAAAGAGAAGGAGTTAAGCTGGTACAACACCACTAGGCTTCACATTCCATCCAAAGCAAAATAAACTGTCCAGCTGCAAGGCCAGCTAATTATAGGTTGCTGAAACACAAGCTATGTGTAGCCCATTCAGTCTGTTCTTCCTCATTAAGAGAAAGCTGTATCTACCAAATCAACTGGTCTCTTAGAATTTAAAACACATCTACTCTCTGTTGTATAAGGAAGCACAAAGGGCCAGTAAAATACAGTTTTCCAATCAATCTCACAGCAACACTGAGGATATAAAAATATTAGCAGCAGTGAAAGTGGTTTGTCTTCACACAGCTCAGCATTCACTTAAAACTTTAAGGAGAAGTAAGTAGCTCATATGTTGCTTCCTCCCCAAGCGCATTCATTTAATCAGGGCTAACAGAGCCAACTGTGACACCAAGCAATTACAGTGCCTTGGACAAACTGGTGTGAAATTCAGTTACAATACAGTGATTGCTTTAGCATGCCTCATTCCTCCCTGACACTCATAAAGCAGGTATCTCCTCCTTTTGTCATTACCATGGCTGTGTAACATGCTTTCATATTTCAATTGAGCTATTTAGCCACCAGCTTAATTTCATGCAACTCTATGTCACTAAGAAGTGTATAATGTTTTCAGTCAGCTCCCTGTAAGACCAATCTCGGTAAGACAACCAGGATGCATGAATTACTTTAAGGACAAGCAAATGTGAAAACTCTGCCTTAAACTAGGTAATCATAGCATGCTTTCAGCTTATCAGACAGTGGCAAGTCAATGTTAAATCATATCACAGAGCCTGTCAGTCTACTGTACAGTGTTTATGTACTATTAAGCCACAATTCGAAATGGACTGCTGCTTTAAGTTACTTCTAAGTTCAGAGGAGGGGCATATTAAGAGCATTGACAACTTTATGAGTTATCAGAATAGAAATTCTTTTTCAGAGATGAGACAAAAGTACATGTGAGATAATAAACAGTAAGTATTAGTCTATATTAAAGTTCTCAAAGTAGAACAGCACGTTCTCAGTACAAAACAATTCCATCTTACCTGGCAGACTTCTCCATTAACCACTCCTTCAACAGCACCTGTAAAGAGGTGACTTGTTTAGTCATTTGAGCAAAGATAGAACAGCCCAATCTGCTGATTTTAGTAATTTGCATGGGAAGCTTTACTAGAGTATCTAATGAGAGTTGTGAAAATGAGTGTTCCTTGATATCCTGCAGGACACTTCCTTCTCCCTACACTTTTCTGGTCAGGCATGAAAAACCAAGTGGGCCAGCATTCTGCAGAACCAGTAATATGAGGTCATTTCTTCAGCATGAGATGCTGCTGCTTCAAACTATATAAACAGCAGAGCTGATACTGCTGAGAAGCTGCTACAGTGTTCCAAAGCTACTCCCACTTTCTCCTCCCTGTCTTAAAAGCTGACTACTATACAACTGCTCTGAAGTTAAAATGGATGACTGTCACTGTTTTGCTGTCTGCCTAGAAGATTAACAATCCTGCAGCCAACACTTGTTAATTCTTATCCTAGTCTGGTTACCTCCTAATCAGCTCAAAAGATATAGCTAACATTCCTAGCAGTCACCTTTCTGCTACCTTCTGTGATGACATGCATGATAGCTTCCCACTTCAACTGCAGCATTTTTATCTCTGAAGTGATACTGGCAATTAAGCCTCAGGAACAGGATAAGCTATGAATCTTTGCCACAGAACCCTAAAATTTCATCTTATTAAAACACAGATATAGGGAGCACATGTCAGTTGTGATGCAAAGTTTTAAATTTGTGAAACTATTTAAACCTCTGGACTACACAAAATACACACAGATTTTCAAGAACAGCGAATCTCAACATCTCTCTGCAGCAGCACCATCTGCCCGTGTGATATAGCAAGAAATTACTACCTTTCTCTCACCCATAATGCCACCATGGATAAATCTATCACACAGAACTATTTTCAGCATGTTAATATACCCTTCAAATGAAAGAAGTTACTGTACCAAACCCACCCTACAGTAAGCACCTTCTTAAAAAGATAGAGCTGATTTACCTAAAACCAAGAGCATTATGCTGCTGTATCTTTTATTTCTTTGTGGCTATGCACCAGTTTCATGTTACTAGTGTTAATGGCACACAAGAGGCTCTTCATACTCCTTTATCAGGGAACTAGGCAAGTATTTTAGGTCTTTATCCCTGAGCCCTGAATAGCAATCATTAACTGTGTTAGGCAGAGGACTGTGAAACCATCAGTTCAAGAATGGCAGTTAAAGTTGGAAGACAGTAGTCCGCAAGAACATAGTTACTAACTTCATAAGGAAGCCTCAAGATAACAAAAACTAGCTTTTCAGTTATGAGAACCTAGTATTTTACAACTAGACTCCTCTATCTGAAAGATGGTTGCTACTTTGTCTGATTGCTACTCTTCTGCAAGATACAGAAGCCTTTATGAAGACTAAAGTCACCAGGTAGGCTCATAAGTTTTTAAGATGTTTCTAAGAACAGTGATAATATGGAAAAGACATTCATTACGGACTTCACTACTCAGGCGGGTAGTCTGCTGAGGTAAAAGGAACAACGTTGTTGCTAAGGGCTGCGGCAGAGATGAAACAGATGGCTTTGTCTTAGGGCCATTTCTTTTCTGCATAGAAACAGGCGCTAACTGGCACGGAGCTGTTTCCAGCGGGCACCCAGGTCAGAGGCATTAAAAGTATTAGAACGAACTTCCCATCTGTTTTGAGCTCTCTAGAACTTGTGATTAACATGCAGAGTCAGCATGCTGACTGGGCATACTTCAAGCAGAAGAGGAAATGAAACTGTACCAGCATGCTGTCATATGCCAATACCAGTATGGTAACTGGAACAAGACCAGTAGTCAGACACCCCTTCATTTCAGGTCTCCAGTCTCAGTGCTTGTATAATTAATTATAAAGCGTACAACAACTATCTGTTTGCCAGCCTTCTTATCAGTAATTAATGCCAGTTGTGTATCAGATCTTTTTGTTCACAGAAAGAAGCTATTTCATAACTGACTTCCACAGAAAGAGCCTAAATACTGGTACTGACATCACCACGGTTTCATTAGTCATGAACAGTAAGACTCCTCTAATGGCTCCAGTGTTGTTGGTATTGCATCTTGAAGTTTCTGAAGTTAACACTGCACATTAAGAACCATCCCAATTAGTAATAAGCAATATTTCTTGTTGCTTGCTTCTGAACTTAAGATAAAGTTTTATTTCTAAGGACACTGTCGCAATGAACATGTCCAAACATCGACAGTTCTGTAACACACACAGACAACAGAGTAATAATGAACTTTCATGCATCAACCCAGATAGTTTTTAGAGTCTGGAAGGGTTTGGAGAGGGTAGGTCATACCAGCTACCTTTCACTGACAGGGCAGATAAAACACCTAAGCTTGCCAGAAACAGAAAGCTAGCATTAGTGCCTCCCACATTTACTACAGCTTACAAAGGGAAGTGCTGAGTAGTTTGAAGATAGATACAACAACCATTTTGTCACTCTGGCCTCAGAGGCTTATCACAATGATGATCAATTACTCTGAAGGCTACAACTTGCATTAATACCACTCAGTATCACCAGGCCTAAAAGGAAGTTTGTTTAGCCTTGTTTACCCACCTCTCTGAAGTCTTACTATTAATGCAAAAGAGGGCTGTTATCAGAAGAGTCAGAGGCAGGACTCTGCAGAAGATTGAAACACTTTTCTTGCACTCTTTTAAAATAGAAATATTTTTATGAGCTACCTTCAGCATCTCTTTTAAACTATAGGTACTCTGCTTCTTCATTGCTACTTTCAGTGAACTAGTAGCTACCAATAAAACAACAGAAGAATATGACCAAGTGTAATATATTCTGACATCAGGTTAAGTAACTTCACCACTCAAGGCCTACTTTCCCATGTTTTTGCTTCTGGGCACAATCATGCTTCCTTTTTACCTATCTCTCACCCAAAACATGATAAGAAATAAGACTCTTCTACAGAGTTTTAGTTTAGATAGTTATGCAAGAACCTGGGGAAGCAATAGCTTTTCTAGACATAACTTGCTCTCGTGCCTACATGCAACATAAAGGCAAGAGCTTTATGAAGAGTGCTTCTTTCCCATGTTTTAGTTTTAACCTGCTGTCATAACAAAACCCATTAGAGTTCCCTCATTTTCAATATAATCAATAAGCAAGTACTAAACCACACCTGCAATAACACTGCACCACAACAGCTTCTGCAATTTCCCAATACATGTAGTATTGTCTTACAAACAGAAAAAAAAGGGATTTTCTGCCCTGAGCTTCATAATAATACAGCATCACTAATACAAGTTAAAGAGATACCATCCCTTTATTATACCTTACTCAGAGCTGCCTTATGGTGCTCTGAATCATCAGATACTTCATTGCATAGCAAAACCCAGAACAATGACTGTTCAAACAATTAAGAAAAAATATCAATAGTCACAGAAAAGTAACTCTTTCTGTCTGTGGTGCTAATTACAGAGACAGGAAGAATCACTTATTTCCCAAAGTAAATTGATATTCAGTTCCTGAAAGGCTATTAAATGCAGTTTCTGGACAAACACCAAACACAATTAAGTTTCTTAATTGCTGAGGCTCTTGAACATCTTTGGTAGATGGAGAAACATTATTCACTCAAGTTCATATAAAACTAACAGAGCTTGAAAATGTGAAGGCAATGTTTGAGACTACTCAGCCTACATTAAACTTGTATGTATTTGCATAATTGTTAACATATATAACTGCTTGTCTTTGAATGAAATTCCCCATAAGAAGCTACTCAACAAACTTTCACAAGGTTTTTATATTGACATACAGGATCTAGAAGCCAAACATTTCCACTTCAACTTGCTCTCTCCTGCTCAGAGAATATAGCAAATGAATTGATAGAACCTGAAGACCTAGCATTGTCAGACTGGAGAGAAATGAAGAATTTCACTAAACACATACAAACATTGATTTATCACTAGAAAAAAAATCTCTTAAGACATAAAGTTACTAATAACTAGTAATAACTAGGCAACAGCATTGTATTACTTGATTCATACAGCACTTCCTGCTTTCTGAAGCAGTGGTTATGCTTCATCTTTCACAGGAAATAAGATTAGTTTTTCGCATGCCCAGGAAGCTTGAACAGGATAGCTCCTTACATAATGAACAGCCTACTGGATCAGGCCAGTATTCCAACCCTGATCATGGCAAAATGAAATGATGCTGTGTGGAAACATGAGCTTGGCAACATTCTGCCATTCCCCCCATACTCACCCAGAATCCACCACTACAACAACTAACAGGATTTCCGGTATTGATATTAACAATCCATGAAACTCACTTCTATCCATGTATTTATCTAATCATTTATTAAGAGACTGCAATTTAAAAACTGCTTGTTGATGAAACACTATGATTCTTAAAAGTGTATTTCCAGAAGCTGGTGACTGCTTGTCACTGTATTTGAAGTTAAGATCTTCAAACATCAGCTGAGGGCTGTTCGAGTTATTTACTTTTGGCCCAGTATTAAAAAGAACACTTATCCAGCAGACCTGTAAATAAGGAGTTCAAAAAAGGTTATGGTTAAAAAAAGTAAATCCACAAATCCCTAATCACGATGCTTAAGGATTTACAGAAGAATCTGCATTGTGTCAAGAAGAAATTTGCATTACCTATGTAATTACAAAACAGTTTGATAACCTAATATGCACTAGAGACTACAACTGTCTTATATTCATTAAAGTACTGATCAGATGATAAGAAATCTCTAAGACAAATGGCAACAGAAGTCATTAGATAATTTGTCACCATGCTTGAACCAGAACATTTTACATGGCTGCAGCGTGCACTCTTTTAACAAGGAGGAAGAGAGTACAGGCTCTGACAGTCAACAAATCAATGCTCTGTTAAAAAACAGAACCACCAAATGTCCACAAGCACCATCTCCCATGCCTAGTTTACAGGCCAGAGCATAAATGCAATCCCAGTGAGTACAAGAAAGCAAGATGACATATAGCTCACACCTAGACTTCCCAGATCCTGCTGAGATCATGTTATCATACTTATTATTTCATGAACTTCTTTCTAGAGAAAGTTCTCCAATAACGCTTTTGCATTTCATGACAAGTCAACTTACACGACTTGAGAAAAAAACTCTTGAAAAGCAGTTTAAAAACTACTTTTAGATACAAAACGAATCTAGAAGCATTTAACAAACTGACTTTTTGACAAGGAAATACTCTGCAATAGTCACACTACATGCATGTGGAGACAGAATGCCTCTTGCTGGTTCTAGCACCGTGTGAGAAAGACCAATGACAGAACTTTCTGCAAAGAAACAGTTCCCAAACAGCTACTTTAATGTTCCAGAGACTGGAACATAAAGACAACACAAGGCATAATGTTTGTCTCAGACGTCCTAAAGAAGTGAGGTGTTCACTGTGTCTGTTTCTGCACTATACATAGAATACAGAAGTCAAATTGTGTTTGATATCAAAACAGAATGGTGGTCTGATAACAACTATCCTCAAGTTCTAGTGCTGAAGCAAGTTACTCCCCAGTAAAAACCCTTTTCTACAGGAAGTATGTGATCCATATATTTTGGGCTTCATGAATGAACTGATGTTAAGGGCAGTGCTACCGCTAAATAAGTACTGGAAGCAGATCTCCATTACTCAGTTTATCTAGCTGAGCTTTATTCCAAGAGATACTATGAACCCGCATCCTCTTGCGTAAGATACACCAGTAATTTCAGAAATCAAGTTGCAAAACGAAGACTTAATTCTAAAGATGTTCTTACAGTGAACTGGGGAGCAAAGTTATTCAACTCAGTTTGAAGAAAGAGAGTGGCATCCTCCTGCAGTGACAAAGGAATGTCACATGAGAGCAAATGGCTCCTGCGGACCTAGTGACAGGCAGAGCAAGGTCTTCCGAGCGTGTTGCAACACCAGCTCCCTTCCACTCAGACTTCAATTCCTAGCGAGAGGGGCTTACCCAGGGCTGCTCTGGCTGCCCCCGCACCCACCGGGAACACGCACAGCCACCCTCCTCGGAGCGAGGGCTCTGACACACTCAGTACAAAGGTTACCAAGGAACAAAGGCTAAAGGTTTAGTGCAATTAAACATTAGCTTAACTGCTCTCATACTTTAAGACTAAGATAAACCCCGCTGAAGACAAGAAACCCAAGTGCCAGGTTTGTTCTGCTTTCCGCGGCCCTTGCTCGCAGGCAGGCAGGCTGCCGGATTAGAGGAGATGAGCACGGCGCTCCCGGGGATGCAGCCCGGGCACCTTCGGGGACACGGCCTGCAGCGGGGGGCGGGCAGGCGGCTCTCCGTGTGGCACAGCACACCCCGGGCGGCTCCACCGCGGCCCCGGCACGGCCGGCTGGGGGACAGGGCCCCCGGCACCGCCTCA
>VXBX01006304.1:0-28041 GCA_013400415.1 Scytalopus superciliaris
CCAGTCCCTTCCAGTCCACTTCTTTTATTTTGCAGGTTTTCTAACAGCAAAAACTCCTTTGCTCTTTGGGGATCCCTTTAGCTCCTGACAATCCCTGAGGGTCCCTGGAGGTTCTTCTGGGTCCTTGGGTGTCTAATGAGAGTCCCTGGGGGTGTTGGGTGTCCTTGGCGGTTCCTCGGGGACCCTGTGGGTCCTTGGGATCCATGAGCATCCCTGGGGGTCCCTGGCGGTCCCAGGGCAGCCCCTGGGGGGGCTGGGGGTCTTTGCAGTGCTTGCTTTGAGGGCCCACACCTGTGGAGAAAGGGAGCTGCTCCTTCCCTGTGACCAGCTAACTGGTTCAGCCTTGTGCTGGTGACACCAAGGGTGGGCGTTTGAACCCATATGGGCCATTCCCTTTGGACTGGACTCCATTATCCTCATAGGTCTCTTCCAGCCCAGAATATTCTGTGATTCTATGATTCTCCTCCACCCCATCATCGCTTTCCCAGTGACATCAACATGTCCCAAATTACACCAGCATGCTCCTGGCTCCAGCCCCACGCCATTTTTACTCATCCCCAGAGCAGGCACAGAGCAAGTCTAACTGCCATGCTTTAATAATGCCATTGGCATGTGTACAACCTTCCCCAAAAGAGGGGACTCTGCTGGAAAAATCAAAAGCATTCCAGCCCCCCAAAGGGTTGAAGTCCTGCCCCAGCTCCTGTCTCACAGACATAGGGGCAGCATGTCTGAGGACGGCGCCTCGCCTCCCGCTCAGGCTCCGCTCTGTTCCTGTGCTCCAACACTGCCAGGTGTCTCATCCCTTCCCCTGGGGCACTCCCCGGGACGTTCCCTTGGGAGGCTGCAGGACAAGGCTGGACCGGGATGGGAATCTGGGCTCCCAGACCCACCCAACAGCTCTTGGCCCTTGCACAGCTGCTGCCCGTCCTGCTCGGCCAGTGTGGCTTAGAGTCAACAGAGAGAATGTATAGAGCAAACCAAACAAACAACCCCAAATCTCAGTAACTCCCTACCTCTGTTTGTACATTTTTGGCATTCATGGAACTGGCACAGCTCAAATTGATGCCATGAAATTCTCCATCTTCCAAATCCAGGTTCTCCTTTGCCGTGGGATTTTTGCCTGTCCCACACTGTGGTGGGACCTCTGGCAGCTGCTATGCCCAAGAGGTGCAGTGGGACTGCTGGGAAACGCACCATCAGGAACAAGGCAGAAATAAACTAATAAACCTCAAAATACTGGGGGAAAAACCCCATAGCATTCCATTGCCTCCCTTTTTAAACAAACATCAAACTGCTTAAATAGAACCGATAAGCTGTACCCTACAATGCTTTAGCACTTTCAATTTAACCAGTGCAAGCCAGTTAGTAAATTACACACTGTTAACTTTCTTTTTAAATTTCAATTACAATTCAAAAATCAGTGAGAAAAGATATTCCCACTATGGTTTTACTCTTAGGGAAGGAAAAAACCCAAAACCTATCCCCAGTGGGGCAATACCTCAGGCTCCCAAAAAGGAACACAATGTCACCACCTCCTCAGGCACAGCTGAGAACCCAAAGAGCAGGAACACCATCAGCTCCTGGAAGATCTGCTGTGCTGGGAGCCTGGGTAGGAACGCCATTGGCTTTTCTTCCTGCCTAAGACCTAAAAGCCTCATGCTGATGACCTCTCCTGCCAAGTACATCACCTCTGAAGGGAAACTGATAAAATCCATCTTCTCAGAATGAGAGATTTCTGTTTTCTAGAAAATCTCTTTCCAACTGAACTCAGAAAGTACACACTACAGTTCAGGGGAAAGGACAAGACTGAAGCAATGACCCCCCAGAAACACATCTGGACTCCCTAGCATTAGTTGTTCCAAGGCTGCTGAACCCAAGATCAGATGAGGCATTCAATTCTGCAGCTTGCTTACATCAGCAGGATGCCATCCACACTGACATATGTCATCCCTGGTCTCATTAGGGAGCTCTGGACCCACTGCTGAGGGTCATAGTATGCCTATGAATCACTGGAACCAGCAACAAGCTGTTGCTATGCCTTATGTCCTCAAACCCAGGGAACAAACGGGGTACATATGCATGGGCACACAGAGTACATGTTTGCACAGACACCTGTGTGAACACATGTGCACTGTGCTAACAAAGATCCACTTGCATGGACCCAACAGATAGCATCCTTTTCACAGCACAGATACATGGATATCACCAAATCTCGGCTGCTCCCAGCCTCTCCCTTTCTATATAGCTCAGGGGATCAGGGTTGCAAGGCAGAGCTCTCCGAGGAGGCAGATGGGGCTGGCATTCTTCCCCAAAGCCTCCACCCTTCACCAATTCCACCATGAGATTTCCCCATGTCACTGCATTTGCTTTGAAGCTCAACAAGGCTGCAGGACAACAAAGCGACACATCACTTCAACCAAATTGGTATGTGGAGCTACTTACATTGCTCACCTTCATGGAATGTTGTTTGTTACAAGGACTGAAAAAAACCCCTAAAAATATCCATCAAGCCATCACTTTATTAGGGTATCAGAACTCATCCTTGTAACCCTAAATGTATTGAGTGCATATGAAATACTGACTGCTTCACTGTATGACATTTTATTAAGCTGTACCAACTAACTCAGAAAGGATTGAACATTTTTATTATAAACTTCAATTCACTTTCTTCAGAAATGAGTTAGAAACATTTTCACATATGCCTGGACCTTTCACTTTCAGATAAATGTCCCAGAGCTCTACTTCAACTAATTGCTGGAATAATAGTTCTAACCATTGGCACTAAATATTCAATGCCTAAGGCTACCATAATGGGCATAGAAATGTGCCATTTCATTAGCATTCCATTTTCTTTCATATCTTACATATGACAGGCCATCTCATGTACTCGTAGCAAAGTTAACTCTTACAATCACATGAGTTCATTTCAGCTATTAAGGCACATTCTTTCCTCTGCACCAGTTAGTTTTACATACTGTAACAATAAACTAAACTCACGGCATTTCAACATAGCGTATTCTTTGTTACTGTGATAATTAAAAAACTAACATATATACTTGTAGGAAATACAATTCCAATACATGTATGAGAATTTATTGTACCACCATTCATATAAAGCATTTCAATCCAAAATGGTCAGAAACAATCTTAAATATCTGCGTAAGAATTTATAAACATTAGTAAAGATATGCCACAGACTACAGCTTTCTACATTTTCAAGTGTAAGTTCTGGTAGATATCCATGTTTCAATAAAATGGACAATACCAGTAGAGATGCATACCTCTTTTGTCTTTATTTATAAAGAAGTGACAACACTAGAAAACACATTGATAACCAGTGCTTTGAAAGTGAAGGTGGGATCTAAAAAAAGTCTGATTAAACTAAACAACCTTAGGTCTTTAACAAGTTGCATATCTGCTAGGAATGCTGAAATGCAATATTCCATAATGGAACAGCCACATGATATCAAATATAATCTCCAATTTCCAAACTGGTACATAAAAAAGCCATGACCAAGTATTAAAAGACCACTGCAAGTTCTTATTGCTTTTTGAGTTAAATAATAACGTTCAAATAAACCAAGACCCAAACAATCTCTACAGTATCTTGCTTATCCTCCTGTTCATTTATTAACAACGGAAGCAATCAATTGTTATATGATGCGGCAAAAGAGGCATTTAAGAACACCCAAACAAAACCTATTTAGGTACATGGACAACCCCACCCTCCCCCTGAAACCCACTATAACCACTTAGTGCCAGTAGAGGAGCAAAACTCAGTAAGACAAAACCAGAAATCTGATCACAGTAAGAAGGAAACACAAAGGGAGATAGAGCTTCCTTAAATATTCAAAATCTGATGTCTTCCAAAACAAAGCACATCATTCTCATAATTTAAAAAGGGAAGTTGCTTTCTATCTAATCCTCACACATGCTGAGTAGTTCTCAAGTCCAATGAGAGTTCCACTGTGCAGCAGTTTATTTTGAATTCAACAACTCTTCAAAAACTACAGTAATATTCAATGCACTTTTTACTAAGGAGAGGAATAAAACAAATGCATGTTGACGCTGTTCTTGCTAGTTCAGCATTTCTGCAGCAGTTCCATTTGTGTCCTGCAGTAGGAAAGTTCTACCAGCATCAGTCTTCAGAATCATCTTCAGAAGCTGTTGGAACAACACAGTATAATCAGAAGCCTTGATAAAGTTCTGTGAAATTAAAGCACTTCAGGATGAGTAATTTTATAGTATTAAACAGCAGATTGTAATACCCATCCCAAACCTTGTGTCATCACATAGCTTAATTCTTAAACGCAAAATACAGCATTTTCAAATCAAATGCAGTGTCCTCCTGCTGTTCTTCCTCAAAGGAAGAAAACTTAATTACGCCAGAGATTCAACTTTTATGCAGTGTTTACAGTGGCTAATTCCAACAGTAGTCAGAAGAGGATATATTCAATCCCTGACAGCGGCACCCCATACAAGGGAAAGAAGTTGCTCACAAAGTTAATGATTTGGATACTAAAATACCTCGAAGGAGTCAGCTGTCTAAACAAAAAAAACCTCTTAAATTTTTATAGATATACACACAAATACACTGCTTAATGCAACTTGGGCCTACTTGGAAGCAGCTCTTCTCTCCACCCCTGTTCTTTCAGCATATGCAAGATGAATACGAAGCCCACATATGCATAGGATTTTGTTGTTGCAAGGTGAATTAGAAGACGAATACAGACTTCTCAACTACGATAGAAAAGTCAGTACACGCATCTACACCAGGTTTGCAAAGCATTAGCTTGTCTGTAACAGCAATCTAGTATGTCCTCAAGCAAAATCTGCAGGCAAGAAAGTATTTAACACTGAAGTAATTTGTTCCGCCCCTGACCACAGAAAGAAGAAAAGCCTGACTCCTTGCTTCTTCAGTTCTTAGAAGGCAAACATAACTAAAGTGCAGTGATAAATCTAAAACTCAGTATTTCTCACCTGCAAGATAAGGGCTGAATCAAATATAGAGGTGTAAAATGACACTCAATAATTTTTACTCTAATAAGGATGCACACAAGAACGAATTCAGAACTCTAGCCCACCTCTGATTGCTCTGAATGCAGAAACAATCATCTTGAACTAAAACACACACACTCCCCCCATTCCTTATAGTACCTCAAATGCATCCTATGTAATGAAAATTCATATACAAACTTCGAATGTTGACAGATGTTTATATGCACACTAGGGGATAAAAATGGTGGATCTACTGCCTATTCACCATGCCTAGAAATAGGTCCAGGATACATTTACCAGAAGTCAGCATGTAGTTTTGAATTTTTGATCTTCTTCTCTCCTTCGTGCCTCCCCCCCCAAATACTGTCATCTTTTCTCTAACACAGAGCCCAACAGCATTAGGAAAGATCATTTTGTGGGTCCGTACAGAACACAGAATTTAACAAAAAACTGGCAACCTTTAAATTTCATTTATGAGGTGTGACAGGTCTGTCTGATCAAGGAACCCAAACAACCAAAAAGTGCATGTGAATGGAAAAAAGAAACAGGAAAATAAAAATAAATAAATAAATAAATAAGAAGGGTAAGAAGAAATGGTGAAAGAAGCATTTAACTTAAGTGCAGTGAAATTCAACTCGAAATGTTTCTTTCCTACTAAGACTCATGTAAAAGGCAACAACCTGAAGGTCACCACTAATCCCATAATTACATTCTACTAGAAATACAATAACCAAACTGTTAACTAGTAAGGAATTTTGTAATCACTTGCAGATAACACTTCAGTAGTCCAAACAACTCTACCCTGTTGGGAAATCAATAATGGATAATTAAAACCAGTTCCCCCTCAGAATAGTGCTACTGATGATGGAAAAAGCACTGCTGGGTCAAGTAAAGTTTTCAGTAATTATGGTAAGGAGGATTGTACTCTTAGCTTTGAGTTGAGCTAATGGGAGGGGAGGGGAAGAGGGGAAGCACCTACTTTCAATATCTTCCATATGTGCCTGAAGAGTTCTTGCAAGGTTAATAAACTAGAAACAAGGCAGAGAGAAAGTAGTTTAAAAGTTGCAAAGTTATCTGCAGAAATTTGCAACAAATTAGCAAAGTTTTCTTCACTTTACATCCCAATGCTTCATGCCAGATGTTGGTTACCCTAACCCCTTTGCCCAACTTACAAAAATCAATGCAAAATTTAATATAAATCTCCACACATTAGATTTCAAATTGCAATTGCAGTTATTTCAGCTTCCATGCTATGTCAAATGTTTCTAGTAGCCGCTAGTGACATCATCTTCATGTTCTACAGTCTGTAAAACACATCAGTTTTGAAAGCAGCAAACATAAACAAGTGCCAGTTTAATGAAAACCGTTCCTAAAAACTGTAATGCAGAAAAACATAATCATGGTAAGGACTTGCATTAGTTGGATTAATTTAGTTTAATTTAATTCACTACTAGTATGACAAATAAGAGCCCTATGACTGAATGAGATTAATGAAAAATGCATGAATATAGTTAAAGTTTTTGCTTACACTTA
Source organism: Scytalopus superciliaris (assembly GCA_013400415.1). Classification (NCBI taxonomy): domain Eukaryota; kingdom Metazoa; phylum Chordata; class Aves; order Passeriformes; family Rhinocryptidae; genus Scytalopus; species Scytalopus superciliaris. The sequence goes on from VXBX01006304.1 coordinate 6,532, forward strand.
AAATCTTAAGACCAGGATCACTATTAAGCAAGGGTGGCAGTTTAATGTTAGAAGTACATGGTATCAAAACCCAAAGTCGAAATCCCCAGGAATAAGATGTCTCAGTCAAGTGGTTTTCTTTTATCACTGTCAATCTGCATCAGTGTTTCAGCAAAAGTCCAGATGTTCTTCAGACACAGCAAATAAAATGACTTTCCATTGCTTGCTTGTATGCTCGGTATCAAATGGCAGCATTGGTGCTCTCACTCAGTTAAAATGCAGTGTCACACAGGAAAGTATGTAATGCCTCCTCTGATGAAAATCCAGTAAAAACATCATCTTCTGTAATACACTCAAGCTGTACTGTACTGGATGATGGCTACTATTAGATTTTGTGTCTTTTGTATCTCTACACTCACAGCAGGGAATCTGGATATTTCATTTGCAGACCACAGAATACAAGTTCTACATTAGATGTGCACAGAAAAGAGGACCACTGTTCTAATACCTTAAGAGACTAGAGCACAGTTCTGCCTCTGCCCCAAAGGCAGAGTACCAGCTGGCAGTCAACCATTCCAATACCCAGTGGGTAAGCTTAATATTGTCACTTCTTTGTATCTAAGTTAAAAAAAGTAAATTATCAGCTTTTCAGGAGCTCAGCTGACTAAGAGCATTGATTCATTATCTAGTATCAAATAAACATATAGAATACTGGATTTTTGAGGGAGTCACTATGCAGAAAGAACTTTGTATGCTGATCTCTTACTGGAAAAATGTGTAGTTTCCACATTTCTCAGCCAAGCCATTTAAGTGACAAGAATCCAGTCAAACACAACTAATAAGAGTTTGGACTAATGCCAAAAAAGTAATACTAGAGCTATAATCTGTTTCACAATGTTAATAGTAATGTACATATTTAGGCATATTCAGGAAGACAATCATTGCAAGTTCTAGACCTTTGCAATGTAGGCTGGCATAACGAGAAAAATTAAACAGATCAGGTAGTTCAATCTTCTTAACTGCGTGTTTTGTACAGAGAGAGGTTAACCTTCCAGTTCTGCATATATTCACAATGATCATGACAACATACATGCAAACCAATGAAATAACCAACAACTCTGAAAAAAGCCTTCCGCAACACAGTAACTGCAATAATGCAGTATCTTGAGTTTCACATCAAACATGGTGTTAGTGTATTGACAAGCCCAGCTCGTATTAGACCTAAATTTGTTTAAAAAAAGCATTTTTCTTTGGGTATCTAGCTCCTAGGTCACTCGAGGCAACAATCCCTGCCAGAAAATGACTGCATACTTACTCTGACACGTGTGCTGGCCTCATTGGCAGTTCCTAACATATCAGAAAAGCGCTGCTCGCATAAGTGTAACAACACTACAAGGTAGAGACCAGAGCTGATAAATTCATAGTCCGCCTTAAAGGAGATAAAAGAAACATTCAGAATGTCACTAATATGTCTGCATATATGATTCAAGAAGTAGAACAACAATTAGACTTTACTGAAATCATTATATATTTATCTCTAGTTGTTCCAAGAGAATTAGGGAAACAAAATACTAAAAAATTTTGATTACTGAAAAGCTATTTGTATTTCTGGTTCTTCCTACCCACCCCAGATTTAATATGTTATCCTTGTAGGTAAATAGAGTTCTACAAATTAAATCTCGGTCAGCATGATTAGTTTAAAGGGAAGAATCAGAGTATTGTATCACTTGGGAAAATAAAACTAATGAATGTTGCTGGTTTCTTCTCTGTGGTCCCAGTGCTTTACAGAGTGCCAAAATAAAGGAGTGTATTTTAAGAATGCTATGATGTTACAAATATTTGGAGAAATTCCTTTCCCTACGATAAACTTTAAAAATGCTAGCACCAAACAGATAATTTAGTCAACTCTTTAGGAAAAAAATTCAAGGCTATTATTTCTGTTAAAGTACAGCAACAGTAACCAATAAACAGCAGTACTAAAACGTAAGATGGCAGCACTCCCAAAAAAGACTATTCTGAGTCTGTACCAAGTGATGTGCATTAGAATACTAGGGTAAGAACTTAGTCTAAACAATAAAAAAATTAGAGGTTGATGTTTTTCCCCAAAATTGATGTCACTTGGCATTTTCTTTCACCTTCTGAGGTAGGCTCATACCACTAGTCTTTATATATTCTCAGAATACAACACAGAGAACAAGGAAAACCCTCTGAATAAAGTTATTTAAAAACACTGGCTTTGAGTTATTTATTAATTTTTAATACTACACAATCCAGTAGTTCTAAGATAATGTGTTTTATATAACAAAAGTAATATTAATGGTCCTTTGATTATTTTTAATTTTGGAAACAATTTGAAGGAGCAGTCAGAAGCTGTTAGAAAAGAGGTTAGTTTCTACCACTTTAATGAAAGAAAAGGTTTGTAATCATATTTTTAAAACAACTGATAAAGTGGATTCAAAAACAGCTAAAAGCAAAGGCAGTCACTCATGACAACAAGAAATTCAGTCTAACAGTACTAGAATTCACACTGCACCTATGTGACAGAGACAATGGACTGCTAAGCTATATGACAGATCTGCAACCAAGAAAAGAGACACGTTACACTTACTGAAAGCTCAGCTATAGGCAGCACAGCAGAAGACAGAATTAGTCTGAATATTGAGGAGAAAAATCTGTTCACTGATGTTACTTTCTATGCATAACAGTTCTTCTGAAATGGAGATGCATTTGCCTTCTCTAAAGAAGACTGCCCTCCCAGCACTAAACAAACACTTACCAAATTAGGTAAAATATACTAACTTGTTCATTTGCATGTGCCCTATAGAGTTCATGAATGTCAAAGTCTTCCAGATTCAGATGCAACTTCTCCTTACACAATTCACAAGTTGTCACTGCTTCCAAAGAAGAACCTGGTGGAGAGGGGGGCAAGGGGAAACTCAGTGTGAAGTTTCAACAATCTATAACATAAGACTCTATCATACAAACATTGCAAACTCTAAGTAAGTTTCTATGAAGCAAAGTTAGAAGAAAAGAAAGCCTCTAATATCAATGTAGTGATATCTGCTATTGTCAGAATTTAAATCTTGTGGAATATTTGTCCTCTATAAAGCTGCACCTGTTTTGCCTCACATTCACTCTGGACACAATATGCCTCTAACTGCAAGTCTGGCATAAAATCACTTCTTGGGCTTCTTGAATTCTACCATGTAATCCAAATACACACAAAAGTAAGAATAAATATACCAGAATAGTTTAAAGTTATAGTCAGAGTAACATTTTGTCTTAAGTACCAGTTTTAAAACAAGCTGCTCCATAAGCAACCAGATGAACTAAGTTAGTTGATGGTAGATTTATGTCTTTACATACAGTTAAATACTTCCAATTAATTTCTTCTGTAGGCTGAGGATTTTAATACATCCCTGCTCTGATGTGTGTCCCCTGATACTGAGTAAAAAAAGCAAACAGATGCAAGCACCTTCCTTTGGTAAAAAGTATTCCATTATTTTTGTGTCTTCTACCAAGCCATCTATTTTTAAGTCTTAAGAATACTGCACTAGAAACTACTTAGAGCTACTCGCATGAGAAGCTGGGCAGACACAATAAGCCTGGAAGTGTCATATTGTTGTTTGTGCCATCTGCTCGTTTTCCAACTAAATACCTCAGTAAGTGCAATCCTTCTGATAGGCCTCCCTATATAACTCAAAGTCTACCTTGGTCTAGAGTCTGCTTTACCTGAATTAATCTTGGACTGCAGCCATTTTTTCATGCACTCCTGGTGAACATACTGAAGACTTCCAGTGCATTTGCATGGCTCTATTAAAAGGTTGTCAGAACTTGCAGAGGACATTTGACAGATTCTGCATAGGTCACCCTCTTCATCTTCAGAATCTTCTAAAAGCAGGCTGAATAGGAAGAAACACCAATAAACGCTGTGACACATTTCACGTAAGACTTTTACAATTAAAATTTCATTTCTCATTCTCAAACCTAATAAGTTTCTGTAAAGACAGAAGTGAGAAAACAGGTGACACGGGGCTGAATTGCCACCTCCTCTGAAGGAAAGTTTTCTTTTAAAATCACGAGTGCAGAAAGCCCTCTCATCTTAAGACAGTACACTTTACTATCTCAAAAAAACAGTAATTTACCTCTCTTTAATTTTTTGGAGTCTTTCTGGATCTCTTGAAGGTGGTATTTTAGATTTGTCACTTTCTTGTCCATCGGACTGATTCCAGCCAGAGGGGATAATATCTACAGTTATCATAAGGTTGTCAGATAGACTGCTTCCTAATGCTGGAGGCACTGCAAAGCGGAAGAGAGAACCAGGCAGAATTCCAGAACTTCTTCTACTGTGGGCTGAATCCGGTGGGGAGGCAGTAGTTGTAGAAATACCAGATACTGCAGGTGTTGGTGGTCTGCTAACAGAAGCCCGAGCAGGGCTATCTGATGCTTCAAGAGAGGTCTGCTCACCTGACCCTCTCCTTCTAAAGACATGTTGTGACCTAGCAGTTGTATCAGAGGTAGAGATCCTTGCGGATTCATCTCTTCCTTCTCTTCTTCTTCTGGAAAAGAGAGGTGTACATCTGTTCCTCAAAGAGGATGACAGCCAGGATCCTGCGCTCCTACTTTCAGAGTCTGGTCTGTAGCTTTCCCCATCTGAATCAGAGTTGCGATTCTGTGAAACTCCTGATAAACCCCATCTTCGTCCAAGAAAACTAAACCCCTGAGAAGCTTCCGATGACTGAAGTCCTGGAACTTCCGGAGTTGCAGCTCCATTACTACTCGACAGAGTAGAAGCTTGAACTCTTGGGACCACTGTTGATTCTTCAGAGCCTAACGATCTTGTATGCAATGGGTCTTGGCTAGACCTTCGAGAGAAAAATGTAGACGACATACTAGATGCTAAGCGGGACAGCAGCTGCCTGGTTGTGCGCCTCCCTTCACTGTCAGCTGCAGGCTCATTCAGTGACCTCTGGGAAGATAAAACCCGGTCAGACCCACTCGAGGAAGGCGTTTCATCTCTAACGGCAGTAAGAGAGAATGATGGCTGCACACTCCTCTGGGGAGATTCCAATTCATTTCTCCTTTGTCTTGAAGAATAGCTGGATCTTGAAGAGCTCATGTTAGAGTCTCTGTTGAAAAAAGATGGCTGATGATCAGAAGGCAGCTGGCGGTTCATGGATGCGTTCAGCCTCAAAGTGCTTAGTGAGTTCTCTTTTGGCCTTGCTCCCTCTGCATATGAAGAGGCAGGCCTGTCTTGAAGATCTGTTGCAGAAAAGCACAGGAAAATACTATGACAAGATGTGCTCTAACACATAAGGAAACATTCATGGTCAGGTTCGAAAGGGCTCCAGGCAACCTGACCTAGTTGAAGATGTCCCTGCTCATTGCAGGGGGATTGGACCAGGTGGACTTTAATCCAAAATATTCTATGATTCTTACAAGCATCTTTTCTGTAAATACTATCACTCAACACACTGAGAATAATTCCACTGTAGCTGAACTGCAGTTAAAATTACATGAAGTAGCTGAGGTGGCTGAAATCAGCTAGCCTCTCTCCTGAAACGGCTAGATTTGGAGGTTGTGGGTGGAAAAATGGGGAAGAAGGAACAAGCATAGCTAGATGAAGGCAGGAAACAGAACCTCTCTCTATGTATTCTGGAATTGAAACCTTTCATGTTTGTAGTTTTGGTAACTTTTTTTAATGGGTTCTGCATTGTAATCACCATTTACTGCTGAAGCTGAGATTTATGCATCTGGCAGATTCTAACTAAAGAAACATCTGCATGGATGCCAAGCATCTACCATATTGTTTTGATTACACAGCAAGGAACACAGTTGCAAGTTATTTTATAGCACTTAACAGCAGCACTCCTGCTAGAAACGCAGCATGGGCAGTACAAAACAAGGTTATTTACTTACCCACTTCTCCCATGAGGCTCTACCAGATAATTTGAACTGTCCACTTTATTAAAAAAGTGTAGAGTATGATGACATTAAAGCATACTCCTCTGCTGAGGCAAGACTGCAGGACAAAATCTGGAACTAGTTTTTATCTTTTCTGCTTATCTTCTGTAGATATACACAGGTCTAAAAGGCCACAACATTCTGAACAGAAAGCAAAAATTACAGCACCTAAGTCCTTACTCATCGCAGCAGCTTCCATGAGACAAACCTCTCGTCTCATGTAAAGTATGTGTTCGTCAATTTTTATTTCCAGTGGTCTAGCAGTTTGCCCTAATAATCATTTGAGAACCTAAATGAAAAAAAGTAATATGCCATGGGCACCATTAAGAAAAAAAGTCTCCTGGGTCAGATTAACATTATCTCTTTGCCCATCCCTAAATACAAAGCCATCTTAAGACAAAACAGAAAAGAGCTTTACTAATTAATCACACAGTCACAGCAGTGAGCACCATATCACTTTCATATGACTGAATGCATATACAAGTTGGACCATTCCTATACCTTTGGTGGTTTGGCCAATGCATAGCAAGTGGCCAACCAAACCTACTTAAAAGTGTATCTTAAATAGATATTTTGGGTTTGTGCTTTGTATAAAATATTAACGTGCCCAGAGAAGTTGTGGATGCCCCATCCCTGGAAATGTTTACAGCCAGACTGAACCTGGCTTTGAGCAAACTGGTCTAGTTGGAGGTATCCCTGCCCACAGCAGGGAGTTGGAACAAAATGACCTTAAGGGTCCCTTTCAAACCAAATGTGATTCTATGAACAAGTTCAGAAACTAAAAGATAAACAAACTGTACATTTACAAGCTTTCGGTTGCACAATACATACATGTTGAAGGTGAAAAGTCACTGTTTCTGTAGCTGGGATCCACCAGGTTGTTAACAGACAGATCTGTTCTTCTTTCTAACTCTCTTCGCTCTCTCACCAGCTCATTTCCAAGGGAACCAAGCATCACTGATGAAGACCTAGGAATCCTACTGCATCTCCATGAGGAATCTAGAAAGAAAAAGCAAATAAATCCCATTTCTGTAATCATCTAAAAACTTATTATATCTAGCACTGACACATGCATTTTTGTTATCCCACATAAACGGTGAGTTTAACATTACCACTAAGCTGATTAAGTGGCTAGTGCCAAACTGAAAGCCCAGACAGACTAAGCAGCACTCTGCTGATGCTGGCACACGCTTAATCTTGCAGTGCGTTAGTTTTGAAAGCTAAACCAAACAAAAACTAATAATACTTTTGTGAAGAGTCAGACCTGTTAACACTCATACAGCACAGGGGAGGAAGAGAAGTAGCATCTTGCTTCCTAATGGTAGCTAGTACTTAAATAGGTTTCACAATACAGCAAAACAGCAGCTTGAGACTTAGCAAATGATGCCATTCTACTTGATGCTACTTAAATGCTTCTAAAATTCATTTTCCATAAAGACAGCTAAGCTTAAATGTAGCTTAGACACAAGTTTAAGAAAAATGACTAATACCGTTCTTTACATTAGAGAGTAAAACACTTCAGTGTAAAAAGGGATCTTGTTTTTTTTGCTAACAATGACATAGGGAACAAAACTCTTGTTCCAAAGACTGTTCTTCAATGGTTCTGAAAAATTCACCTTGATTTTGTTCATTGCTAACTTATAAAACCAAACTTAAGCAGCCACTGGTCAGCAATGTGATAACCAACCAATCTAGGAATGGAAAGACAAACAGTCCTACTCCATAGTGAGAAATGTTAATGGTTGTCGTTTTATTAACAGAGTAAGAAAGCATCATTAATACTGGGTTTTAAGCAAGAACGTACTCATTTTTATTTAGATGGCTGTGCAGTTTCATAAGGAAATATAAAAATACTAATCCATGCTTGTATGAGTAATCTGAATGAAAGTAATGGTCTGTTTCAAAATGTTGTAGAAATGTTTTCAGTGTAAGTTTTTGACCATTACTTCCTGAGCTTTGGACTTTCGTTGGCATATTGCTTAACTTCTATCTATCTTAAAGTTTTAATGAAAATCTCAGTTTTTCCTGGAAGAACCCTTAGAATGTTGCTTTTTGCGTGGCCTATAGAATGAGTTTATGCCCTGCTTAAAAGAAGAGAACTCCTTCTTCCCTGGCCCCTAACTACAGCGCTCTAACCTGACCCAACACTGTGCTTGGAACATATTGCTAAGTATAGTAAAGATTTTCTTTCTGCTGTCCGTGACACACAATGATGTACCAAGACTATCTGACTCACGAAGTAAGAGCAGCTGCACTCATTTCCTTGAAATCAACCAATTCAGACATACTTGAGCCCTGAAGTTCAGCTTTACTGCAAATGGAATAGGTACAGGTAGTAATTCTGAAAAAACATGAGTATAATCGGATTTTCAAAAGACCATATTAAGACCATTCTCAGTACTTGGGATACTGCTATCATTGTGAACATACTCTTCTGACTGGCCTAGTGGTTTAATATTTAAGAGTAATAAAAGCATAATATTTCAAAGCAAGACTCTTAAAACTTGATAAAACCTATCTTACTTCTCAGACAATTTTGATGTAACTCAGCTCAAGTAATCAACCTCTCACCTGAAAAGGCAGTCAAGCCATTACTTCTCACAGAAGAGGTAGATGTACAAGATAGCTTAGGTCTCTTTGAATCACTATCTTGCTGCTGGCTATGCAGTCTTGAATATGCTCCCTGAGTTCTCTCAGATTCACCATAACACCCAGATGTAAAATGAGAGGAAGATGATGTAGACTGAAATAACATTAAAAAATAAATTACACAGTATTTCAGATGTACTTATACTGAACAGAAGTGTACATAATGTAAAACTCACAAAACCAGTGAAGAGTTAGTTTTAGATACAAAACCTTTTCTTCAAAAATAACCTAGGGATTATGCTTGCACTCTTGATTAGTATTTCCAGGTTTACTCAATACAGTCCTACAAACAAAAGCCAGTTTCTATGACATTCAGCACTATTTTTCCTTTATAGATAGACACGGCTCACAAGCAAAAAAAAGATATTCCTGGCCTGTGAGATGCTAAAAACACAATCAAATATAGCTTACAGGTCTCCAAGGGAACATAATTTTGCTGTCCAGAAATAGCCAAAGCAAATCAGCTACATTATTTTATTTAACAGTTTAACTATTCCAACTTAATTTTTACCAACCCAAAATATAATTAGCTAAGGAGTGAGCTTCAAGTAAACTGTTTAAAACAGGTACATTTTGATTATAATAAGCCCAAGTACACCTGAACCAGTTCAGAGTAAAGAACAGGTATGAAACGATTTTTGCAGTGTATAGCACTGAAATAAAACAAATTTCAGAAACTAGTACTCTAGCACTTACAGAAAAAAACGGGATAGATTATAAAGCTGTTTGTCTGGTTACTTGCAGCCGAGGCATTAAATTCTGCTTGAAATGTTTGGGGTTTATTTTTTCATATATTAAAACAAACAAACAAAAAAACCAACCAACCAACAAAACAAGTTGAGCTCAATCAAAAAGCTCAATTGAGCTGTTTGTCCATCCAGAAACTATCTACAACCAAGATCCTCTAAGGATCAACCAAACCAGAGTATATATTACAGCTGTGGGCTTTTATTTTGCTATGGTTTTTACTATGTTTAAGCCACAACTTTTTACTCTTTTAAACTAAAAAGTATATAATTATTTCTCTCATCCCATCATAAAAAGACAGGGAGATAGAAACCAACAAGAAAACCAATCACAAAGTTAGGTTATTATTCCTCATGAATCCTCTACTTAATATATCACTTATCATCATTTACTACTGAAGAAGCATAAGTTTCAGAGCATCTTCTGCAACGTTCACTTCTTAAATTTAATCTGAGAGACAGATTAACCTTAATGGGGAAAAAAAAAAGGTTTTAATCTTGAAAACTCTATAGCACCAACTTAACTAGATATGTAGACCACTTATAACCAGATTTCATTTGCATTTAACTGTACCTAGACACCTGTGATGGGTTGTTTTTTTGTAGGCCTTCCTTGGTAACCAGGGTCAAGATCTAGGAAGTATTCCATCCCATCTCTTTACGTAATCAGGTGTATATAAACCGAAGGAGGAGGTGTTCTCTCCTTTTTTGCTTCTTTTCCTTCTCGGGCTCGCACGCTGACGAGCTCCCGGTGTTTGGGCCTGGCTTATCTGTGTTCAGCGAGGCCTGCTCTGGGGGTTGTTTTGCCTGGGCCGGCGGCGAAGGTTAAGAATCTGCCTTTCTAAGGAAAGTATTGAATTTACTATTGTATTTGTTATTTACTGAGTTAATTTCTGAATTTAGATTGTATATATATATATTTGTTTTGTCTTATTTTTTTTCCCTATTTTGTCTCCCTCTCCCCTTTCCCTTCCCTTGTCCCTTACTGGGGTGGTTTGGGGGTCCCTGTCTTGTTGTGCCTAGTATATAAATTTAATATATGTAAATATATATATATTCCTTCAATTTTCTCTTGCTGCTTTTTGCCGTTTCGGGAGAGGGAGGGGGGAATCTTTCTTGTGAGGTTTGGCTGTTGGCAGAGAGCCAACCCGAACTTTCACAACACCAACCATGGCTTCCCCTGAAGGCCAGCACGTTAACACTAGTTCCTCCCTCCCCATTGTCTCAAAGTGCCTTCACCTTCAAATTACCTAGGAAAACAAACACCTCTTAAAAGACTCGAGCAGTCTTATGGACCCAAACTTTCAGTTTGAAAGTGGGAATTTTTACTTGTTCAATAGCACCCCATCAAACTTGTTCACAGTATTCTGCTTTTCCCATCTTAACATTTCTGCTGCGAAGTGTTTTATTGTCACTGCGCAATGCATAAGCACATCACAAACTAACTACTTTTTTTTTTTTTTTGAAGTTACAAAGGCACATTCTAGAATAACAAGCTGTTAAGGCCTGAGCCTTGAATCTCATGTAACAACTAAGCCTCCATTTTCTTTCACAGTATGCTGTAAGTAGCACATCAGTAAGCACAAGCAAACTATGAAGTACACTCCACAGTTAAATTTCCTAAAGCAGGTCTCCACACCCACAAACTTTGTGTTAACTCACAAAACTAATACCATCCAAAAAACCCCCCCCAGAAATACCTGATGGAACAAGCTGAGTATAAATAACATTAACACTGCCATCCACAGGAGCACTATAACATGTATCAGATTCTAATCACCCCCTCCTTTTTTCTTTTTAAATGGACATTTGCAGAGCCACTCACTTCAAATTCACTTATTAACTCTTAGTAAAATTAATATACATTACTACTTTCATCCTTTCAAAAACTTCTCAACATTGCTATCTTCCAGCTCTTTCTTCATCTTGGATTAATAATATCTACTTACGCAGGAACATTACAGTGAGCCCTGACAGCAGCTTTTCAGATTGAAAAAGCTAAAGTAAAACCCTAGGGTTTAAATACTCTTCCAGGTATTACACATTAACAGTTCTCACCAATCTGCTTCTGCTTCCCAGAAATCTTCCAGAATGAGGATGATCAAGTGTCCCTGAGTAGCGGGTTGGGGAGGACGCTGGCAGCTTCCAAGGAGTCTCACAGGTATCTCTTTCTCCAATTCCCCAGTCTCTACTGGAACTATTCAAGACACTGGGTTCCTGAAGAACAACATACTTATCGTACGCATCTTGTAACTCAAAATTAACTCAGCATCTGATCTGAATACTGAAAATACAGGGAAATGGAGGTAGTAATAAGTCTGGAAACATTTAGTAGGACACCTCAAGGGACAGCCAAAAAATGAAACAGGCTCAAGAGAGAACCACTGGCAAAAGGAAAGATTTTCTTTTTAAAGTACTTTATAACAATGATCAGCTCCTTCATCTATCCTCTCATTTGACCGCGGACAATAAAAAGTTGAAGTGTAAGGCTTCTGAGGCATTATCCCAACTTAAGATACTGCAGAAACAGGGCAGAATTAGGGGTCTCACTTTCAAGTGTTACGTAAAGAACACCCCATATGTAGAAAGAGTCTCCATGACAACAAAAGCATCTATTTGGCAACTAAAGCAAGCTATCTGTCTTGTCCTGGTCATCAGTTTTAATACAGTAAAGAGTGGTGCAAGGAGGTGGCAGAGAAAGAAGAAAAATAACATATTGGGGCCTACTAACAAATAATCATTTTTACATAAGGAGTATGATCTGTCCTAAGAAAACAGACTGTACAGCAAATGTAAACTATGTCATCAAGTTATTATTCCTTAAAAATGCTACTGCAAATTACATGGTATCTTCTCCAGGTCTTAAACTCTTCCCTTTTACCACTACTTAAGTTTCTTATTTCTCTGCAGTCTATTCTAGTAATCCATCATTATGCTATTGGTAGGGAAGGCCTGAGAATTAATCATTATTAATTCCAATTACATTGCATGTAAGCAGCAAAAATATATTTCCACTTTTCACGACAAAATTGAAATTTTTGTGTGTCTAAGCTTTTTATAAACTACTAACACCGAAGATCACCACAGAACAGTGAACAGCACTGGGTATAAAACCAGTTTGGGCTTCAGAAATAAAGTAAATGGGTTTAGGAGCCTATTCCAGGCACAAATACTGATTCCACAGCTTGATAAGCATAACAAACTAAGACTGCTTGGCAAAACGATCTTGCAAATGAATAGAGATTGCTGCATTACCTGAGAACAAAGTCCTCAAATTATGTGAAGTCTGAGGAAGTCTGCAGGGCAACCACAGTAACTGTTCTCTTTTTGTATTTTCTTTCTCAAAATCAGGAGCTCTAACTCCCTGGTCTACTGAGGGAAGTTTCTAATGATTAGACTAGGAACCATTTAACATACAAATCCGTCTATCTTAAAGAGCACCTAAGGGATGAGGTTCTAGACTACTAGTTACATTGAATTTCAATTAATAGATGATAATGGAGGAAATACAGTGCCATTTAATTTGCTCCATAGAATAATCGAGATTAATAAAATTAATAGAAATAACAGAAATCCAACCATTTCATTTACATGAAGAAGCATTTATAGGTGATGATTTGTCCATTCTCCTTCTATGAGCTATTAATAGTACAAACACAGTAGTTATTATCACCATTTCTTAAGAGTCATAGGATTAGTATTTTAAAAGCAGAAGAAGTATTTATGGCTCATAGTTCTCCCAAGCAAAATTAAACCTGAAAATAAAGCATTAACCAGTACATCTTCTCATATTTTCAAGTCTCAGTGGGATTCATCATAGTTCTAAGTAATTTCACATATGGAAAATCTGCTTATGGGCAGAAGAGTACACAACTTGAAAATAAAAGTAAAGCTCTCTTAAAATGTCCTTAACACGAGCCATGCCGGCAGACTTAATTGATCTTGAAATACCTGCCTTTTCCTTTTTTTTTTCAACTCTTAAGATTCTGAAGATGTGAGAATTTCACCTTAAAATGTCTGGATCACCACGGTAAAGACCTTAATTCAAGAACACCACACTGAGACTAGCACAACTCTAAAAACCCAGTCATGGAGCTACACCATCTACCATCCTAATGCCAATGCAGCTTTTGGTAGCTGTGGCACCTCTGCATGGGGCTCATTTCTTTGAAAGATATCCCAAGGCCAAGAGAGAGGAAAAAAAAAAGGCAACATACTGGGAATCAAAAAAGTGGCTTTAAGGGAAAGTAGATTATGAGGTGTGATGTCAGGAATGCTCAAACTAATTGCTGTATCTGAAACTACCAAAAAAAAAAAAAAGAAAAAAAATCAAACCAACCAATTGCTTTCTTCCTTCAGTTCAGCTTAAGACTATTTAACATCCTTTGTCAGAATTTAACAATTAAAGCACTACATAAGGTAGTCTGTTTGGGTTCTAAGTAGCAGAAAAGTGTGACCAGGAAAACATTCAAAACAATTTTATACACTACACTCCACCCTATCTAAAAAAAAAAAGAATAAACTTACAGTTCATTTCTCAAAAAACGTTTTACTATGTTGTAACAAAACGTAAGAATTTTTTTTACTCATACCATTCCACTAATTTGATCTTTATACTTTAAGTCACCTAGAAACAACACTGTATCACATGTATCTGATTAGTTTACAATTAACTTCTTCCCTCTGCCGCCTCAGAGAAGTGGAGGCTAGTATGCAGACTGATCTCAAAAGTGCATGATATACAAGAATTCATACCTATACAAAAAAGGAGAAGGAGAACAATAGAAACTTTTCTTATTTTTTTAGCCCTAGTCAAAACCAAATACTCAAATTTTGTAGCTTAAACATTTGGGACAGAGCAGTCAATCATATTCTTGTTGTAGAAATTATTCTCTGTTCAAAAGTCTCCAAGTTCTCTTTTATCTTTATACTGCAAGCATTACTGATAGTTATATATTTTTTCTTCTAAATGACAAATCTTAAATTATTTGTAACTGAAGTAGGTCTTATTTATTTTATATCTATATTTAAAGGTAGGCTTATGAATGGATTAACAAATCAAAAATGTCTGTCCTTTACATTCCTATCTGACTGGACTTAATCTTAGTTAGATTATTTGTTCTTGCCCCAGTCTCTGTCATCTTAACTTGCAAGCAACAATGTAATTTGTTCCTACCAGCTCTGTAGTACCAAAGGTTAAGCAAGAGAGGGAGTTTCCCTATGTTTTTATCACTACTAAGCACTAATCTTGTGTAACAAGGTCTCAAGACTACCTATGATGAACTGAGATGGAAACAAGGGATACAACATAACCCTCTATACAAATATTTTCCCCTACTGTTATAAAGATCATTCCTCAGATTAAAAGCACTGCTCAACAGGAAATAGTCAAAAGCATACACAATGCAGTGAATACACTGCAATTTGCATAATAAATTAGATCATGTAAGGTACATTGTGTTAAAATTTCCTAACAGCGCTAACACATCAAACTTCAGTTCAGCTGAAGACTCATCTTTTGATCAACAGCTTTCAGCATATGTACACTGTGTTTGGACTGTGTCCATAAATTCCTACAAAAGAGTAAGACCATTTGATTTGGTTTTGCTGAGCAGCCAGGCAGTGAACACTGTGGGAGAATCCAAAAGGCAAAAACTACTGCAGATTGCTTGCCCTTATACATTCCCTATAGCCTATATACTAATGAACGTGGGTGTGCTAGAGATGACAAAGATCTAACACACATACGTGTACTTGTGCTAAAAATAATATTCTATTACTTGTAAAACTGTTTCTGAAAAAGGCATTATATAACACAATGTCCCAGATAGCATGTCAGCAGGGACCAAACTCCTAATCGTTTTTTTTTTTTAAATATGAACATTTAATCACACAGTTAATTTTCTGCAATTTCAAAGATCAAAATGGGCTTACATTTCTGGGCCCAAAACTGAAGTCAGAATTGCTGACAGGAGCAGAAGCAAACTAAGGTAATTGAGCTAAACTGCTATCTGTTGCTTCCAAGTGCCCAAAATAATTTCTAAAGTAGTTTCATCTCTGGTTCCCACAATACTCTTCCAAAAGTGAAAGTACCTGCAGAGTGTGAGTACTTCCTCTCAAGCATGGCTCCCTGCTCCCCAAAAAGCAGTGTGAAATGCTGCATGTGAGTGAGTCAAAGGCCTTTCCCTCAGTCCTGTCTACTGGACACAGAACCCAGCTGCACTAACACATTGCCATGTTAGTGTTTAGGCTGATGAAAGCCTAAAGCTCCTCTTCTTACCTTCATGAAATGAAAACTCAGGAGGGTGCTGCAGAGGCACAACCTCCTTAACTCAAAACATAGTCCCGTACTTTTTGCATCATCAACACATCGAGTGTAATGTCCTATATGCATCTAAGTTCAAACAAAAGCCTCACTCCACCCCTTAACAGAAAAGTCTTTTCTGCAGATTTAAGACAGCAGTGACTCTTTCCAAAACAGATGCACAGTACCAGGATGCCCCTTCATTCATCACACAGCTGATTTCTAAAGGTGCAGCTACAAACATGAGCAGATAAAAATAGAAAATATATATACAGGTTACTGTCATTGGTCTGGTTATTAAATTCTTGCATTTTAGAATTTTTTTTTGTCTCAGTTTTGGGGCTTTCCTTGGTAAAAAACACATTTGAAATTAATCTAGACTTTACAAAAAGAAAGAAAAAAATTACCTGGTATCCAGATTCTAATCTCCATGAAGATTCTCTTGTACTATATGCACCAGCTAAACTGTTTCCAGTCAACGTTCTAGATCCTAGAGAAGAGCTGGAAGCCTGAACAGATATCCTGCGAGGAATCCTTGACGGTTTTGACTCCATTCTTTGTATCCTGTACAAGGACACACTGATTATTTTTTATCCTATGAGCAAGGACCTCGTGCAAAACAGGCACAAGTAATTCTGAGTGTAACACAAATATGATTCACGCATACAAATATTTACACAGCACTTCGGTCTGATGGTGCATCAGTAAACTGGGAAAACCAGTTCTCACTCTAGTTTTTGTAACCTCTTCTTTACACCTCCTCCCATTCTACATTAGAAAACTAGAAATACAGTCCCTTTTGCCATACTTATTACTCTTGCTATTATAAGTAAGTGGTACACCCTTAAGAGCCCTACGGCACTTGTACTAACACAAAATGAGTCAGGCAAAGAGTACTCAGATTTCTTAACTTCATATATTCATCATGGCTAGGCTTCACAAACGAAGATTTGGGACTTCATATATTGCATTTTTGCTAATGAACTGTATCTCAACACTTGCAGAAATTAGATTCAGACTTATTCTTCAGCGTCAAAATTATGAAACTTCACCCCCATGAGAAAAAAAAAATAAAATGTATCTGCAGTTTCCCTGCCTTTAGCTTCTCCAAAGACAACTTCTGTATCAGTTAACACATGCAAAGGAGTACATGCTATCTCACAGGTGTATATATAAATTTACCTCTGACTCACTGAATGTTTATTTGCTCTTTTTATACTTGTAGGCATTTCAAAAGAAATGCTGGCACCTTTTTCCCCCAGAAGTGATCCTATAGTCATCTGTGTCCCTGAAATGGCATCTTGACTTAATTTTTCTCTAAAACTTCCTAACTACTACCTGCTACTAACTAACTAGCCTGCTAATACTGGCAGATTTTTCCTCCTCAGGATGGTACAGACAGAATCAGACCACAAAGGGTAGTTCTTAAATAAAAAATTTAAGAGAACTGCAGTATCCTCAGTGGTGCAGTACGTGAAGAGTAGCATGACAATGATCAACTCAGATGGCCAAGGACTCCACTGGTACAAGGTGATTTGCAAAAGTGGTACAATTCCAGCCTAATCTTTGAGAATAAGAGTAAGCTTTACTAATTTTAAAAAACCAAAACAAAACTATTCATTAAAAAAAGCGCATTTTTTCCACAATTTAGCCATGCTTACCAGTATCGCTGTCTGCAAAAAGCAGCAGTATCAATCCTTACATACCTCATGTCTGGCTGCAGTTTCAAATTGAGTTCACATGCTCGGGGCTTTTAATCTTTGCTGCATCATGCTGCATTAGATATTCTACGTGGTAAAAGCTAGTCGGTACACAACTCCATTGACCAAACAGCTAGGACAGCTAAGGTTAATTTCTGTAACAGAGGATTTTTTTTACCACTATTCTTGCGCGTGTTCAGTTGCCAGCTTTACAACAGTCCTCAAAACCCAAATGCCTAATCCTGCAAGTAGGACTTCTAAAATATAAAGCACACCAGCTATTTACTTTTGTGTACTGGGCCATATTACAGAGAAGCACACCAGCTTCTAGACCATGCTTCTGACATTAGCAACCCATTTGTATTTGCCAGAGACACCATTAGTTAAAAAAGATCTGGTCAGGAATCTGAAATTCTTACTTGTCTGACTTTGCATTAGTAACCTGAAATAATGAATTCATTAAGTTTCCCAGATCACATTTAAATCCGTGAGTAAATATTGAGCAATATGCAATACTCCAGTTGTAAACACAGCTCTATCAGTAGGAATGTTCTAAGCAGTGTTCCAAAGTTCAGAACACTGTTAATCATGTAAGTTTAAAAGAAATTAAGGACCAATCTAATAACCTAAACTATACCACTTCAAGTGGATCATTAGTGCAATAGGATGTAGCAATCATATTTCTTCCTAAACAGTAATGATAGTTGATTTAAGCTTCACAGTACTCTGCCATAACATGCATGCAAATCTAGTACTTGTATGAAGCTGCACTGAGTCTGAAAACGTAACTATCAAAGATGCAACCTGTGAAACTAAAATAATGTCACAGTAATATAGACTAGGGTGTATGCTGGATAGGACAGCTGCATGTCTTGATGAGATCTGATACACAAAGCACTGTTCATCTATGTTTTACCGTGACATAAAATACAAGGAACAGAGACACAGAATTACAGATCCAATTCTGTACTATTAAGTACTCAACACAGTGCCAGCATTACCTCCTTTATTATGGATCATTCTGCTTCTGAATCACTTTGTTTCAGACAGGTGTGGAACCAGACAAATTAAACAATATAGATAAAAGTCAGACACAGACACACACAACTAACAGTATAAAGAAGATGGGATCAGAGCTCCTACTGGTAGAAATTAATGTCCAGATGAACCAGGGAAGGAGATGGAAGCATAAGTACAATTTCAAGACTAAATTAGAGATCATCTAATACTAATAAAATTGCCATCCGCAGAACAGACAAAACAAGCATTCAGACTGAAAGGACTGAAAAGGACAGGGTGAAAGACTGGACATCAGAGTCAACTACTTCCCAATGTTGAAAATTACCTCCAGAGTCCAAAATTAGCAAATTGCTTCTACAGAGACACATAAAAAGGCACAAGACTAATTTTCTCCTTCAGTGGTAACCCCTGGAGAACAATGTTACCCATCAGCCTAATCTTGTAAATTAGTACAGATTGTGATTTCAACCTGAGTGTGCCAGGATGATATTATCTATATAATATTATTTTTCTCCAAATAAAGAAATCTTGCAGAATCTATACACACACCAAAAAGTGTTAAAACGAGATTAAGGCAGCACACTGGAAAATGCAAAATTTAATATGTCAGTTTATGCCTATACATTATGATTATTTTCTTGAATACAACTGTACATTTTTTTCTGCAGTCCTGATCTCAGCCAGCAAATGAGAAAGATCTGCTATAAAGATCAACTGGAGTCAGGTAAGAACATGCATTTGACATGATAAACCCTGCCTTGTTTGATGTAGAGGTGAAAAGACACTGAATAAAAGGCCTTATGGCCTTTCTGCTCAAGGAAACTGGATTTTACCTTTCAACAGATTCAGTGACATGAAGCATGTCATTAAGATTAATCATTTTTTAAAAGTCACTACCCAAAAGCTTTTCAATTTCTGGGCATCCATCATAAAATTTACTTGCAATTCAACTAGCAGAAATCATAGAATGGTTTGGGTTGAAAGAGATCCTTAAAGGCCATCTAGTCCAACACCTCTGCAATGAACAGGAACATCTTCCATCACATCAGGTTGCTCAGAGCCCTGTCCAACTTGACCTTGAGTATTTCCAGAGATGGAGCATCCATTACCTCTCTGGGCAACCTGTGCCAGTTTCACCATCCTCATAACAAAAAACATCTTCCTTAAACTTAGTTTAGAACCATTACTCCTTGTCCTATCACAACAGGGTCTACTATATGTCTCTCTTCATCTTTTTTACAGGTCCCATTTAAGTACAGGAAGGTTGTAATAAGATTTCCACAGACCCTTTTCTTCTCCAAGCTGAAGAGTCCCAACTCATTCAGCCTTTCCTGTCTTACTCAGCTGGACAGAGCTGCAGCTGAAGTCAGTGGAGCCCCGGCATGAATTTACTAGCCAGATAAAACTAGATCTAGGCATCTCAACTCTGGTGACCAACATCAGTAAGGGGTCTCTTGGGGTGGGTTTTTTATTCAGAGTTCCCCGAAAAGCGTTTTAAGCACTGTACCTTGAAAGTCTGAGAAGCAATCCTCTTCACAGTTGGTTTGAATACACACAAAACACACACAAGGCTTATACTCATCATGGTAACAACACGAGGATGTGGTCACAAATAAGGTGAACATGCTAAGCTATCAGAGAACACAGGACACAGCCAGACAATGGTTTCACAATAAAAAAATAATCACATTGTTAAAGCCACAATAGTACTTTTTTGCAAGGGGAATAGTGTGCTTGTATACAATACTTCAAAGTCAGAATGGTTCCCTTTTACAGGATGAGCATCTTAAGGGTTTTCTGAATGAACACAAAGACACTCAAATTAAAACCTCAAGTATTTTGTTTACATACACAGGAATTCAACAAACCCCAAGTGTAAATTAACACGCTGTAACGAGTTCTATAATGACAAAGTAGTCACCTCAATTTACATAGAAGGTAGTGAGACCAAAAAAACTTAATTCTCTGAGGAAACACTAATACTAAAAGAATAGAAATTGTGCTGCCGCCTGAACTGATTAAAAAGCCTACTGTTGCCAAAAAGAAAAGGAAGACCTTACTCAAATACCACACCTGCCGTTTGTCCTTCATTGAGAAACCTCAACACGCTATCCTAACAAAACATATTTCTAGCTTCTCCACTATTTTGACTGTACTCACTCTGGTATTCAACAACAGAGAAATGAGAAAGGATACAGCAGGATAAGAAGCACTCCTCTCATCAG
This sequence comes from Scytalopus superciliaris, assembly GCA_013400415.1. NCBI lineage: Eukaryota > Metazoa > Chordata > Aves > Passeriformes > Rhinocryptidae > Scytalopus > Scytalopus superciliaris. The sequence continues at coordinate 27,119 of VXBX01006304.1, forward strand.
ACCAATATATTTCATCAGCTTATGCTATACTACTCTACTTAGCAATCAAAAGCTCACAGAAAAATCTGGAAACAACTCTAGTGGCTTCTGGAATAAGGGGTACATGTGATGCCTCTCAAGACTCAGTTAGAAATCAAGTTCTGAAAGAAAATTTTAAGTCATACCTGGGAAACAAATAACCAACTTATAACAGGAGGTGGAAATGAACAGCCTGTTTTGAGTACACAACTCAAACGTCCTGCCCTTCTTGATGTCATCCCTCCAACGACATTATAAAACATCAACTAGACCTAGCATAGCCATGGACAGAGATAACAAAGATAAAAGATCCAAGAAGTTTTTGCAAATGCAATCTCAAAAGATAGCAGCAAATATTTCTCTTCTACTTTGACCCTCTCTACTAATAAATAAGGAGCAATTTTAGGCAGTCTTGTCTAGCAGTAAGGGAAGTATTTACCAGTTTCCATGATTTCTACTCACAGCTCTAAGCTCCGAAGCATTCCTGTACCCTTGATCAGAGGGAAGTATGATATTCACTACGAGCTCCTAAATTCAAGCCTTCCAGCTTGGAACTATGCAGTGACACTTCTACCCAGGACTCAAACTCTCACGTCTATATGCTTTTCTGTGGTTTACCATAAAACTATTCATAAAACCTTCTCCCGAGCTCACTTGTCTTCCTCAGTGTTCACTCACAATCACGCTTTTATGACAAAGAAGATGAAGTTCGCGGGTCTTTCAGGCTATGCAATCCTTCATTCGGGGTATTTTCTCAACCTCCAATGCAAGAATGTCAGCAGCCCCTCAGGAGTCCCGCGAGCAGCGAGAATATTTACAATGCGGCTGGTGCGGTGGGGCCGGGCCGCTCCCGCAGCGCCGCCGCGGGCCCCGCACCGTCCCCGGCAGGAGCGGGGAGCGGCCCG
>VXBX01006304.1:31257-54432 GCA_013400415.1 Scytalopus superciliaris
TTTTTTTTTTTTCTAATGCAGTTTAGATTGCATCTTGAGTATTCATTTATTTTTAAGTACTTCAGGCAATATCCTAAGAATTTTAACCCTTTTCTTTCAGTGAGAAAGGTCCCAAATCAAGAAAATGTTTTTTGATGTGGGATGTCCTGATGAAGCTGGGCAAATGTCTCCATTGTAGACATTGTATCCCCAAAAAAGGAAAATGCATCCTTGAGACAGAAGTCAGCCTACTCAATGTTTACTATGCAACAGCTTTTGGAGTACAGTACCTACCCTGTGTTTGTAGCTTAGACTGCAGAAAAGGAATAGGCTGAAGAACTTGCAGACAGACAAAAATTAATGTGCTTTTTTTCTTCATTGAGGTGTTCCTTTAGGTTATATGTGGATTTGTTCTTTTTACCATATCAGCTAAGACTAGTACTATGAAATAGTCCCTATAATTGACCTTATACTGATTCCAAGGGCTGTCTTTAGTTGAACCAGGGCCTTTTCTTCTCTCTGTTGTACTTTACCAGGAGGCTGTTGTGTTGAGCACTGAACAGACTCCCCAGGGCAGTGGGCACAGCCCCGAGGCTGCCAGAGCTCAAGGAGCATTTGGACAGTGGGACAGGGACAGGGTGAAGTGGTTGGGGTGTCTGTGCAGGGCCAGGCGTTGGACTGGATGGTCCTTTTGGGTCCCTTCCAGCTCAGGAGAGTCTGTGATTCTGTGCACCACAGTTACTGAGCATGACATTTTTTGTATTAGAAGTTCCCTGGTTTCCAGCCTCCCAGGAGGGGCTGTGGGGTTGCTCCTGGTTGACTTGCTAAACAATAGGTGTGCATCATGCATGTTTATAACACGTTACAGAGGAAGGAAAAGTGGGATATGAGGAAAAGCAGAGTTTATGTCAGACTGTCTATGGTAAATATTACACAGGAAAGATTTCTGAAAGTGGACAGTGAACTACAAACTTGTCCTCAGAAGATAAATCCAAATCATAGTTCACAGCTTATAACTGTGTAACAAATCTTGTAACGGTGGTGACTATAAAAGGCTCATTCTACCCACACAAACCGTAAGGTTCAGAGTAGTGAAACAAAAGCAACAAAAAAATTATTGTAAAAACAAGAGAATTTAGAACAGGTGAAGTCCTAAAGAAGCTACTGTAATACTGACAGTGAGAAACACTGCATAACTCTTATAGAAATAAATTATTTATCAAAATATATATGTAGTCTTTACAATGCAGGCATTTTGAACATAGTAATTTTTTTAAGGCAAGGTTAAAATCACTGCTTTTAAACTTTTTTATGTGGGAAATTTAAATAAAACATAAGTTTGATATGGGAAACTTTGAAACCAGAAGACTTTTTAACTTTATTGAAATCAAACTGAAATACTTTTGGCCTACATGAATCCCAGTTTTGTAAGGTAAGTGCAGTGCACACCCATTTAAAAAAAGTTCCCCTCTTGTTACTTTACCCTATAAATCTATACCTCCTTTTCAGTATCCAGAAAAAATCATTGTCAGGTGTTCCTAAGAATTATTCTTTTTTAAGCATAGGTATATTTACTTTATCCTGTTACCAATTTATTTTAATCTAGACTACATGTGCCTTCTGAATTCCATCTGTTCTTGCTTTAAAAGAGTGTAAAGTAGGAGGCAATTAAACCACATTAACATACTGATTTTGTCAGTTAATACTTCAGACAGACAGACCAAGTGTACCTGTATCCTTTGAAATTCTAGGGTTTGGCTACACATGTATTTTATAAGTTAAAAGAATGCATCATAAAAATTACAGAAATTGTTAGAATTACTAAAAATGTTTCGATTTTGTTTTATAAATGTGGTGAGTTCTTTTTTTACTGTAGTTTCTATTTCTGGAATTCTAATATTAAAGGAAGTGCCAGTGTTTTAAAATCTTTTTTTAAAGTCCACTTCTTCCCATATTCCAAGGAAGGAAGAAGGCTAAAGCTCTATGAGGTACAAAATGCTAGTTTTAGTAATGTTTTATTCACCAAGGAACTCTTACAGCTTATTTTAATTAAAGACATTGATAAAAATGTTTCTGGTGGTTTATCTTCCCAAAATACCTATATTTTATTTCATTCATTTCTGAGGAGTAACTATTCTTCTAAACAGAGATACATAATTGTTAAAAGAAAAATTATTCAGAACTTCAGTAGACATCTGGAACAGCTACTTTTCCCCTTTCGAATAGCTTTTATTATACATTAAATAAGAAAAGAAAAAAAAAATCTATGTATTTGTATACCACGTGTACAAATATCTTAATAAGTAGGAGGAATTCTTTATCTGAAATCACATATGTGGATTGATTTTCATTTTTTAATAGAAGAAGGTAATAGTCACAACACTATCCTCTTTTATCTTCCTATCCAGGATGATGTGTTCAGTCTAGGCTAGAGCAGGAGAAATTACTGCATTGGAGATAAAAATGTCTTTGTTTATTGCCATTTAGCAAGAAATTTTAGCTCCTGAAAACTTGGATAGTCTTAAGTTATCCATGTGCCTATTATTAAAATCTAACAGTTGCAGAAAGCCAACACACACACACATAGATATATATATAAGCATATGGGGTTTAAAAAGTTTTTGAACAAGAATAAAGGCAATGTAAGATTTTATTGAAATCGATCTGAGCTCTGCTGCTGAGGATACTATGTAAGTATGGTGGGGAATCCAGTGTGTTTAACCCCTGTGTTGATGAGAATGGACTGGAATCCAGGAACAACATAATTATTGTTATTGTTACATTGTGACTAATTTAGTGTTAAAGCAAAGAAGGAAGTGGGAGGAGAAAAACATCAGGAATTATTAGTTGCATGTACACACAACAAGGAGAGCATTCTGTTTTTCCTGTAATTGAAATATAGGCATCAGAGTTGCCCCAAAACAATTACTGAACTTTATATATTTATTTTCCTTAATTTTTATTATACCAAGCATTTTTTATGGGTAGGAACAATTTACTATGATTAAACAGAAGACGTTATCAACTTTTGGTGAAACTACGCCTCTGTTGCTCTCACTTCATAAGTGAATAGATTAATATTCCTAAGGTTCAGCTGGGAAAAAATCAAAACTAACAACAGTGTTTTGCTGTGCACTTAATAAGACAAAATAAACATCTTCTTCTCATGCCTTACACAAATTAGAAGATAAATATCAAGTGGATTTGACTTAATAAATCTTGTAGGATTAGGAACATAGTCCTTGTTTGGTTAAATGTACTGGAAGTGTATTGCACCTGAGGAAAAGTGGCTCAGCTACTACCAGCTGCCTGACTTTTTTCTGCTTCACAGATGTGGTAGATAAAGTGGTGCATTTAAAAGAAAAAATACATAATTATTCATTTTAAACAAAAGAGCATGTGCATAAATACAGCAAAGGCTTAGTTAGAGTTTACCTGATAAGAAGTGGTTTGCACTAAAAAGCTCCCCATAATTCTCTTTTGTACCCATTTTAAACCAGCTTAGGATAAAGAAATTGAAGGAGAAAACAAAAGGGGATCTCATTTTGACCAACGATAGGGAGCCACTAGTCAGCAGAGACAGGAAGGGAGAAGAAAGGATATGAGATCACACTTCTGCTTTTGGCATAAGGTATCCTTGGAGGGTTTTATCAGGCAGGCTCACATGGGGCTGAGACAGCAGATTTTCACCTTTGTCTTACACAGAGAGGACAGGAAATAACAAGACAACATAGACAATGCCGGAAATAGATCAGGGAGTAAAAATGCTTCTTGAATCCATGGCATATTGAACAACTGAGGCATTTTTCTTGTCTCTCATTGAGTTTGTTACTGATGTGATGAGAGGCACTGTCAGTCTTACACAGACTGGGACACTGGACACTCGCAGTGTTTGTGGGAAGAAACACCAAATATCAGACTTGCATTCCAGAGCAATGTATCGAAAATGGGTGGTGACACACATCATTTTTACGATGACTAATTGTTTTATCCTCACAGGCACATCCTGTAGTAGTAGTAACTCCAGAATTTAGCTGTGTGATGTGCAAAAAGAAGGATCACCTTGTTGCTTGTTTGGAAATCACTATCTGATAATTTAATTTGATACTTCCTAATTCTTGCAATAAGAGAAAGAGTAAGTAATTTTTTCCTTTTCAAGTTCTGACTTTACAGATGTCTATCATCTTGACTGTGAGTTTTGCCTCTTCTGAATTACAGGATTCTAGTCCATTTTTCAGTCCACAAGTTCTTCTGTAACTTTGAACGTCCTTTATTTTAAGTTTTTGATCCTACTTTATCTTTTCTATGAGGAGTAGCTGTAACAGAACTGATTATTCAGGATATCGGCATACCATGGATTAATAGTGGTTTAGTAATGATTTCACTTTTCTACTGTATTCCTTTCCTAAGCACTTGTAACACTGTACTTGGGGTTTCAATGACTACAGAGCATGAAAAAATACAGATGCCTAAGGATTCAGTCTGGAATGATAGTCATGCTGCTTCCCTGATGGAGAGTTGAACCGTGCCTCCACTAAAGCAAGCATGGGGACCTGCCTTACTGTATCTTGTGTTAGTCCCACACTCTCTCTAGACATCTGTTATTAACTTGGGTTGGGTTTGTGTGGCAAGGATTTGGTAGTGGGGAGGCTGCAGGGCTGGTTTCTGTGAGACAACATCGGGAGCTTTCCCCATGCCCAATAGAGCCAGTTCCAGCCATCTCCAAGACAGACCTACTGCTGACCAAAGCTGAGCCCAGGAGCCATTTTAGTGGTGCCTCTGTGATAACATACGTAAGTGTAAGAACACCGTGCAGCAGCTGGGTGAGAGTGGAGTGAGGAAAATGTGAAATAACCCTGCAGATAACCAAGGTCAGTGAAGGAGGGGGAGGAGGTGCTCCAGGCACCACAGCAGAGACTCTCCTGCAGTCCATGAGGAAGAGAGGAAGACCCTGAAAGCCCACCACGATGCAGGTTGACCCCCTGCATCCCACGGTGGACCCCACACCAGAGCAGTCCTCTGGCAGAAACTGTGGTGCAGGGAGAGGAGTCCAACAGGAGCGGGTTTTCTGGCAGGATCTATGTCCCATGAGGGACCCACACTGGAGCAGTCTCTTCCTCAAGAACAGGAGAAGGCCCATGCTGGAGCAGTTCTTAAATAACTGCAGCCCACAGAAATGACCTATCTGAAGCAGGTTATATCCTGTGGGAGGGGCCCCTGGCTGGAAAAGGACAACAGCATGAAGAGGAAGGAGTGGTAGAGAAGTGTGTGCTGGTGTTAGCGGAGATAGAGGTAATTTTCTCCATAGGAGCTTGTATGGTCATATGTTTTGAATTTATGATGAAAACAGTGTTGATAACAGGAATATTTTACTGCTGAGTAGTGCAATCCCCATTCCCCATTTCTGCTCTGCTGCTCATGGGGGAAGAGGTAGAAGAGTCATAACAAAGCAGTAAAGTTGAGCCTGGGAAGACGGGGAGGTAGAGGGAGGGTGATTTTCGTTTTAGCTTTTTTTCTCATCATCCTGCTCAATTTTAAATTGGCCATAAATTAAATTAATCTTCCCCCAGTCAATCCTGCTTAGCCCCTGATCGTAATTAGTAAGTGATCTCTGTCTTTATCCCAAGGCACAAGATTATTCATCTTATTTTCTGCCTCTGAGTTCTTGAAGAAGTGGGGTGGGAGAGCACCTTAGTGGGCATCTGGCAAGCTTAACCCACCTCATAGTCACTGTTGGAAACAAGGTACTGGGCTTTCTGACCTTGTATAGGCAGACTTGTTTGTTTATTTGCATTCTTCAAATGTTACGGAAGTAGTAGAGGTGTCAAAGTAGAACTCTGTCAGTTACTGAGTTGTTCCTTGTGGGTCCCTTCCAACTCAGAATATTCTGTGATTCTGTTCCTTTCTTGCAGTGTGAGTTTGATAGCTCTACTAGGAGATGGCTCTGCTTTATTACTGATATGCATGTACCCCTAAATAAATCTGAATCTTCCTGCCTGAAAGGGCTGAACCTGAAATCAGAATCTATGCTTAGTTACATATGGCTTTTTCATTTAAAGCATGCTTGTGAAATTTGGCAAGTCTGAAACAAGTAGATTATTTCCTTCCTAACATTTTATCTAAAACCATTGGGTGTCTCATACACAGTACCTTACATAAGAAGGGATTAGTTTTTGGTCATACTATCTTGACCCAGAAAAGGGGAAGGTTTTACGTGTTCATTTGTGTTCCCTTCACTGTAGTATATGTGGCCCTTCTCAAGATGCACAGCTGTTAATAACTGTCCTTCCTTTCTTTTCATGTGCAATCTCAAAGATGATTTTTTGTCCTATCCTGTATGCCAGAAGAGGTGTGTGATTTTCTAAAAGCTCTGGCCCAGTGCCTGAGAAGTTGTGGACAGGGCAGAAGTATAGGAAGGTTACACAGGATGAGCTGTTGTGAGAGAGGTAGGATGTTCTCACCCTGCAGGTACCATTTTCTTGTGGTTTTGGCCAGATCCTCAGAATGACACAGTCCTTACTGAATACAGGGCCTATTGCTTTTGTTGTGTTCCTTTTAGAGGTCACATGCCAGTCTCAGAGTGCTGGGTTCTGCACCCTGGAAATCAGGACCTAAGATTCAGGAATAATTAAATGCAGTCTTTTCCTGGTTTGCATGCATCTTAGCTGTATAACTTGGTGGGGGTTTTTTAGGGAAATAAGAATGTATTTGTCTCCCATAGTTTCATGTAATTAATTCCTGAGGGTATTTTTCTCTTCTTCATTTTAAATATCAAATGCAATATAAAATGCTTTCATTTAGATACTTTATACATTTCTTGATTTTTGTAAATAATAAATTTGTTTTCTCCAATGTGTATAGCCAAAATAACAAATATATAACATTACATAAATAAGAAAAATTAGATCTTGCACTTTAAATCAGATTCTTAATATAGTTAATTAGCACTTCTTAACCTTTTCATTATTACAGTTTGAGACTACTAACAAATCTATTGCTTCCAGAAGTAGTGAAGGGACGGTTTGGCCACAAGTTGTCAAAATAAGAAATTATCACAGCCAGAAGTATCTGCTTTCTTTGTAAATGTTTGTTGAGTAGATGGGAACTAAAATGAGAGTGAAACCACCAGATTTTCCAAAGCACTAATCAAATTTTGTTAACGTAAAAACCTTTAGTGTTTTGACTGATGATGTAGCTGCACTTGGCAGAAAGTCATAGAAAGAAAATGCATAGTAGACTATTAGCATGTCCACTTCTCATTAAAGATGTAAAGAATAAAGAATTTCTAAAAATACAACCAGTAACATTTTACTTCTAAAACAATGATATGTGGCAGAAAATGGTCTTACCATGGAAGCAGCTCTAAATAGCAGCTAGCAGAGCCTTTTTAGAAGACTTTTGTGTGAATGCTATGCTGAACAAAATGTGGAATTTAAGCCGTTGTTAAATGCAGATAAAGGTCAGAGATCATGATCTCCAGTAATGATTGTTTGCAGTATTGCTAACCTCTTTTATGCACAGGAGGCATGTGCAATGCAAGAAGCTAGACAAATCAGTGCAAAACAAGGTTTTCTTGGCAACAGAAAGGAATTTACTGCTCCTAACAAAGACCAGCATACAAATGGGTTTGAAATTCAGACACAGACAACTGTTGGAAAAGAACTGCAGATTAGTATTGGTCTTGCATCAGCTGGCTAGTAGGGAAAGAATAAAATGTCATTTTTTCTAGGAGGTTTCCCTTTCATCACTGGTTTTCTTTCTTATGAATGCATACTTAGAATCTGTAAACTTAATTTTTAGTCATAACCATTTACAGAAACAGTAGTTCATACACATTAACATGTCACATCATGTCCTGTGATGCCGTATGGTGTGGAGTATCCCTTTGGCCAGTTCAGGTCAGCTGTCCTGGCCATGCTCTTCCCCAGTTTCTTGTGCACCTCCTTGCTGGCAGAGCATGGAAAATTGAAATTCTTTGACTTAGGGTGAGCACTGCTGAGCAACTATCAAAACTTCAGTGTCTCCTCAACATTACTCTCAGACTGAATCCAAAACACAGCACTGGACCATCTGCTGGGAAGAAAATTAACTCTGCCACAGCTGAAACCAGGACACCTGTGCAGACACTGATACCTTACCATGCTCTCTAAATTCTACTAACAACTGATACTACATTTGTATCTGCTAGTGGTGTGGTTACTGATACACTGGAAGTGGTTCTTCAGACTTCACTAAAGTAAATAATTGTATATGCAACTGACAATATTATACTTTACTGGATTACTGACATTATCTATAAGACAGCCTGTGACATCCTGTCTTAGATCTCCAACCCGATTACCATCAGCTGCCCTGATATGCTATGGGGCTTAATGGATCTTCTCACAAACCATAAAGGTTAGCATACTAATAAATCTTTGTAGTGTTAGGGGGTTAAGAAAAGCAAAAAATAAAATTGTATGTATATAGAGACATTGGCTGTAGCAGTGCTGTTCCTACATTTGCAATAGGAACTTGGGCTTGGACACCATGATATATATTAAAAAGTCTGTTTTATAATTAATTGAAAACATGCTGGTTTTCTCTGGAAACAATTTTGGGGCATCTGTTTTGACTGATTTGGAAATGCAGCCTTGTTTTTAATTGCATAAGGTAAATGACGAAAAAAAATGCAAATACTCAGAGTTGAAAACTCAGGAGACATCATTGAGGCCAAACACAGGTTTGCCAGATCATTCTTAAATAATATCAAGTCATCAAAAGTGCAAATTATGACTTGAAGTCAGCTATGTAGTACAATAATTACATCTCTTTGTGGTCAACCAACCCTTGCCAAGAAGAGGCAAAAACCAAGTTTAGTCTCCTCCTGGGGAAATGCTCCGTACCTTGTATGAAACACCCTTACATTCCACTATTGGCTAGGTGTGTATATCAGAAAACAAGGAGGGTGGTTCCTGTCATTGGCAGCTGTTATGCAGAAAAAGATTAAAAATAATTCAATATCCATGAAACCAGGAAATAAGATTATCTCTTTTAAAACATTTAAAACCTTTACCCCTAATAATTGGACCTACTCGCATATGCATAATTGGTTTGTTTTCACAGACACAAATTATTCTTCTGGATGAAAAGATAACTTTTACATATAGATTTTCACATCCAAGATCTTATTTTAAAGTTATAGGTCTTTTTGGAATATTAAAATCCAGTTAGAAAAAGCGTTGCATAAAAAAATCACATTCTTCTTTTGCTGATCTATTATATTTTGTTCCCTAAGAACTATAGTTTTCTGTTGAATATATTTCTTATGCCTTATTGACACTTCTATGTGATCCACCAGGTTTTGGTCAATGCCTTTGTGATACTTTCTTTCATATTACCTGCAGCATGAAGCATAGACAATCTGTAATGGCCCATTGGATCTTTTTGAAGCAGCTGCTGTTCTAACACAGGAAGAAAATCAAAGATGGTCTTAACCCCAACAGCAGGAAAAACAGTGAGGGAACAGCACGGGAGACAATGAGAGCATATTTGTCACTGGATAGACAGCCGTCTCAGCAAAAGGTCAACATGTATTTAAAGGCTTAATTCTAATCCTGACTTACGGGAGGCCAATGTGAAGATTGTTAAGGTGCGAGTGCGCGAGGGGACGATGATCCCTGTGGTGCCGGTGCCGCTCGGAACGGCCGGCGGTTCGGGGGAGCGAACCGCGGCTGTGCCTCGGCGATCCGCCAGGTGGCGCTCAGTCCCGCGGGGGCGCCGCCGGGAACGCGCCGGGGCTGGGGCTGGGACGGGCTCAGGGTCTGTGCAAACCGCGGCTGGTAACGGGGGTGCTGCGGGGCCGGGGGGCGGACATGCAGCTGGGTTTCACCTGAGTTTTCAAGCACAGAAATAAGAAGGATTTAGCCAGAACCAAATACAGAGCCAACTACAGAACTCGATGGAAATGCTGAGTTTCAGACGGGCAGGCGGGGCTGAAAACAATCCGGGAGGGTGGGGGAGTTAGGGGGAGCATTTATCAGATATCAGATCTCAGTGAAACTGTACAACGCCAAAATGTCGTGTCCAGGAAATAAAGAAAGCAATAGCACGCTAAGAAAACAGGGAAAAGGCTTTCACAATATTTTATTTACTTTAAAATACTGAATACCATGTGTAGGCAGAAAAAGGTTCCTAAAACACACTCTAGACTTAATGGCTCTGTTGTGTAATCACATAATATCACGTGGGGTTTTTTCCCTTATTCTGTCTCAGTACCCATTGTCCTCACCGATGCAGCAAGGTTTCTCTTCCCTTTCTTGTAACTGTTTATTAGCACCAGTTGACACGGTAACACTGACTGGTGAAATCAGAAACTTTGTGCTTCAGTAAAATCTGATTTTTATGTATTCCATGACACTATTTCTTCTTTTCCTTGTGAGAAAAACTGTTCACATGAGTAGATCTTGCTCTGGAAAGCTACACATGGAAGCAATTTTAGAACTGAATTCTTACTGACTAACTGTTTCCAAGTGATGTACAAAGGGGGGCAAGACCACACTGCAAGACAAACTGTATCACCCCAATCCTCATACTCTCAAATTGTTTTCAAATACCCTTTGAGAAACTGCTTTGTTGCAAGACATTATGCTGCTTTATTTTTTAATTTGTGCAACTTTTTAAATGTCACGTGAGAAGGACAAGGTCACATTACATCACTGAAACAGCTGAGTGCGTATTCTGGGGATAAGTTAAACTATTTAATTTTCAGAAATATCCATTGCATCTGTATCTTCTAATAAATTTACTGCATTTCTTTGTATGCCTTGCCAATAAAGACTGCATCCATGCAAATGCATGCAAAACCACCAGGCTTGCTTGTTTATATGTCATTATCAATGTTAAAGATTCTTTATTATAATATATGAGAGACTTTCTATTCAGTTATGATCATAATGGTTGGGGCTGCTTTATGCCTTTTTAGTTTCAATCAGTTAAGCATTGGTCACCTTTGAAATCAGTCATGGATTTTTTAACTGTCTCCTGCTTCATCTTCAGATTCAGTTGTCTTCTTAGCTCAGGCTATAACAAAAGTTTAGCATACTGCTGAACAAATATTATTGTCTGGAATTTAAATAATGTAGATCCAGTACAAAAATACTTAGATGTGAGGAAAAATGGCTTGAACTATGGATTATTGCTTATTCATGAAGTTAAAACCCCTGGATTAGAATATAGCTTCAAGGAGCAAAATAAAGGTCTGACAAAAAGAAAGCTTGTATCTTAATTTTTTAAAAACATAACTCAGTCTACTTCTATTTATGGTGCATAATGACAATATTCTTATGCTAATATGCTTAGATTCCTGCAATTACACTTGGCATAATTAAATTTAAAATGTGTTTTGTTTGAGAGATGTCATTTAGCCTCTGCACTATTGTCACTTAATAAGAGGGAAGGGAAGGGAAGGGAAGGGAAGGGTTCTTTCCACTGGTACTTTATAATGAGAACAGGGAGAATCCTGTTAGAGCCAACAATTCAAGACTCCAGAGAAACCATCCATATTGTTAAAGTAAAAAGAACAAACAGACATGAGAAACGTGTGTCTTTATCCTGTGAAAACAAAGCAAATGGAAGAAAGCATAGGAGAAAATGTAAAAATTTGGGAAAAAGAGCATCATTGTTTTGAGGAAATTTCCTCCATTTTGTACAAAAAATATTGTATTAAAATTATATTTATGTCTATCCCAGCATCTTATCCAATGATCTGCAACACAAAAATATAGATACCAATATATACAGATTCTTCGAGGAGTGTGCAGTTGTCCATATGCATCCACTAAGGACTCAGTTAAGCAGCTAGTCCCATATTGCTGGGAAACGTGCAAATGCCAGGAGTCAACAGCCCTCTTCTTACCAATTACCTACTTGAAATGAAACTCTTCTGAAACTATTTACCATGCATGAAAATGGTTTGCTTTGTCTAGATGGTTGCTAAAAGAGTCTCACACCTGAATCTTGCATAAAGGCAATTTACCTGCTTAGTTTTAAGTACTGAGCCAATCTGTTGTTTTGAACGCACTGTGTCAAAGTAAACCTTGACAGGCTTCTGCTCCTGCTGAGGACATTAACTTCAAGTGAAGACTAGAGTAAATCTTAAAGAATTATTTGAAACAAATTCTAGTAAGATATTCCTTTTCATAGCCCTAAGTAATTTTCCCCTTGCTATATGACTGTTTATATTAAGAAGGATCCTCTGCAGATACCAGAAACTCATAGCTCTCAAAAATACCAGTGTGTTTTTGCCTGCCTTATTTCTTTATCCTTGCCTATAGCTGCCTCCTGCTGCCTTTCCAGAAAGGTTCACTTTCAGCTGCTACCATTCCTGGTTGTTACCTTCTTTTGGACTTGAAAGAGACAGGAGTAATTTTGTAAGCCAATCACCAGTTGCTTTTTTTCCACACCTACTTGTGTAATGTAAACATTTATCATACATGAATTCCAGTGTTTTGTTAGAGGCTTCTTGTAAAACCCCACTGGTGGATGTGCCCAGGTCTGATGGACAGGCAGATTATGATGGAGCCACGATCTCAAAGGGGGCAACTGTTTATCTCTGCTTGCTCTGTATCTGGATCGCTGACCCTGGATGGCTCAGGCGTAATTCTGTAGTGCTTTCTCAAGGAAATGAAGCTCATACAAGTCACATTGTTCCCTGCCTTGACTAATTTCAACCAATTTTGAAAGATGGATAGAAATCTGTGTTCCTGCAAGTTTTCTGAAAATCAGTGGCTGTACAGAGGTGAATGCCACAATAACAGTAGCCATTGCAGTGATAAACCAGGGTGCATAGGAATGGAGATTACTAGAGCTGAGCCTGGACAGACAGAGAAGTTACTTTGCTGTGACAGAGATGCTCAGCAAAGATCCTAAGTGAGCAGCAAAAGCAGGAAAACTTACTGGAGGTCTCAGTAGGTGATTGGATCTTTCCAGACATGAAGGAGAGTGATATGAATTAATTCTTTGAGAGGAAAAGAATGACAGGATGCATATGCTGTATAGTCTAGTTGGAACAAAACTCGTGGCCAGTCAACACTCATATGGATTTACATTAACATAACATATGTTGTTGACTGTCTTGGAAAGGACACCAAAGGGATCCTGGGATAAACTGGACTGCTCTGATAGAAGAGGAGTCAAAGTACAAAACCCCAGGGAAATAATACCTTCTTGATTGTTCTTTGCACTGAAAACTTTTGTCTGTTGCAAACATAAATATTCAGATTTCCTTTAAGTACATCAATACACACAAATAGCTCTATGGCTAGTAGAACTAGCAAAGCCTAGTTTCTTTTCCCTCTCCAGAAGGCCACGTTACAGTACTTAACAAAAGGTTAATATGAGATATTACATAATAGCATCAATGCATGGGTTATTACATAGTTTTTAGACTAAAATCTCTATTTTTTTGATTCAATTTCCTTGAACAAATTGGATTTTTGAATTAAAATTAAGCTTATGAAAACCTAAATGTTTAATTCATGGAGACAAATATAGTCCTGAAATTAGTGACAAAATAAAAGAGATTCACCACCTTTTCAAAAAGTGAGGACTTGGAGAAAATATTTTTTATTTAATTTGCCATACTTAGAAAGCAACAGTAACAAGTATCATCTTTGAATTGAGATGCATAAGTAAAATCATTCTGTCAGAAATGCCAGCACCCTGAGAGCAGGAATCTTTAATGACACCACCTCTCCAGTCATGGGTCTCAAATTGCTGCTATCTAATTTTAGCAATGGCAATACACATTAGATTACAAGGAGATATTTTAAATAAGTGTGATCACGTGTTTGTGATTGCATTGGCTGTAAATCAATTGCCCTGTTCGAAAGCAACTGAAGTCAAATTACAAAACCAGATTTGTCAACAATTGCTTGTGTATGCAAAATGAAGAAGGACATCAAGCTTCTACTGCTGGTATGGTAGCAATGGCACTAAAATGGCACACGAGGAATTTATCAATTCAGAGGCAAGAAGTAGGCTATAAGTAATGGTTTTTTTACAGGTGAAAATTAATCTGGAACAAGAGCAGACATGAATTTAAAGCAGATTCTTTATAATACAGTCATTAGGCCATTCATGAGACCTTATTTGCATAACAGTTGATTCTGGAATGAGTAGTCCTGGTTTGGCGTGCCAAGTTACACATATTATGAATGATTTTATCAGTTTTCATATGTGGCATATTGGAATATGAATCTGCTAATTTTAGTTTGGATACTCAAATCAAGGACTTGTGTTTTGTAAAGATCTTCGCTCAAACAAAAGCTCTAAATTTATGTCTATTGTAGTTGGTGAATACCCTGTACTTTCAGAACACAGGTGGTCAAACATCATATTTAGGTAATGAAGATCAATTAATGATCATTCAGATTAAGAAAGAAAATCTCATGTCAGAGGTTGAGATAGAAAGCCTGCTCTCCTGTGTGGTGTTCATTTTCCTTAACTTAAAGACCAACAACTCAATATTTCATTCTGTGGTCCAACTTCTGCAGGAATTGAATAGACAGCTATGTCCTTTGTGTACTGCCCGAACTAATAGGTTTGACACTGGGGAAAATAAACCCCTCTATTTTTAACTGAACTCTTTAGATTCAGAGTGAATGGAAAAATATTAGTAAAAAACAATGCATTGGTAAAGGTCTTAACAGCAGAAGCATACACTGTTGTACTTTCTGTAATGGAAAATTAATGCTTGGTAAGAATGGGTTCACAAGTTCAGTGTTTTCTTTTCGTAATAAATGCCCCAAGGAGGAAAAGACAGACTACTGAGAGTTTGTTTAGCGATAGGTTTCAAATATAACTACAGAAATTCTTTGCTAGTAGTTTCCTTGCCATCATCTATATCTCTTGACTGTAGCACGATGATGATACTATTAGGATACCTCTTAAGGTTACCTAGGACTTACCTTAATCTCTCTTGCAGTCATCAGCATCTATAGATTTCCTGGCTGCCTTCTGTGTGCACTGAAGTATACAGAATGAGATCACTTCTGGTTAGCCTGCAATGGAAAATTGCCTGTTGTTGGCAGTTTGTTCTTACTCTTAAACAATGCTCAACAGTAGACAAACTTGCTGAACTGCCTCTGCTACCAGCACTGATTTTTGACAGCAGATAGTAGGTCTAGTAGAGATCAAGCATTTTTTATAATTCTTTGTCATTAGAATTCTTCATTCAATTTCCATGTTGGTATCTCACCAGAAGAATTCTTCCTATCTTTCTGTATGTAATGAAAGACAAAGAACCAAACCTGGCTTGTTTTATTTTCCTGTAAAATTTAAGACTTGAACTCATGATTAGTCCACAGACATTATTATTACTTTTACACTCATTTTCCATTGACTGTGTTAAAGCTCAGGGTTCTTGGCTTTACAGTTCAGACTACATCTACACACAAATACACATCGCTTTTCAAGTTGAATTTTATATATTTGCCCCAAAGTGTTTAAAAATGCTTTCCTAGCCTCTTGTTCAGATATTGTTAATAGAAGATTAAGAACAGTTTCTGCCATTACCTTCAGTACTTTTACTGTAGATTTCTATGCTTAAGCTATCCCCAGCAGTGAAAAAAGGTTAATACATATGCTATAATACATACCTAGTGCTTTTGAGAAACACAGCCTTTTAAGAAGCAAGTACACCTACTCACCTGGATGTGTCACTGCTTTGAAAAAGAAGAATCCTTATCGATGAAGTGGGCAAGAAAATTTAATTGTGCAATAAACCAGTCCAGTTGAGCATGAGGCCACTTCCAGTTGCACTTGCACAAGCAAACCCAAATTCAGGCAGAGATACATGATTTAATAACCAAAATGGAATTTGAACGGAAGAGTCTCAGTCACTGTAGAGCTGATCTGGCAGTGGAACACAAACTCCAGAAAGCAGAGTCTGCTCAGTTTGTGTCCTCCTTCTTGTCCACTCTGCCTCGCTCTACAACTGGGTGGCGAGGCCACAGCTGCTGTCACAGCTGGGCCCCAGTGCAGGCCCTCACTGCAGGTTATCACTGCAGGACACCACTGCTCCCCTCACATCTGGGCCCTGCAGGACAGCTCTGCATGGCCATGAGTGCAAGGGAAGAGGGGCACAGCTGGGAGCCAGCCTTGGGCTCAGGGTGATGGAGGCACTGAGGTGCTCCTTGGCTTGGTGCTTCGCCTGGGCATGTGGAGCACTGAACGCCCAGGTCAGCCCCAGTTTGTGCACTCTCTTCAACAGCTGGAAATCACAGCCACAGCTGAATGTGGACCAAGGGCCATTAATACACAAAAGTCAGACAGAAGATGAAGTGTCCCATCATTAACTCTAGAGAGATTCCATTATTTGCTGTAACCTTTTTTTTTTTTTCCTAATATATCCCCAAATATATAACAATAAACATTGGGTGTTTCAAATTTTCGTTAGTATGGAAAAGGTCCTTTTCATGTCAAGAAACACTAGCTATTTGATATACAAAGCACTATAAAATTTCTATACTACACATTTCAGTCTTTTCAGAAACACTTTTAAAAAATACTCAGGTTTTGATAGCTGCAATAGTAGTCTCTAGATCTGTAGTTCGGCACTCTGTAGTCCTGAGAGAAGCCTGATCTGTATTTGCATTATGTTGTGCCATGCATGGTGATGATGTTCTGAGGGCTTTAAGATAGTGCAAATAGATATGAAATCAAACTGATGGTGCAGAAAATATGCTCAGATTAAGAAATAACAGATTAGCGAAGTTTCTGAAGGCATGGAGATAGGATAAACACTTTCTTAAAAAATGGCAATAGTATTGCATTCAGGAAGATTACTTCTGAACTCTTTGACAAACTCTATTATTATACATTCCTAGAAAGCAATCAGTTTACAGAATGTGTTTTTCTTTACCAACATATGCAATTAATCGTGGTACAAAACTCTAACTAAAAAGTTTTTTTCTAGAATTTGGAAGGTGGAGCTTTGGAGGATTTAGAATCACAACCTTATGATTTCAGCTTAGTTCTGTCTACCTCAATCCTTACCTATAAAAAGGACATACTCATTAGCAGATTTTAAATTTAAGGGTTACTGTTTGTGAGGCAATGATGAACAAGCGAATGAAACCTTTAAAGGCCTTTGTATAATTTGCTTTTCAATCTAGCTCTCATCTAGATTAGCATTTATGATACGGGGGGAAAACTAAGTATCAACTAAGTGGTTGATTCTGTTATGCTAAGGACATTCTTGGACATTAGACTCATGTTCTCTGAATTTCACTTCATGGTATTGTAATTATCCCAATGGCAGAAGAGAACTGTCAGAGCACTTCTCTTCCACCTCAGCTTTCCTGCAGTAATTCTTATTCTGTTTTATATATTTTCTGTTTCATGGATGTATCACCAAATTCTTAAAACAAAGAAGTGTGTTTATAATGTCTTTAGCAGCACTATTTGCAAACACAACAAGAAGTAAGAGAATAAAGACTAGGAGAAGAGCTAGAAGCTGAAGAATCTGAACTGTGTAAGCAAGGGCAGTTTTTGCCTCAAAACTATAGGTTTTGCAGGCACCAGAGATCTTAATCAAATAAAACTTGGACAGCATGTGTCTCTTAAAAAAAAAAAAAAAAAAAAAAAAAAAAAAAAAAAAAAAAAAAAAGAAAGAAAAGAAAAAAGAGAAAAAAAGAAAAAGCCAAACCCCAACCACTCACACAACCAAAAAATCTCTGTTGTGTCACAGTATTGGGGTTCTGCATTATTCTGCCATAATACATAAAAATCAGCGAGACAATATGCATACACTTGGTGTAGCTTTAAAGGTAGCCAACTGCATGGCATTTTATGGATAAAATTATTTGAAGTACACTAAAGGTAACATCTTTAATAGACTAAGTGCAACGTGACAATGTATATAGTGACGAAATAATTTGCCATAGCTTCTTTTGGTGCATACTGCACCATATATGCAGTAGTAATATGTTGTGCTTTTAAACTAAGTTCATGGACAATTAACTAAGAGTGTGATGAAAATTTCGCAAGAGTTCTTAATCCTTGTGACCTGGCCAGGTTCCAAGTTGGCTGATTACATAAGGTTATTTCCTGCTTAGCTATAGTTTAATAAAAGATGCCATCACTTCCTGTCCTAAACTATTGTGTAGTCTTGTCTGCTGTGTAACAGCTGTTGTGCTCCACCCTGAAAGAATTTCTTTTCATTTGTGGGTGTAATTACTACAGATCCACACTAAATTTTGAAGTGGGTTTTTTTGAATCCTTGTGGTTAAAGAAGCAATAAGAAACACACTCCCTGCCCCCTCCCTTCTCTTCTCCCCTTGATCCTTTGATCAGAGAAAACTAGTTTTGATTTTGGTCCAGTAAAAAAGAGAGCTTCATAGACATAAGAAAACTAACTCAGATGTTATGTAAGGTATTTTATAGACTTATATAGGGAAGGGGAAAGGCCAAATATGCCTAAATAGCAAAAAACATTCATTTTTTGGAAGAAGATAAAAATTCACTGTATTTGTGAGTTAACATTTCCCTGCCTTACTTCTTATGAAACACTTAAGGGGAAAAATTATATAGCAGTTATCCCTGATTCTTTTGTTTTTATGTATCAGGTTTGGTCACTATTTTGCAAAGATTTTGATGGAACAATGTGAGTAGTCATGGTGGTAATAAAAGATTTTCAGTACCTTATTTGCTAACATTTCTATTGGTGAGGCTCATGCTTTACTAGTCAAATAGAAAAAAGTAACCTAAGTATTTTCTAACATAAAAGTATTTTATTATGCAATTGAAAAATTAAAAGTGAGCTTGTTTTTTGTTCATTACAAGGGTAAACATTAACGTCCTGGATATATGTACCAAACAACTTGCACAGGAAAGCACTCTAATACTTAAAATCAAGCATTGGTTCCGAGTACAAGACAGAGCCATATGCTTTAAATGTAAAATACAATGTGAATATGAGTATAGAGGGGACCTAGTGAAGAACATTTTTTTGTCTCTCTACTTTTAAAGGGTTAATATTTTAGTTGCTTAGATTGCACTGATGTTCCTCACTTTTAGATATTAAATTGGTTAATAAAAAGACTATTTTTGTTCACAAACATGAAAGAGATGATGGAGGAGTTTTAACAGGCAAGGTTGGAGTATGAGACTGCTAAAATGGGATTGGCAGAACAAATCATAGATTAGTCTATCTTTTAAGATGAGCAGAAGTATCCTTTAACAATTGAGGAATGAAGGGAAATAACTTGTAGCTCCCTTTGCCTCTTTCATAGTGAGACGTGTGATAAGAAAAGTGCACTTTCTATTAAGTGTATTTGGTAAATTGTCTGTAACATAGGCTGATGCAGAAGCTCCTTAGGGAAGATTTCTAGGCTTTTACAGTATATGTGAAGTTGCAATCTGGATTCTTTCCCATCCTTCAGAAGTTCCTGTTTGGCTCTTCAAATCTGTATTTTTTGCAAAGCAGTTACATCTGTTCCGAGGATTCGTTTAGCTCAGCACATTTGCAAAGCTTTAGAAGAAAAGTTACCTGCATACTTATTTTCAACAATTACACAGCATTTCTTAATGAAGGCAACTTAGTGGTGAACAAATAAATCCAGTTGCAAAGCTATCACATTTGTTTTATACTTTATATAAACTTTCTTGAGCTTTTAAAGATCTCTTGGCCTTTTGTACCTTGAGCCTCATTCATTATAGTGAAGTAGATTCTCATTTGACCACTCCAGGATGGCATAATAAACCCAGGAGTGTAAGAGCATAAAGCCAGGAGTACTCAGACATGTGAGATTGTATAAACACCTGTCAGAGAGTAGTATGTAACCTCTGCAAATGACAAGTATCTGTGATGACAATAAACCAAACATAGAGTAAATTCAGCAAAAAGACTATGCAATATTTTAAAACATAGTGTTTTAAAAAACAGATTGCACATCACAATTGATATGTTGCACTTGAATGATAGTTTTCACAAAAATCAACCTTTTAATTTTTTTATCAATAGCATGCATTAAATGTTAAGAGTTTCTACTCTTCATCAGGGGATGGACTAGTCCTACTAGCCTTGCAAAAATTTTGTTATTTTTAGATGAAATTAACTTGTTGCTGGTTCTTACCATGTGTCAAATCTGTTTTAATTTATTTCAGAATAACAAAATGCACGTTTTGCAAAAAGTACCCCAGGATACCTGTTAACTGAAGTATATAGGATACCTTCTAGTCTCTCTAGTGAATACTGCATAGCCTTTTAAAACGCTTTCAAAGACTGTTTGTTTAGGTGGATAAGAATCTCTGCCTAGAACAGACCATGTTACAAGATCGGAGTTTGGAAATGTTTGTGTACGTTTTAACTTTAGTGTAGCCCCACAAACAGCTGAATGAAACCTGTGCTGCAAACTTGTGAGTAGACCTGGAGAAGAGAATTTCTTGAACTGGCCGTGGGTTTGGGTAGATCATTATGCTCTACTCCACCTACGTAGTCCCATAGGAATTTTGGGTTTGACCTTCCAGACATGTATGTATGGTATGCAAATGGCTGTAGTGACATCAGTGTAATTATTCAAATGTGAGGCTCTGTGTCTGTAAATATGGCTCTTATTCTGTTTTCTCCCAATTCAGCAGTCAAGATTATGAACACATTGCTGCGTGCGACTAGTTAAAAAAAATATTAATGATAGGGTCAATGAGCATTGCAGAAAACTCAGGGGGAACTCCAAAACTCTGGCATGCTGTACTTTTTTTTAATGCTATTTACACTGGAAGACTGAAAATAATGCAAAGGCTAACTGTATTTATCATTAATTCATCATGAAAAGAAAGCAAAAGAAAAAAGAATCCTGTTTTTGTAGTATACGTGCTGCAGTTTGAATTTGCATTTTTTAAAATTGAGAATTACAGCTTTAATATTGCCTGGGGGAGAACAGCCAAATTTGAAAGCTAGGAACCCCTCTGATCTAATAGTTAATCACTTTAAATGCATCAGTAGCATCCACTAACAACAGCTTCTGAATAAGTATATTAAAACAAAGGAATTGTTAATACATTTTTAAAACCTTAGTAAGTTCTGCAGTAGTAGAATTGATTTGTTTGTGACCAGTGGAAAAACTGTAGCTTTTTACACATATTTTGGTGTAGATTACAAAATACAATGTAGTTACCTAAAACGACATTAAACTGTTGACTGAATACCAAACTAATATTCAGTGAAATGAGAAAGATATTGTTCATATTTTGATATAAAATATATCCCAGTGGTGTAAATTTGGGTAACTGACTGAACTTTTGAAGAGGAGTATGTGTTGGGGCCTGTGGTTCTGTGTTCATGTTAATTAAATTCTGTCCTGCTGAGTATTACAAAAAACTAAGATTACATAACATTGTCCAAACATACACACATTTTTATTTTTCACAACAGACTATAGTTTGTCTTATTAACAACAAAAAACATACCTAGAAAGGTTATTTAGAGAGGTTGCATTAATAATAAATACTAGATTTTTTTTTAAAGTGTTACAAACAGCAATATTAAATATTTTCAAAACAGTCAGTGCATTTGATAGGGAATGATCTAAATCCATTTTTGTTTCCCCTTAAAAAATTCTGTTGTCTCCTGAGTGACAGTATTGTTGTATTGGAAAATGAGTGAGTTTTCGATGCATAACATTCTGAGCAAAGCAGCTATTTATTGTACCTATATCCATTCTTATCCCACAGTCTTTTTAAAAGACCATTATTAGTAAATTTTGAGGTTAGAGAGGTACTGACCCAATCAAACATGTACAGAGCTTGGCCTCTGAGTTAATTAAATGTGGGTTAATAACATATTATAAGGAAATCATTGTCCTTATTACAGTTATTAGGTAGTTAGTCAAATTATAGCTTCAAAGGAATGCAGAGCATGGAGAACTTGGGACTAAATTATGCATTTGAACCTTAGGCCAGCTTTTACTGTTGAGACAGTTTGCTGCTAAAAGAAATTGTGTGTCATTGAAATTAAATGCCTTTCTGGGGATGGAAGCTTCCATTTTTTAATGAAATTACTGAGTGTGGTGTAGTGAAATGATTAAAATCTGTATTCCGGGAATGTGGTGGACAAAAAAAAAATCAATAAGAGCTAGGCAAACCTTTGCTGCTGGATGTGAATCCTGGGAATGAAATAACCTAGTACAAAAATAATAATTAAAAACATATCAGCACGTTAATGTATTTAGCATGAGTCTCACGAGACATCATCTTCACTAATTTTTAGCATACATTTTCCTGTGTAATGAGAAGCTTTCTTTTCTCATATCCGTATTAGGCAGCATTTTTGCCCTTCCCCCAATGCTCCTGCATTGCAATCATTGTGCTTGCACTTATTATGTTACAAATGACCGAGGTAAGGCTGACATTCTCGTTGCATGCAAAAAGACCTAGTCTGCCAGGCTTTTTTTTTTTCCTAATGAAGCAGCTTTGTGAAATCTCCCCATGTGTTAATACTAATGAAGATCCTCCAGCACAATTAAAATCGCAGCCAGTGGCTGAAGAGGAAACAGAAAACAATGGCATCTTTCTACATATGCATATTTCTTTATGCAGAGATCAGCTTTATTTAGAAATATTGTTGATTTTAAAAATGCTTATATGTAGTATTTAACAAGGTTAGGTTTAGGGTTAACAGGCTGTATGTACTCTTGAATTCTACGAGTATGTTTTCACTAGCTCATACTGAACTCACTTGGATTTTAGCCATTGCACCTTGGTATAACTTTACCGTGTTATGGTTTGTGGGGAGCAGTCCTTTGGTTCTTGCCGTGTACTTTAACCCTGCCTGAGTTTGAGACTATGCCAAAGAAAGGGGAAAAAAAACGAAAAGGAGGATACCATGTGCGTGGCGTGAAGGGTTGGCATAGGGAACCACAGCTTCTACTTTTCTGCAAACAGCCTGTATGGGTTGTTTCAGGCAAGGCAAGAGCATGGGCATTTAAAAGATGTATTTTTAATTTTAATTCTTGTGTCAATAGCTGGTTAATGTTAATACTCACACATAAGTTGAACTTAATTCCGCCACCCTTGTTAACTGTTTTACTTGAATTTATCAGTTTATCTAGTACTTCAGGAGCATAAAAGTTGATCATTGCTTATACCAATTTGCTCCGTGTCTTTAAAATGTCTACCCTTGTACATACGGGTCGCCTGTTTTTTGTTTTTTTTTTT
>VXBX01006304.1:55476-168140 GCA_013400415.1 Scytalopus superciliaris
CAGCCCCCGGGCCGTGCGCGCTCCCTCCCGCGCGGCGCGGGCCACTCTGCCCGCGGCTTTGTGCCCGTCCCGGCCTTGTGAAGAGAAAACAAGCAGCTGGAGCGCTGGGCCGAGTTGCTGAAATTTATCCCTTTGTGTATATTACAATATCCTCCATTTTTCTGCCCTCTAAACAACGAGCCTTTCGCCATCTTGGGCAAATTTTTATTCCAAACTCTGTCCGTCTCTTGTAGGAGGGAACGAGTAGAAATCTTGAAAGCCCTTTTGATAAGCCTCAAAGTTTAGGAAATGTTACAGGGACAGACAGTGACGTCATGTGAAGTTTAAGGGGATTTTTTTCCACGGCTCTGTGCTTTCCCCCGGAATTCCTGATTTAATGCGTTGGACACCGCACTAAAGTGCAGTGAGGCTAAAGAAAGGTTCCTAACTGAGACCGCACATACAGGGGACATTGTGAATATGCGTCTTTATCCGGGGTCTGGTTTCGTAACAGGGAAATAATTTTACTTTTGCGTTATTTCCCCCCTCCTCCTCATTTTCTTTTTTTTTTTTTTTTTTTGTCCCTGCCGTGGCCTTAATGCGTAATGATTAACTGTTCGGTTGTTTAAATAAACGTTCTAAAGTTCTTACGTTAAACAACGAATTATCTGGAGATTTTCATTGTTTTTTTTAATGCAAAGTAGTAATCTAAGGTGAAGTTTAAGTGAAACGCTTAGTACAGGATCTTCCCTGAGAAATAAATGGGGTCTCCCTGGCATGAGAAACATGGAAATACAGAGGTTCATTTTTAAATTTGATTTGGGGGGCATACTTGGAAGCAACAAACTTATTAAGCTGTATTATTAAAAGGTTCCATCTGGAAAGTACATATAAATATTACATGTAGTTCGGGTTATGTTCCAGGTACTGTATAATGTAGGTGGCTAAACACACTTACTGTGGTAAACTTAAAAACACCAATCCTACAACAATCCCCCCACCCAAAAACCAACAACAGATCTCTTACCCTCTGACTGTACATTTTGCATCAGCTGTTGTGAAGAGGAAAACAGTAAAAGGCAGTGTTTTGTTAACTTACTTATCAATTGCACTTTTTTTTTCTATCTCGTAAAAGTTTTTATGGTCACATGATATGACTTAGTGAAACACGGAGTACTTGATAAGGAATAGCTGTTGTAGGTAAAGTTCTGTTTTTCTATTCTTTCTGTGCTTGTCTGACTTGCTGCATATTTAAAGTCACACTATTGAGAATACGAAACTATTTCATTTGCATTTTCTTTGTCTTCAGGGTTGGGAAAAACATTGACAACAATTAACATATAGAAAGTAATAGGAATAGCCGTACATCGAGACTTTTTTTCTATCCAAGTCAGTATTGAATGATCTACTTAAAGCATCCTTAAGGTTATGTTGGAACAAATGCCAGATATTACTTATTTTTCTTTCTTAAATACATCAGAAAGTGTGGTTGGATTCAATATTTACTAGCTGTGTGACTCCTAGGTAAATGAAAATGTTTAAATAGTTGAAAGTTTGTACAACAGGTGACTAAATTAGAAATACAACAAAGGTCTAGAAGATTGGATAGATTATAAATGATGAGCAACAGAGTGTAAGTAGTTTCAGAAAATGATAGTATAGCTTTGACATCTCATAAAAAACTAATACAAAATAATTTTTGTCAAAATGCTGCAAAATCAACAAACAACGTAATATCCAGAAAATGGTAGTCAACGTAGTTTTTATAAAGTATATACAGAGGAAGCATTAGGAGTTGTTAAGGGATTTTCAATGTTCAAGAAATTTTATGTTCGCTTCAAGCAGGGGATTTGTTTAATCATAGATGTATCAATTCCTTGTAAGCAATGGAGTATGCATATCAGATTGTGATGAGGTTCTTCATAAACAGAACTCTCTGGAGAATAAAAAAATGTTTCTTGAGAGGATCAGGTAATGTTTCCTTTTCATTCCTGACCCCAAATCTGTCCTGGATGGCACAAAATAAGGTTTTGTGACTATTGTATATTGAAAATAAACTGGAACTGTGGTACTGTGTCCTGGTTCCAGCCAAGAGAGGGTTAATTTTTGCAGTCGTGAGAGGGGAGCATGGTCAGGCCCCTGAGGTTATTCTGTGCCACCTCATGTCATTGCTGGATGTGTGTGGAAGGGGAGTCTGTTCCTGGGAGAAGGGGTTCCTTCCAGGTTGGAGTGGCTTGGTGGAGGGAAGCAGGAGTGATCAGAAATTGTTGTTTCCGTGTAAATCATTCATTTCTTGTACCCTCTATCAGTTTTGTTGTTGTTACTGTTAATTTTCTTATCTCATGCTGTTTCCAGTAAATTTTTCTTATTTTAACCCACAATCTTTTATCTTTTGTGCCTCCCATTCTCCTCTCCAGCCCCTGGAGAAGGGGGAAGCAGGGAAGGAGCAAGTGAGGGGCACAGTTTCAGTGAGAGCACTAATTTGGAGAATACCATTCCTAAACCATGACAGACTGGTATTTCTCATCCAGATTATTGTTTTAAAATTAATTCCACTGTGCTGGATTCTTTACAGTTCAGTGTTCCCACAAAAAGTATTTGCTTTTAAGATTTGTCCATGTAGATTATTGTAGATTGTCAATACCATTGTAAAATTGTTTGAATAGTGTTAGAGGAAAGGTTACTAAGTACATGCTTCATACTTTTTGGTGAGAAATACTTGGTTTTCTTGAACATGTAATACAATGCTTTACATTTTCAAAAGATAAATTAGCAATATTTTTATGTCATGGAGGGAACAAGCATTGGTTGACCACTGCAGCATATTTCTTTAATCCTTACACTGCTAAGATGAAAGTGCTACAAGACTGAATTGTTTTGTCTTTATGAGGGACACTGAAAAGGCCAATAAGAAAGTAACGGAAGGCTTTCTTTCTAGGTCCTGTTGCCCTTTCTTGTATTTTCTTTGTCTGCATGTTTATTATAGAACTGCAGTGTAAAGGAGCAGATGTTTTGCAAAACATCCTGATGTGTTGCTTTTTCTTATGGGAGTGCGTAGCTGTTCCTTCTGATGCATCGACTTGACAGCTGGTTGATTTCATGGAACTGCTAAGAAGCCATTAGTGGTGTCATTGAATTGAAACAGAACAGTCCTCCCAGCTTGAACCGCAGTTGTTAATGTCTTTGTTGCTACTTTTCTGTTCCTATGCAAAACGTGAAATATCACACTTGCAGATAAAAAGAAGTTTGTGCTCACTGTCTCATATCCCCGAATGAGGGAAAGGAGGCATGAGTACCTGCCTGGTTTTAGTTTTATAATTTTTTTTTATGATGGCATATTTGGGAATAAGGGATTTTGACTGTTGGGGAGGTACAACCAACAATGCAGTTTGCTACACACAACCCCCACGTCTGACACATTAAGGGCTTAACTGTGTGAACGCTGTGTCCAGATTACTCCACTGTGATCCCTCTCCCCGACCCCAATATAGGTATCTTTAAATGAAACTACATAGTGGTTGGGGTGCTTTTTTTGTTTCTTTTTTTAATTAGCAAACTATTCTAATAGATTACTTAAGAGTGATACTTAGTGTTTTCATCGCTTGGATAATTTGGCCCAGTGCAGATTCCCAAAGTCTACCAGTTTTCCCCAAGTGTGGTTCAACTTCTGAGTTAATTTTGTTTTACTGCAGTACATTTGGTAAATTATGTCATACCATATTATCAAGTAGTTTGTGATTGTAAATTGCCACCAGAAGAAACACTGAAACAGACAGCAAAGACAGCAGTGATTTTTGTGATTGATAGTTTACAACATCCTGATTGTGGACAAAATGTAGTATGTGTTGGTCAGAGTCTTGTAAAGAAAAACTGCAAGTTTATGTTGAGGAACATGATGCAGTATTCGGAATTTAGGTACAGATGATCTTCCCACTACATCACAAAAGGAAATGAGACATGCTTTTTGTAACTAACCTCTATGCTTAAAAATTTTTTGCTATTTTACATTTTTACTTTAAACCTGTTTTTATTATAGTCTCTCTGTGTAATGGTAGAAAGAAAGTGAATCTTTTTTTTAAGTGAGGGATAGGCATTTGGAGTTCCTCCCTGGTTACTGTTTACAGATGAAAAGCAGAAAGAAGGATACTGTATCACTAAAATTAAAGTAGATCCTCCCCCCATTCAGCTCTCCATGTTTTGGCTGCTTATTTAAAAACAAACAAAAAAGACAAAAGCAACAAACACATCAATAAGGAGTCACAAGAAGATTAGTGTGAGGAAAATAGTAAGTTCACATTAATTTTTAGAATTTGTTTCTTAATACTTTTATGAAGGCAAGACTGTATAAGATTCACTGTTAGGAGGGACTCTGATGTGTGGAAGGGTTTTGTCTTTTACCAACATCACAAGAAGTTGACGGTAGAGGCAGAAAAGAGAGCTGTCTTCACTGAGTTTAATCTGTAGTGTACTGAGTAGTTGTTTCCTTGAAAACAGAAATGCGTGATTTGTTATTCTACAGAGTGATGCTCCTGGGGTGGGCAAGCTGAGTGCACATAATCATTAGAAGAAATTGGGACCATGTGTTCATTCAGTTCACTCTGCAGAAGGGCCAGAGACACAGTATTTTGCTGCTATTTTGTATCTTAATCATACAATTTTAAGTGGAAAAAACCCCAGTTAGCGCAGTTTCACATGTTAGCTGTCTGAAGTTCTTGTTTAGTGTTTTAGCTCTTTAATGTCCTAAATTTGCATTGTATAATGTCATGGTCTCGAGTCATTCCTTAAAAAGAACATAATAACTATACTTTTTTCAGTCTCATACTTAAGTTCCTTTGAGATTTAAATGAAAAGTAAAAACCCCCAAAAACTATGTCGTAATTTTATGGTATCATTTAGATTTTTGTTTTATTTTTGGAGGAGGGAAGAGAAATTGTGATTTATTTTATTGTGATACTGGCATTTCATGAGACCACCAGGTGAAAGAAACTCTCTTGGAGTATGAAGAAGTCTTACGCTTGTTTCAGTTTTTTAATATAACAGGAAAGGAGGATACAGGGGTTTTCCTTGCTTAGTTTAACAAAACTAATTTATGCATTTAACAGAATTCCTAATACCAGTTTCTTCTCTTTTTATGTGAGTGTCTTTCATTTCACTGGATAGAAGACAAATATCGAAGAAAGTATACATTTTTAAATCTTACTTAGTGACAGATGATCTCTCAAACATGGTCTCTGAAAGTATGAACTTAAAAAGAAATGTGCTGGGTTTGTCAGTGTCCAGATGATGCCTGTTGCCTTTAGTCTGAATTCTCTTCCATTACCTTGCTACTCACACCCTTCAGGGCCTCCTGAATGTCTCGTTTTCTGTGTGCAAAGGACATAAGACTCTTTTCACTTGATGTAGGTCAGGCATTGTAAAGAGCTGAATGGGTTAAGCCCTGGTAGTTTGCAAAAAAGAGATTGCAGAGATTTTTCTAGGCCCTGAGGGAGGAATCACCCAAAACCTTAAAATTCAAACTACTAAAAATGTAAAGACACCGTCTGAAAAATTGGTTTACCTGATGAACTGTTTTACATTAGTAATGGCCCCGTTGAAATCAGTGGGACCACTGAGTATAAAGACTTGTCTGGGTAATGTTTGCAGTGTAAAGCCTTGGCAAAGAAGGTAGGTTTAGAATTAATGCAGTGACTGTCATATAATGCTGTTGTGTTTTTGGAGCCTCACACAGGACTTAGTTCTGCTCTGGAATTGTTGGAAAGGATAATGAAAATTTTTCATTTTTGAATCACACATTACCAATGTGTTCTTGCAAATTATGGGAAGTGTAAGCTAGATTTTCTGTAGACTATTTAATACAGCAATTTAAAGCCACAAAGTAATCTGCCTACCTGTTCTTGAGCTTGAATCTCAGTCTTGAGACTATTGGATGAGAAACTAAAACCTTGAAATCTTCTAGAATTTTTTTTCTTCATTTTGAGTACACAGGTAATGTTTTTGGATTGTGACCCTATTTATCAATTGATTGATTTGTGTTAATGAATGGATGTTTTCCTAACACTGAAAGATTCTTTAATAAACAATGTGTTGCATTTTACCAGATACTTATTTTAGAAGAATAGTGTGTAGTATCTAAATATAATCAGCAAAATAACCACACAATCCCCTTCTCAGCCCTTGGTCTTTCTACAACAGAAAACCAGTTTGACAAAAATTATTGCAGTGGTCCATTGCAGATAAAGAGAGACATAATTGTGTGGATTTTGCCCCATTTTCTGTTCTCGCACTTTTCCACAAGTATGCACTCATTAATCAAAGACACTGTACTCCTGCTGAGGGCAGAGAGGTTCATCAAACTGGCAGCCAGTTTGGTGTAAAAAAGAGTGTACTGAAGCTCTTAACGTGCTAGGACATAAATAAATCTGAGGTCTTTGTATGCAAACCCTGGAGGTTAATACTGTGTAATTCAGTGTCCTGTCTTTGTTTTTATGATTGATGTTTTTAAGTGTTTGAAGCAAGCCTTCAAGCAGGTCAGGGCAGACAGGCTGATTGGCTGAAGCAAAAGCGTGGAAGAGGGGCTTGGGTGTATGCTGTGGAGATCACTGTTGTATTGCCTGAGCTGTTGTAGGAAAGTTCTAGAGACTGACAACCCTTGCTGTGCTAATGGACTTAAGTGCACGAACGCCTGTAGTTTGGTCCTGTTTATTCTGAAGTTACTGCTATTTGTATCCTTAACAGAACTAACATGTAGAACAAACAAAACTACTGGGATTTCCCTGTAGAAGTAGTGCTGGGGTTTGGCTTTAACACGAATTGGTTGCGTATTCATAATTTAAGAACAGCTGGTTATAGCAAGCGCACAGTCATTTGCAAGCTATTATAAACCATTCTGCTCACACATGGAGGCTGTGCTTGAGCTTTTATTTTATTGATCTACCTGCATTTGAAATCTGGTCACTGCAGCCACAGAGGCCCTTCATTTTAGCTGTGCTTGCATCATAGAACAACCTCCGTATTAAATATTTATTTTTAACGGAATGTTGAACAAAATGTTAAATGGTGAGCTTCAAAGAAGCAAAGCATAAGGGCGACCAGTGGCATACATCTTAAACACAAAATCTTGTCATGTAAAGAGCCTAAAAAAGTGACATCAGCCAAGCTTCGTAGTCCTTTCCTAACATTAGTTGTTCTGAATAAGAAGTCCTTGTTGGAATTACCCAGCGTTACCTTGCTAACACTATAGTTGCTGAAATTTGTGGTTTTCTTGCATTGTATACCCAATGCTTTTTGGGAAAAACCCGGAAGACTAAAATGTGATTGTGTTATGTTACACAAAATGAAGGTGTAGTAAAAGTAGTAATAAACACAGCCTTGTTGAGTGTTACATGGAGAAAATAATGCATGTATTAGAAATAACTGTACTCTTATATAGATAGGCTTATCTATCATTATAATTTGAAAAGCACATACTTAGAAATATTAGTTAGTGATATGTATAAGCTGTGATGTAAAGTTGATTCTTCTCCCTCCTCCCTGTTCAGTTTTGCTTTTCCAAGTTAGAAATCAAGTGAGGTATTTCCACTAGTTTATATGCTTTGTTTGATAACTTTTCTGTATTTTTGTTTGCCCTACTGATGAGAACTTTTACAATAAGTATGCTTTTAACTATAAAAATCAGTTTTTTCTAACATCCTTAGTTCCTGTAGGAATAAAAGTGATCCCAGTGTGCCCACCCTCTACACATCTTTTGATCCAGTATGTTCTAAGTTACTAACTTGCTGCTAACTTATAACCTGGCATGTAAATAGAAAGTATTGCTGAGGAAAGTTGTAAAGTTCTTACTTTGTATGTGTGGATCCAGGAAAATGGGAAGCTATTAAGGACAGTTTCTTACTCTGTTAGATAAAAATACCAAACATACGTGCCTAAAAGAGTCTAGTTTTCCAAGTTGTATCAGTTGATTTAATAAAAGATAATATCACTCCCTACAGCTGTGGTCTTTTCTAAGTAGTTACAGCTATTGAAAAAGGATAAACCTTAAAAAATGCAAACTGGTATTTTTCCATTGCATCTCTGATCGTCAAAAACATCAGTTCAACAGTAGTCACAGTGCAAGTTCGACATGCTGCTGGGAGGAGAAAAACAAGGAGAAACCAGAAAACATCTGGAACACTGTATTAATTCAGGTCACCCTATCAAGTAAAATAAAAAGCAAATAAAAATGAAAGGAATCATCAGTTTTGGACACACTTTCTATATGAGATGAGACTATACAGAAGTCTTCAGCTTGGGCTAGAAAGTCATGCCTGAAATAGTAACATAAATAGAAAACATTTGGGGGCATTTCAGATATGACTGAAATGTAATATTGGAACTAAAATAACACGGTGAAACAAAACACAGTAATTTATTAACAAAAATCAAGAAGTAGCACTTTTCACTTGATGCTACATTAAATTGTGGAATCCTTCCTAGATGTTGTGTAGAGCAAAATGCACTTAGAGAGTGATTAGTAGATGTGCTTATCAGTCACTACTGAACATGGTGTTTCAATTGCAGTGTTAGGTTTGTTAAATCTTCCCATTTCTGATTTTTTGCGAGAAGGATGTATACCTTTATTATTTCCTGAAATGTTTATTACTTGTGTAGATGAACCTTTAGTCTGAATAAGTTCTTAGTAATTTTGGTTTTGTTAATATTTGAGGTTTTGTATAGATGGGATAATAAAGAATGCCAAAAATACAAAACCTTTTCTAGGACTTTAATGAATGTGGTGGCTCCTTCATGTTTTTTATGTGAGATTGAAAAGTAATCATCTTTGGGTTTTGTTGGTTCAACCCCAGTTTTTTCAGTCATCACTATTTATCATCTCCTTCATTCTTGGTTCCTTACTGTGCTCTATTTGCACTGACTTTGTTAATATGCATTACTCCATTAACATAATGCAGTATAGACTAGTTTTATGTGCAGTAAATTCAACCTAACAGATTTTTCCCACATCCCTTTCCTTCACCATTTCTGTGTGTGAATTTTAGTTTTCAGGTATGTAACATGGGATATTCATAAATCCAGGTGGTTTTTAGGTCTTATTGACGCAATATTAAATGGAATTGGAAAAGGAACTATCCTAAAGACTTCACATAACATTGCAAGTCAGTTGTAGTTAAATTTGGGCTAATGTGTTTGGTTAGAATAAAAAATAAAAATGTTGAAACTATGCCTGGTGCTGTGGGACTTTTAGTAGTACTCTGAGGCACAGAGTTATCATTTGATTTAGTTGTAACTTGTACATAAAAAAGGGTAAAAAAGGCAACCTGCTGCCTACAGTTTTTGGACTGTTTTCCTCAGAATCACGTGGGAAAGAGAAGATAAGGACTATGTCAGAAACTAGTATAAATATGTTGCTCTTTTTGTTTGCTTTGTCTTTTTTGAGTGCAGCAGGTAGCTTATCAGTGCTGTCAATGTAAACAGCATAATACTAATAAGCAGAGCATCAACTCTCTAAAATGTGACTTCTAAAATGGGAATATTTTGGAATTATACTTGTTACAGTATTGCTCCTAATAGCAAAGAACATTACTTTTAAACACAGCAGTCTGAGTGCATTTACTGTCACAAACAGGCCTAACTATTAGGTTGCCTGTTCTGTACGTGGATATACTGTGTTTAACTTTCAGTACAAGAATAGTAGAAATAGTAATACTAAGAATTTGGAAGACCGTATGTGGTAGATGGGTAGTAATTCTAAAGTAGCAAAATACATTTCAATCTAGTGCAACAAAGTTTTTAGTTGGGATTTTTTTTTTAATACTGTTTTGGGGCTTCAGTACCACAGAGATATTTTTTAAGGATTTTCCCCCCTGTATTAGTTACTTACAAATTAAATGTTTCATTTTGTTAGTCAGAATTAAAGAAGTCTGCTCATGAATTTAAGTTTGTCTGTAATTCATATGTATTGTGAAAATGAAGGCCTTTGTCAGATATGCTTATTTTATGAATGGAATGTCTACAATTGAAACAAAACTGATCTAATGCAGAAAACTTAAGTGAAAGTGGCCTGACCCAGTGTGCTTGTTAAGACAAATATATGGGGTAAACATTGATTGTGAACCTTAGTTCAACAAGTGGGTATTTCCAAACTGTGTTTCACTAACAGAGATAAACAAGGAAAAGTGCTTCCTTGGGCCTGTTGTTGGTAAGGAGAGAAGGACTTGTGGGTGCCGTAATAGTGGCTGTTTTGGGCATAGCAATGGATAAATGATGGAGGTCTTTATTCCTGGAGAAGTCAGCATGGAGCCAGCAGGACAGCTGCCCTGGCGTGCCCAGGCAGACTTTGGCCCCTGCAGAGGACTGGGTGACAGAGTCAGTTCTCAAGGTGCACGAGCAGGCTGCCCAGGCGTGCCGAAGGAGGAGGTCGCCTGAACAGAGAGCTCTGGCTGGAACTCAAGCGAAAAAGGAGAGTTTGCAACCTTTTGAAGAAGGGGCAGGCAACTCAGGAGGACTACAGGGATGTGGTGAGCTTATGCAGGGAGAAAATTCGAAGGCTCAAAACCCAGCTAGAACTTAATCTAGCTACTGTTGTAAAAGGCAATAAAAATTGTTTCATCAAATACATTAGCAACAAAAGGATCACCAAAGAGAATCTTTATCTTCTATTGGATGCAGGGGGAGGACAGTGACAAAGGATGAGGAAAAGGCTGAGTTACTTAATGCCTTCTTTGCCTAGGTCTTTAACAGTAAGACTGTTTTTTCTTGGGGTACCCAGCCCTCAGAGCTGGAAGACAGACAGCAGAACGAAACCACCATAGTCCAGGAGGAAATGGTTGCCACCCTGCTATGCCACTTAAAGTCTGTGGGGCTGGATGGGATCCAACCAAAGGCACTGAGGGAGCTCAAAGAAGTGCTCATTGTTTTCCAGCAATCTTGGCTAACTGGGGAGGTCCCAGTGGAATGAAAATTTGCAATTCATAGAATCACAGTCAGCTACATTGGAAGAGACCTCCAAGATCATCAAGTCCAACCCTTGATCCAGCACCACTGTGATTACTAGATCATGTGACACTATATACAAGAACAAGCAGAAAGAGGAACGGGGACTACAGGCCTGTTGACCTGGCTTGAGTGCCTGGGAAGGACACGGAGCAGATCACCCTGAGTACTGTCACACAGCACACACAGGACAACCAGGGGATCAGGCACAGCCTGAATGGATTTGTGAAGGGCCGGTCCTGCTGGACCAACCTGATCTCCCTCTATGGCAAGGTGACCCACTCAACAGATGAAGGAAAGGCTGTGGATGTGTCTACCTAGACTTTAGTAAAGCCTTTGGTAACTTTTCCTCCAGCATTGTCCTGGAGAAACTGGCTGCTGTGGCTTGGGTTGGGGCTGTTCCCTGGGTCAGAAACTGGCCCGGTGGCTGGGCCCAGAGCGTGGTGGGGAATGGAGTTACATCCAGCTGGGAGCAGTCACCAGTGGTGTCCCCAGGGCTCAGGATGGGGGCCAGTGCTGTTCAATATCTTTATTAAAAACCTTGGCGAGGGGATGGAGTGAACCCTCCGTTGGCAGAGGGCAGCAGGTTGGGCAGAGTGTTGATCTGCTGGAGGGCAGGAAGGTTGGAAAGGCTCTGCAGAGGGCTGTGGGCAGGCTGGATGGGTGGGCTGANGGAGGGGGGCTGGGGGGGGTCGGGCTCTGCTCCCAGGGAACAGGGACAGGAGGGGAGGGAACGGGCTCAGGCTGGGCCAGGGCAGGGGGGACATGAGGGGGAATTTGTGCCTGGAAAGGGTGGTCAGGCCTTGGAAGGGGCTGCCCAGGGCAGTGGTGGTGTCACCATCCCTCCAAGGATTTAAAAAACATGTAGATGTGACATTTGGGCATATGGGTCAGTAGTGTACTTGGCAGTAGTAGGTTAATGGTTGAAATATGTGATCTTAAAGGTCTTTTCCAATCTAGATGATTTTATAAATGTGCATGTTTTGTTTCATTTGTATTGACTGAATCACAGCCTGCATCTGGTAGAAGAAAACTGAAGCAATATGTAGATCTCGGGTGACCCAGTGCACAAGTTTGCCATTACATGTATGCCACGTATTGTAACTGAGATGCAGTTAGATTAAGTCAATACATCTTAATCCTGAATAGTTTTAAGTGCCTGCGTTCATAAACAGGCATTGATCTACTGACCCTTAGAGGAACTAAGCATGTACAATTATTTTGCAGAATCTTAGCCTTAATTTAGTCAGTGGCCAGTCTCTTTTCATTATTTCAGTAGTAACATTAATGGTATTTTTATAGCTTTTGTATTTTTTTCTTTAATAATAATGTGCACTTACTCTCATTGACAATGACATTTCAACAATCTTCTCTTTTCACTAACTGATAACTCCTTTACTCTGAATGGTGTTTTTTTTCTGGGCAGATTCCAAGTTTGAGCGTTTCTGGTTTTGTTTTTTGAAGATAAATACTTCTTCTAGACACAATTGTCAGAGAAAGAAGGGAACTATAACACACTGTTAATCCAGTGAATGTAACACTGTTTTGCCCTTGAAAGTTTGGCTTTGGTGCACATACACTATTCGCATTGTGGTTCTTAATGATGTGATGTACTGTCCCAATGAAAAAGCTGCCTGTTATGCATAGAATGGCATTAGTTAAAGAGAACACGCTTGCTATACTGATTCTATATATTGTAGATTTTTAATAATCCTTAACTGTCATGGATCCAGAGCTTGTTAGCCATGGGAGCTGGTGATTAATTTATTTACATACTCCATTATGAATAGAGATTGAACTCAAATGCTGTTTATGAAATGGAAAAGGTAATTTCTGATAAAATTCAACTGCTGCTATAATGCTTTTCATTATTCCTGGTTACACAGGAGGTTCCTTTGTGGCTCTTTCCCTTTTAGTACCTGGTGTCAACACACATGAAATTTTATGACAGTGCTGCATCTGCTCACCTCTCTGGCCATGTGCCTGTCTATTCCATGCACTTACTTTTGTTTGCCATTTCTTTTCAGCCATAACTGAAAGTAGGCTAGACATTCAACAGTGAAGTTCTACAGTTTGTGAAAATGAATCCCTGTATTGAAGATGCACAGATTAGACCTACCAGCTGAGGAAGTGGTAGGCCAGTAGTAGTTTATTTCAGCTCTGCCCTGAGAAGTTCTCCAATTCCTCACTGTGTGTGCACTGTCTAACAAGTATATTCGCTGTCATCACTGTCCTTGCCAAGCGAGTTGTTGTAGTGGGTTTGTATTTCCTGGAGAGGATCTGGTTTATGGCAGCAAGAGAATGCAGAGGACCATCATAAGAATGGTGCTCACAGGAGAGTGTTTTTGGTCACCTGAAAAGTAGCGTGTAAGGAAACGTAGTAAAAAGCTTTTACATGGTGTCTTCCGTGTACAGTAGAAGGTGGATAGTAAAGTTTACTTTTTTGGGTCCAAATTTTGTTTTCAGAATGAATTCAGTATGATTTCAACTAGAAAATGTTGGTAACTTTTAAGTAACATGACTAGAATGATGTTTACATCTGTAACTACACGCAAGAAGTAATCCAGTAATTTCTGTTGGTGGAATACCTTAGAATCATTCCTGTGTGCACGTTTATTTCTTAGCGAGGGTGCAGATAGGCCAACACAAGTCATGATGATTTGTTATCTTTCTGGTACTGTATGAGAGAACAAACATTTGCATTGATGTGTGAAATGAAAACTTGCCTTTATGGAATCCATACACATAATAATACAGTTTTCCAGTGCTTTCATTTTAGTTGATGGTTTTTCAGAGCCAGAGTCTGTGTGCGTAATAGCGCCCTGCGAAATGGATTGTGTGCATGTGTCACGTGGATAGCTCACAGACAGCTGACTGCCCTTTCATCAATAAAAGCAGGACTTGCCATTTTACGTAGTCAAATGTAAGTGAAAATTGTAAGGTTTTAAAAAGTATAGTCATAGCTATTTTTTTTAATGGAAGTGAAGTATGTACCCTCCCCTGCCAGTACCATGGACTGGATTTCAGTGATATGGTAGCTCATACTTGATTTGCTTTTGTCCTGTAAATTATAAGCCAGACTAGCAAGAGTCAGACTTGTTTGTCAGATATTAAAAAGCCTGCATAAATGGCTGCTTTTATTGTAATATAAATCACATTGGTTCATGCATGCGGCAAGAATTAACTTCTGTTGATGCTAGAAAATAAGTAGTCTTATCATTGTTAAAAAAAAGGTTTCAGTATGTTTTGACTCATCAAACAGAAATCAGATGCCATTAGACCAGTATATATTTAATGAATTTTGAACAAGAAAAGTGTAAGACTACAATTTCTCTACAGAACTTGAGGAGAAGCTTAGTTTCTTAGACAAGATATTTGTTTCGTTTTAATTTTTTAAAAAATAGAATATTTTACATATAGCAATGAGTGAAATAATCATAAATCATGTCTTTTAAAGTATATGGGCTCAGGATGATTAATTTTCAACTTGCCTGTTACTTGCTTTCCTAATTGTTTTTTTTATGAGCTGTAATGAAATAGATGACTAGGGCTCTGTAGATATCAAACTGAAAGCAAGTATGTTAAGTAAGAACAAATTTTTATCTTGACCATCTTTCCTTCTAAATAAATGTAGTTTACTAAAGAAAAAACCCAAAACTATTCCATAGTGGATAATTATTAATTTCCTTTAGTGTTTTTTTGTTTGAGATACTCAGATACTTGATACTTTGGGCAATATTTAAAAAGTACTTAGCATTTCTATTGATGTTCTTGATAGATGTGCTTTGAATTCCATTAGTAGCAGAGTTAAATTAATGCTAAGCAGCAGTGGAAGTTTCATTCTTTGGCTCAAACTCTGGTCTTTAAGAAATCAAAAGACAAGGATATTCTATTAAGAAACACTTGGAACTTCAGGTGGCTCCTGGTCTCTTGGCACTTGTGGCCTGCAGTGGTCCCTTCCATTCATGTTTTAATGCCCTTCCTTTATTTTCCCATTCAGACTACAACTTCCTTCTACAGATTCCTAAGCTATGTTGTCAAAACTCTGTTCTTATCCTGAACCTGAAAGCTCGCAGAGCAGAAGAAAGAACTTGCAAGTTTGTTTTTGCCCAGAAAGAACAGGGAAGCAGAATGAAAAGGATCTGAAACATAAATAATAGATTTTTAATAGGTACTGATTAATAAAGTCTTTGGTTTGCTGTAATCCATGCTGTTGTTAGCATACCCTCATTGTCAGAAGTCTAGTACAACTAGTACATTACTGTTGTACTAGAATGATGCTAGGAAAATGCATGTAATATCTATAGAAATGGTTTGAATTAAAACATTTATGACTACCATTAGCTCCTTATTTTAGACTTTATTTTCTGCATGCATAACATACAGGTTTGTGGTTTTGTTGTTTGGGGTTTTGTTTGTTTTTGTTTGTTTGTTTGTTTTGTTTTGTTTTGTTTTCCCTTCTCATATGTGGCCAAGGTTTACAACCAGAGCTTCAGCAAGACTGAAGAAGTAGGGGGAGTATAGAAAAAACACTGGCACTTCTGGCAGCAGAGTCCATTACCTGTCCATCCAGTCCATCATACCTAATTCTCAGTTTTATTGCTAGCTTGCTTTACCCTTTCAACTTCCAGGGATGTCTTGTCCATTGTTTTGGTGCTGCAGCACTATCTCAATGTTTTTCGTTCATTAATACCACAGAAGTGAGGTTTCCAGTAATGGAGAAACATCTGTATGTAACTTCAGTTTCTTTGAACTGTTATCATAATTCTTTATTCCAGAAGAATTATCATAATTCATAAGTTGCTGCTATAATTCTTTATGGCATTTCACTGTTTGAAATGCATGCTGAAGGACAGGAGTGAGACTTGTAGAGTTCTCTCTGTGGTGCTGAGCTCCTCAGTATGGAAGAGATGGAACTACTGAAGAGCATCCGATAAATGATCATTAAGATGTTGAAGGGACTTGGAGCATCTCTCCTATGGGGAAAAGGCTGAGAGAGCTCGAACTCTTCATTCCAGGTAAGTGAAGTTTCATGTGAGTCTCATCAGTGTTTATATACACCTGAATAAAAGGTGCAAAGAGGACAGAGCTGGGCTCTTTCAGTGGTGCCCAGTGACAGGACAAGAACCCACAGGCAAAGTGGAACACAGGAGGTTCTGTGCCATGTGCTCTGGTATGATCGTGCTTGAGCAGGGAGGTGGGATCAGGGGATCTGCTGTGGTCCCGTCCAACCTGGCCCATTCTGTGAGGTTGCCCCTGAACATCAGGAAACTCTTCTTGACTGGGAGGTGACTGAGTGCTGACATGGCTTGCCCTGAGAGGTTGCAAAGTCTTCACCCTTGGAGGTACTCCAGAGTTGTCTGGACGTAGTCCTGGGCACCTGATTTGAGGGGACTGCTGGAGCAAAGAATTGGGCAAGATGACCTCCCTTTCAATCTCAACCGCTCTGTGATTGAGTCACTTGTTTTATATTTTAGGATGTTTTGGTGAACTGTTCAAACTTACTTTGTGTTGAAATGATACTGGGAGAGCATGCAGAGTTCTAAGTTTTGACCAGAAAAGTAGAATATTGCTACAGTCTTGAATTAACAAACTCTAAAATTCTAAGGTATTTAGGATTCATTGGAATAAGATGTCTGAGGATTAAAAATACAAGCTACCTAATGTGATCTTTAACAAGATAACTTTTTGTTGTTTGTAGTTTCTTAGTTTATACTCTTTGAACATTTAATGCACAGTGTCCTGAGACAGGAGGACTTGATAAAAGTGCACCTGAAGGAAAGTACAAAATGGCTTTTTTTGTGCTGCTGTTATATCATGTTAGAAGAGAATGTTGACACAGGTGGCTTTAGTAACTTCATGATAAACTGTGTGAATACAGGGAATCCTGAGCATTTTAGGTTAAACTTCTGTTGGTTTTGTTGCTTTTCCTCAGAATAATAAAAATGGGATTTTTTTTAAACTGTTTTATTATAAGCTTAGTAGGAAGTTCTTAATTTCTGTCTTTGATGGATTAGTGCATGTATTTACACTGCCAAGTTCTGTCTTACCCAAAACCTGAAGGGAGAGGAGTTGATTTTTCTTTTACTAAAATTTGCTCCTTTGTTTTTCCCCTCAAACCCAACAATTATTTCCATTCAAATTTATCTGTGCAAGACCAAAATATACAACATTCATGTCTGTAGCTCCATTCTGTCAACTGTATTTCATGTGCTAGCAGGGAGTTCCGTAACTCTTCTGTTGCAGATTTTTGTGTGGTTGTCTCTGTTGCGGAATCTGCTTTGCCTTTTAGCTTCAGGGAAGTGAACTTTCTGTAGCAAGGGTGTGTGTTTAGAAAAATCTATGGAATAGACTTCACCCACTGGTGTGGATTGTTCGTTTTTTTTCAGGTAACATGTTTGTACTTACCATGTGATATGATAAATCAGATATATAGGCCTGTTAGATGGCTCATGTCATGTTTTGATGCTTTAGGGATAAACAAATGAAGATATGTCCATTAGTACTGCTGGGGTTTTTTTGTGATACGGGATTTTTTTATTGCCTTTGATATGATTATTTGCATGTTGACCAATCTGAAGCCTTTTATTGTTCCTGGAGAATAATATATTACTTTAAGTTACTGTTTTAATTTGATAAAATCTGTTCAGTAGTTTAATTTTTCATATTTGTAAATCCACCTTTTAATAACATTTCTGCAAATATGAAGACTTAAAGGGTAATATATAAGCATACTGTGATTTTTAAAATCAAGAAAATCTGTGTTTCCCTTTGATCTTTGCAGTGCTCAAGTTTGCTTACCAGCTGCAGAGCCTTCTTTTGGTAAGGCAGTAAACTTCAGAAATGTAACAAATATTAAGCCCAACCAAACCCTTCTTGTAATAACAAACCCCATTTTTATAGAATTTGTGGTTGTTTTGAAAAGTAATGCTGCCTTCACTATACATGTAACTAGGAAACATACTGTCAGATTCATTATCTTGGAGTTTCCACTGTGATTATTAAGAGCAGTAAGAGCAGCATTCCATAGTGGTGATGCAAACTAACAAAGTGTGCTGCAAGATTTTTAATTTAAACAAAATATTTTACTAAATACTGTTAAACAAAAATGAAGATACAATACTTGAATGAGATATGGGGTACTTTTTTTAAAACAGCTCCTTTAACTTCCTTCTGTGTAGTGCTGGTTCTATTATAGGTGTTTGGTTTTGTCATCTCTCAGTACCAGACTGTGTGAGTGAGATCTGAGTATGTGCCTCTTCTTCACGAGTGTAAAAGCAGCAGACTGTGGTTCTCAAGGGTGGGATGGAAGAGCATGCATTGGGAAATACAGGAGAGGGAATGTGATGTTGCTAAGGACTCTGCACCAAGTGAAATAAGTGTTACTCTGATCTGTTTTGTATGATAGATGCGAGTTCAGGAGCCTGTGATTGTTGTCTTGGAAAAACTGAAGGTGTTTGCCCTGCTGAGGGGTGTGTGTGTTGTAATCTTGCATTATATTGACTCTATTTGTGGATTAATGGAACCTGTTGGTCCCTGTGAGCAGAACATTCCAGTGCCTAAAAGTGTTTTACATGTGTGCATAAAAGTACTGATACCTTGGACAAGGGTGAATTAGAATTATGGTAGATTATTCTTGTTCCTTAATATGTATTTATAGGTAAAAGTTGTTTCCATTGCTAAAATGTTCTTACTGTTAAATCTGTTCTTGTTTTTTTCTGATGTGGCTATGAAATATATGTAATGATTTGTAATAAATTATGTGATCTTAGCATTATTGTTTTTACTGGAAGTGGTTTTGGTTTTGGGTTCCAGTAGTCCAGTAGTCCTCTGCCAAATAAGCTTTCCAATACATCGCTCAGGATTATTTTTCCCCAGATTTTAATTTGTGATTTCTGTTTTATGAAAATATATTATGCCCTATCTGCTTCAGATTATGTGGTTTCTTGTGTATTTATTCTGAAAAATTAATCTTTGTATGTATTGCCCACTGAGAGAGAATAATTACAAGTAAGTGTTAAAAGTACCCATGTTTCTGCCTCAAAATGCTATTTCTGCATTATGTCTAAATTAACTCTTCAGTGTCACATAATATGGCTGGTCTTTCGCTCCCATGGTATCTTGGGCTGTAAATGCCAGGTGATTGGTAGGAGAGGTGTAGATATTGGGAAGAAGTTCTTGGCTGTGAGAGTGGTGAGGCCCTGGCACAGCTTGCCCAGAGAAGCTGTGGCAGCCCCATTCCTGGAAGCGTTTAAGGTCAGGGGCTTGGAGCAACCTGATCTGGTGGAAAGTGTCCCTATATATACACAAACATACATATATACACTTTAAAAAAAAAT
This sequence comes from Scytalopus superciliaris, assembly GCA_013400415.1. Lineage (NCBI taxonomy): Eukaryota > Metazoa > Chordata > Aves > Passeriformes > Rhinocryptidae > Scytalopus > Scytalopus superciliaris. Next base: position 74,781 of record VXBX01006304.1, read on the forward strand.
TATTTTTACATGTTGCATTAATTGGTTTTGTTGACAGGCAGGGCAATGCTTCTGTCATTGATGTGGGAATACAAAAATAGAAGATCTGATGCAAAGGATGTTTAAATGTAGCTGTACTTGATAACCTGTTAATTTCCAGTCTTATTTGGTTGAAATGTTTAGCTTGCAGCTGGTAATTGCTTCTATTAGAGAAGATACAAGGTGTTTTCTCTTTGTCACATCAGAGGGCCCCAAATTTCAGAGTTTTGGAGATCAAATTTGCTTTGTTAAGGATCTGGGAATAAGATCCTTACATGGGATGAATTATCTTCTTACAGTTTTCAGAGTAGGACTCTTGATAATAGCTTGTATACTTGATAAAATAATGAATCAAACCTGTGTTTCACACCTCGTCTAGCTATGTGTTATCCAGATTTCAGTGCTGGGTGACTTACTGACATTTTAATATGTCTCAGCTGTGTGTTGGCTGTGTGACTAACCACATGCCTAGTAAAGGTACCTATGTAAAGTGGTGAGAATTTGCAAAATAATAGTGAACTTCAAAGTGTTTGTATTTACCATTATCACAGGCAATTGCCATACCCTTTCTCCCATTTCTGTTGCATTGCATTTTTGTTTAGTTTGAATAAAAACCACCAACCATAAGCCTTTTCAACTTTCTAGTAGGTTTGTTTTTTATGTTCTTCCCCTGACTGATTTTTTTCATCCTTGTTTTCTCTCTTTTCCCTAGCCATGTTTGTCTGTGTGATTATTGCTTTTTTAATGCTGTCCAGGGTTCTCTGAATCATGTAAAATGCAGTGAAGTTTTGTTTGTGACTGGGATTTCTGGGTAATGGGGCACTACACAAAACAATTGCTGTGTGTGTTTGGCAGCCTGCAGCAGCATCATGAGTGCTGAAGTCATGTCATGCTGCTCCCTCCTGGTTCTCGAGAGTTTACAGCATTGCAGAGCAAATACACGGTCTCAGCGTAGTGGCCAGTCTTCAAACAGAGGATCAAGTCCCTCCAGTGCAGTAATTGTCACTTTCTCTTGTTCTGCTCAAAATGGATGTTAAAGGATGGAAAAGAGCTTCCTTTGCTAGAAGAAAAAAATTCTTTTCGCATTTTTCTTTTCTCTTCCACTGATGGTAATGACAGGAAGCAGAGCAGTTTTGAATTTTTACTGACTGTTCCTTTCTTCACTTTATACTGGCATGATAGAGCTGTTAATCAACGTGGCCCCACTTGTTAGTAAACAGCCTTGACATAATTCTGGTTTCTCCCATGTATGGGATTGGCACACAGGGAGGTTATATAGAGTGGCTTCACTTTTTAGTTGTAAGTGTGCTTGCTGATCCCTGTACGTGCTGAGTCAGAGAAAAATTCTGCCGTGTCTGTAGAATGTGGGAGTCGATGAAAACTAATTAAGTGATGCAAAAACCTTTCAGCACTTTTGGGCAAGCTTTGCCAAAAGATCATTTTTTTTACAAGTCTTGAATCTTGATCAAAATACCTAATCAGGATGTAGACCTTGTCATAGCTGACATCACTGCTTTCAGTCATCACAGCAGTGTAAGGTCCTGATGCAGAAAGGTTCATGGCATAAGTGTGTCTGATACGCTGACAGAACTGTGACAGTCCACTCAGCTTTTGTTTCTTCCAAGGAATTTCTTTTCTCAGTAGCTGAGTGTGGGAATCTTACCTTGTCAAGCTGCACAAAGTGGTGAACAATGTGAACATAATCCCATAGCTCAGTGTTCTTAATTTTTTTACTTTTTAGCTTGAATTCTATTTTAGGAAGATGCTAGTGATGCTACAAAAGTGCCATGTTTCGCAGACATGTTTTACCTGAAGAATGCAAAAAGGACTTACAAGTTGAGTTCTTTTTTTAATACTACTGAACTAAATAAACCCTCAGATCAGTTGCTATGCTTTTGTGAGCTGTTGCACTGAAACAGAAATAAGCACAAAGGAGGAGCTTCTGTGTTCTTCATACAGTGTATCTAAAGATTTTCAGCATTTGGAAGTCAAATAATGTGTAATTGCTTTAGTATGAGAATTAGTAATATTTTAAAAATACTTGAAAATGTTCAAAACAAACAACTTTAAATTAATGGAGACTTAAAGTAAGATGACGGTTCAGAGGAGAATAAGGACTCCATCTAAAAGGTATTTACTTGATATGATCATACAGCTTTGTGCCAGGAGAGGTTTAGATTGGATATTAGGAAAAATTCGTTCTAAAAGGACTGTCCAGCCCTGGCACAGCTGCTCTGGACAGTGGTGGAGTCTGTCCCTGGAAGGACTTAAAAGCCATGTGGCTGTGGCACTTGGGGGCATGGGTTAGTGGTGGCCTTGGCAGTGCTGGGGGAATGAGTGGACTCAGTGATCTGAGAGGCCTTTTCTAACCTAAATGATTCCATGTAAGTGGATCTCTGTACACAGGAATTGAATGTGAGAGAAGTCTGAAGCTGCATAGATAAATTACTTGGATAAAAGAATCCAGTGGAACTGTGGGCTAGAGCCTCAGGCATTTTTGGGGCCAGTTCATAATTCCTGAGTGCAGTGCTCTGGCAGCTGAGTAACTCCTGTGTTTCCTCTACAACAGAGAGGTATAGTGTGCCCTCTGAAGGATTAGGGACTTAGCTAAGGGTTTGTGTGGCTTCTGCTTCCATAAAGCAGTGCCGGCATACTCGCCATACGAGTGTGGCCTCTCACTCTTAGGATGTTTGTTGTAAAAATGGATAACTCCCATTTTCTGCTGCTCAGAAGATGATTTCTTAGTACAATGAAACCAAATTAACATTTCTTACCTTCATACTGTTTGTACAAAGTTAAAATGTGGGTAAAGGCCTTAGTTTTATAAATGCCCTAAGTCTCTTAGCTGTTCTGTTGTAGTAAACTTCTGGAGCAGACAAGTCATGAATTAGTAATGAAAGCCAGGGAGACCGTAACCTGAAAACCCGTGTTCTTCAAGTCTTTGTTTGCAGTATAATTCAAAAGGTCACCAAGTCAGTTTTTAAAAGATGGGCACATCCTATGTAGTATGTTTGCATGGGGGAAAGAAGCAAATTGTAGCTCAAAAAAGAAAAGCTCTTCCCTCACAGCTTTATGAAAACGGTGCAGATTTTGCTGCATTCTGCAGTGCTCTCAGATACTAAATTTTGCTTTAACTGGGAAGATGCCCTTGCCAGAATGCAAACCGGTTATTCTAGTCTTGCTTTAAAACCCACCTTGCAAAGTGATAACAGTAACAAAGGTGGGAATTCACCCCACCCTGTCTTCCCACTGGAGTCAAACCTCAATTAGCTCCATTTATATGCTAATATTAAGCGCTAATAGGAAGCTTCCTTTTTCTTTGCTTTGTACACAGTGAGGAAATAGTACAGGAAAACTTGATTAGGTTATATTAATGTTGCATAGTTAGTAATGGAATTTGAAAATAAATAAGAAAATCACTCTTGTACATGTTAATTGTCCCATTCTTCCATTGACTACGTTTTCTGTTCCTTCTGTTATTTTAAATATTCAGCTTCCACCTGTCTCCATTGGATGTGGAAAGTTGGTTGTCTCTGGCCTTTCATTCTCAAGTTGCATTAGGATTTTGTTTGTGGATACTTTGTTTTATACTTTGTAGTAATTGGTTCTAAAAACAAATTTAAAAAATAAACCAGAGAAAAATGTTTTTCTGTTGGGATTTAATGGAATAACTGTGAGTACTAAAATGGAAGAAGAAACTAGTTTCAAGTACTTCTGTTATTGCACAATTAAATAGTAAATCCTGAGCTCTTCATGTCTGTGTATATGCAGTTATGTCAAGGAAAAGAGTATTTAGTCTGAAACAATGTTTGTAGTCCTTTAAAACATTTTTTTTTGTTCTACTGGATATAGAAGTTGGTGTTGTGTAACTTCCTTAAGTTCATGCCAAATCATACCTTCACTGTTGAATTTTAGCTTAGTTTTCCACTCAGGGCACCTGTTGACTCTGTACTTTGGACGCTGGGGCCAAAACCAGTCTGTGCTTTTAACTGGGGAGCCTGTTTTTAAAACTGTTACCTGTTTTCACTTGCAGTCATGCAATCTTTTGTATTCAATTTCTTAAGTACCTGTTCCAGTTTCTTGTGGAAATTTTGTTTGCAATTTTTTGTGCTTCTAGAAAAGTTGTAGAGAATTTTCTGAGCAGTGGCCTTTTTCATGTGCTAAGGATAGAAAAGAGACTTTTGTTTCCTCCCAATCTTCTCTTATCAAAGAGTTGTTACCCTTGGGATACGAGTGGGCTGTTTCCTGGTATGGCTGGATCCTTAGGGATCAGGCTAACTCTTCCTTCTCATTGAACAAGATACAAGGCTGAGGAGGCTGTGGCTGTGCAGTGTCCCTGCCTGCGGGGTGCCTCAGTAGCTAGTTATCATTCTTAGGGAGTGGCAAGCAGGAACTTTAAGAGCTCTTTTCACTGTCCTCAGCTCTACTGAGCCTCTAACCTTTGGCCTAAGGTTCAGGTTTTGGGGGGCTATTCAGTGCCTTCAGGACTGATTCCAAAGCCCAAACTCAGCAGTGTCACAGGAACAGAGTAGTCAGAAGTAGAAGATACGTGCAGAATTTCAACAGACATTAAGTACTTGAGCTTTGAGCTTTAGGTAATTCAGGAAACGCCATGTTTTCAACTTAAAAGAAGAAATACATCTTTATTTTCTGCCTTCTGGAGGACAGTTGAGGGATCTAGTTAGCTGACAGGATGGTTGAGAATGTAGCAAAATACATACTTTTTTAAGATTTTCCTCTCTCTCTAATGAATTGCTCCCACTTTTTACATGGTGTAATTACTGTGTAGTATTGTCTTCCATCTCTTCTATCTTTCTTGGTTCGATTCTAGCAGGTTGGGGTGTTTTGATGTCAAACTATGGCAGTAGGGTAGAGAAGGGGAATACTAATGTTTTGATTTCTCCTTGGGAGAAAGGTTGATGATGTTGCCACTGACTGTTGTAAGGAATGATTTGTTCCTGGCTGTCCTTTGTCAAGGGAGAAAAATACCTATTGTTTTCCTGGCAAGCCTGGGAGTGTAGCTTGACATCGGTGGCCATGACAAACAAAAAAGCAGTTGGTTTTAATGTCCACACATTTACAGGTTGTAATTTAAGATTAAGTAAAACAAAAATCTGGCTGTTGTTGATGCAACTGCCTACCTAGATTTAAATTTTTACTTAGCTTGCATAACTTTGTAAAAGAAAGTTCTTGCTCCTGCAGATGACTGAAGTTTTGTGTAAATTTATTAATGTGCATTTTTGACTGTGCCATGGTGAGATAGGTGAACTTTGTGCTCCCATCAGTGTAATGCTGTAGAAAAAGTTCTAGAGTAAAATACTCAATTTTCTATGCATTTGTTTTCTAAAAACCTTGAAATGCCATTTCACTCTAATGCTTTTTGATATCTAGGCAATTACTCATATTTGCTTAGTTAAAATTTCCTGACAGTGTAGCTCAAAAGAGCATCTCTGAGCTTGGTAGAGCAAGTATATGTTTAATGCTATGGAACATATTTTTGAAATATCAAACTATAAAATTTCACTCATCTTCAGTGGAAAGAAAGTATTAGAAAACCCCAGTGATACTGGATTTCTACTACTTTAGCAAGTAACATTTTCCTGAAGTGGAAATGTTGCATCGCTTATGCTGTTTTCTGTGTCTTGTACAGCGTGTGTGAACTATGAGTTTAGAAAACCTCATCTATCCAGGGAAAAAAGTCTGGGAAGTAAACATTCCAAACAAATGTTCAAAATTATTTTCGGTTTTAAATTTTCGGTGAAATATGTAGGGATTTTGTACTGACACAGACATGTTTCTGAATGAGGAGAACTTGAAATCTACATGCCAGGGAGTATCACTAATGGAATGAAACTCTGGTTCCATTATAACAAAATTGAGAATTTTCATTGATTTTTGGGAGTCCAGAATATTTTTGTTTGTTTGTTTTTGCATTTTAACAGAAAGATTTCTTTGGTTTACTGTGTGCATCAAAGGAGAACACGTTGTACCGTCTCATTTCCAATTTAGTAAGGGGAAAATGGGTATGTGTATTTAAACTGCTGGTTGCAAACAAAACTAGTGTGATTATATCATTATATTATATCATTTGTCTTCAGCTGTTCTTGTTGAAATGGCTTCATATCTGGCAGTGGGAAATGAAGTGTTTTCACTATGCTGGAAATGCTTCACATACTTTTTTTTTTTTTTGAGAAGTTTTACTGTTCCGTTTGATGTGTCTTTCTTTTGCCTTGTAGAAGTTACTTGATGACTCAGCTGATCATTAATTGTTTTCTGTTTTCAGGTTGCAAAACAGCAATGTCCCAGAGCTGACCAGGCTCCTCACAGTAAGTAAGCTGTAGCAAGAAGCATTCTGATAATTTTCTGAGAAGGATGACTCATACAGGGAAAAGGAAAATGTTATGTATGGAATGGCTTAGTGCTAAAATCTGCATCCAGGTCCTGGTTTCAGCCAGACATTAAGCACAGTGTTAACTGAAACTTAAAGATTCTTAGTCCATACTTTTGTGACTTTGGGTTTAAGTGTTGGGTAGGTCTTTAACAATTCACGTCCATAATACTGTTACCATTCTCTGGATTACCATGTATGTAGGCTTGAAATACAATAGAATGTAATTTTAGTGTATAATTTTACTAGTTTGGGTGTCTCAAGTTATACAATTTAGGGAATATTTAAAACTAATTGAGAATTTGTGCTGAAAGTTTTGATTCCAAAATCAGTTTCAGTGACTTTGAAAAGCATTTTGCATAGTCAGAGAACACATGATATTTTGCTCGATGATGAGCATGAGTTATGTTGTTTTACTAGACTACTGGGAAATGAAGAATTTTGCATTTGCATCAGTTTGCTTGGGGTTTTTTCAGGATAGCTAAAGAAAAACCTGTTTGTGTCTTACTCCAATACTTTGCTTTAGACAAAGTTAACAGTGACAACCGAAACAGAGATTTTAGCAGAAATCCTGACTGCCTGTTTAGCTCATAGATGCGACTTTCAAGGACACTTTTTAACTTCTATTTTACTTACTGTCTGTGAGGTACATAAAACAGGGGAGGTAAATCTGAAATACATTCAGAAATTATTTTTATCATTTTTGTGTTGCTCATATTAACCATCAGTTCTTCATATACTTGTGATAAAATAACATGAAGATAGCGAATAACATACTTTAATTTGTAAAGACATATTATAAGCTTATGTACAGTAATGGGATAAGGTTACCAAGAGCCTTGTTTAGATCCCAGACACAGGACTGTGTGATACAGTGGAGTCTTATGTTTCAGTAGTGACCTTCTTGCCCTCATCCCAGACATAACTTTACAATCAGTAGAGATAAAATTTGCACTGACAGTAAGAAAATAAGAAGTCTAAATCAATAATTTTTGCATGCCAATTAAAATAATTTTTAAGACTAAATTTAAAAGGCTTGAGTTTCAGTAATGGTTTCTGTATGGTGCAGAAGGAGAAGCTGTTACAGCCACTACTTGTGACTTAATACAGTGTTTACAGGAATGTTAAGAGCACCAACAGCTGCTGAATTCAAGGAGTGAATAGGTTAATAGGGAGAGAGTAGATCTATTAAATAGGAGGGATCAAGTGAATTAAAGTGAAGATATTGCTTAGCAGGCAGTGATAGAAGAGCAGGAAAGGGCAGGAGGTAAGATAACCTGCTTATATGAAGACAGGAGCAGCATTCTGAAGCATTTAAAAAAACTGAAAAGCAGAACTAGGAAAGTCATTAAGTAATTTGCAATAATAGAAATACAAAGACTTTATCTAGGATTTAACATTTACTGCAGGCATCAGGTATTGTGAAACTTCCTGTAATGGAGTACTATACTGCCAGTTTCTATAAGGTGAGCCATTTTAATGAAAAAGCCTTCATTTCATAAAAGCTGAACCTTGTTGTTTTGTTAATGAGGTAACATTTTTTGCTGGGACATCCTGAGACTGCCACCTTCCCAGGCTCCAGTGTCTGAAGAAAGATAGTCAAACTTTCTAGAAGCAGCTTCCAGTTTTGCAGGGGATAACAGGATGTAATATGCAATTGGTAGTAAACATTACCTGTATGTTTGACTTTGAAAAGCTAAACCTGTTTAACTTTCTGACTTGTGTAATCTTGTATAAAAAAAAAAAAAAAAAGTCCTTTGCCTGGGGAGGAGATGCAATCCCATTAAATTTGTCTCAAGTTCTCTGAACACCCAAGTGTTAAAAGGGCTCCTTCCTCCTTAATGTTTTTGGAGTTATTACCTACAAACGAGTCTGGATCCTACTCTGTAGGGCCATTTTTCCTAGACCTACAGCCATGGAATGAGAGATGACAGCTGTCCTCTGTTACTGCATGGAAACATTAGGGTGAATGCTGAACAAAAAAGTGCCTTACTCAGGAAATGAGAAGGGTGCTCAATAAATGGTTAAGCATACCTTTTCTCCCTTTAAATAAGCAATTAAAAAGAATAGAAGGAAGTTATAGAAAGATATGTGCTTTTTAATGAGTTTTCCTGTAGGCATTGAAAAATGCAAGAGAAATAACAGCCAGGTGTAGATTTCTTTCAACAAGCTTAATGTTAGGGCTGGCTGTTAGTACTAAGTGTCCCAGTTTGTTTTGCCTGTATGTTTATGTCCAACTATAACTTCTCTTGTGAAGGTTGAAAAATACCAAATTTCTGAACAAGCAGAAAAAAAACCCATATCCTTAGTTATCTCTAACATTTTTGTGAGTACAGTCAATTCTTTAGCCTACAGAACATACTTTATGAAACAAGAGCAACCCTTCCATCCAAACTAAGAAATGGCACTTGAGTGTGCCTTCAGTTGTAACAAATAGATTACTCAAGAGAGAGCTTGAAAAGATTAGGAAAAATGGCAAGTAATAATTCATTCTATGTTGTGAGTTGTGGTGTTGGTGGTTGGTTGGTTTGTTCATTTGTTTGTTTGTTTTTCCCCCCCATGTTAGAGTGATGCCATGTTAGATAGGAAGTTCTTGAGGATGCTAATTTCTGCTCCCTAGATACAGAATTCTTTTAATTCCTAATCATGGCTTTTTTTACTTTTTCCAAAAGGTGGTGGTGGTGAATTCTAACAGTCCCGCTTTATTTGTGGAAACAGATAATTTAGAATGTGGACACAGTCCTTGAAAGTTATGCAGATAATACTTTCTAAAATTTTTCTATATGGTTGTAACTAAGCAAGTTATTAATGGCTGTAATGAAACAAATGAGTTAAAAGTAAAAGATCAGCTCAGCAAAAGGCTGAAGAAAATTTTCAGGAGTTAAGTTGGAAAGTTAAGAAGTGGTGCCTCTTTGACCAAAACTGCGATGACAAGGCAGGTCTATGAGAGATGTTGCTATTACAGGAATACTGGAGTTAGTGAATACTGTGGCCTGCAGAAGAATCGTTGTAGGTTAGATCTACACTGAAGGGGATCTTCTCCATTTTTCTGGAGGGGAGGATGGAGGTAAAAAAAAAGAGTGAAGAAGAGCAAGATGTTAAAAGATTCAGAAATCAAGCTTTCTACAGAAAGTATAAATAAGGATTTGACAGGTTTTGAAAACTACCCAGTTTCTTTTCACAGTAACAAAGTATGCATTGGCCTACTTGGAATTGGTGGCCGGATGTGTGAAGGCAAACTGCAACAGAAAAAGTGTGAAGAGTTTTTCTTGCTGTTAGATCCACCAAAAATTCTGTATATTGCAGTTACTGGTTTTAAAATACAGAAGCAAACTGCCAAGAAAAGACTTTCTTACATTAAAGTGTATGTAAATACACTGGTGCAAACTAAATATAAACACAGCAGACTTGCAGAAACATGCAAGTTAGACAAACTTTAAAAAAAATGTTTATAGAACCTTATGATTTATCACTTGTCAGTTTCTGTGTCTCAGAACAAAAGAAATTGAACAAAAAAATGTGAATGTTGAACTGTTTCCATTCTTAGCAAAAGTTAGCTAAAGCATCTAATACATAGCTGTATTTGCTTTTTTTCATCATTTACTCAAGAGGATGCAGGGAATTCATGGAAAGATTCACATGGTTATGGAAATGGTGTCTCTGTTTTTATAACACCCACAAACAATTCTGGGGCCTACAATACAGGGAAGACATGAACCTGCTGGAGTAGGTCCAGAGGAGGCCCTGGAGATGCTCCAAGGGCTGGAGCCCCTCTGCTCTGGAGCCAGGCTGGGAGAGCTGGGAATGCTCCCCTGGAGAAGGGAAGGCTCCAGGGACACCTGAGAGCCCCTCCCAGGGCCTAAAGGGGCTCCAGGAGAGCTGGGGAGGGACTGGGGACAGGGCAGGGAGGGACAGGACACAGGGAATGGCTTCCCACTGCCAGAGGGCAGGGATGGGGGGATATTGGGAAGGAATTGGTGGCTGGGAGGGTGGGCAGGCCCTGGCACAGGTTGGGCAGAGAAGCTGTGGCTGCCCCTGGATCCCTGGGAGTGTCCAAGGGCAGGTTGGACGGGGCTTGGAGCAACCTGGGTTGGTGGGAGGTGTCCCTGCCCAGGGCAGGGGGTGGCACTGGGTGGGCTTTGGGGTCCCTTCCAAACAAAACCATCTGTGACTATGAAAAGAGGCTGTTCATGGTTTGTGGCAATAGTATTTGAAAAATAGGAGTGTGTGGTTTTTTGAGAATGTATGTGGATGTACACTTGGCAAGCTCAGAAAAAATACAAAAACTTCCAAAACAGGCCATCCCTCAAAGAACATGAGAATTTTCTTTCTTCATATATCTGTAACACCTGCAGATTTAATTATATCTTTGCTTCAACATAACAACAATTAGCATTGACTAAGAAACTCTGTGATAATACGATTGTAGCAGTTTTATGTGCTTGCAATAATTTTACAGAATGTAAATAAGATGCAGAGTGCAAGTGTACCTTTTTTCTACTTATTTTTATGTATTTATTTTTAGAAAATCATTTTATTAAAAAATTAAAAGTAGTCCATTGCTGTATGTTTGCTACAAATATGGTCATTTTGTGTGTACTTGTATATCCTTGGTTCTATGTACTTAGATTCATTTATTGAGGAAAACAAATTAACATGCTAGCTCAAACAATTATGGAAGTGAAATTACAAAAGGACTGAAAGTTTCAATGAAAGAATTATTGAACTGTGTATTTCTCTGTGGAATACCTAGTTTTATTACAGTTTTGTTTTAAACCAACAGTCTACATTTGGTATAAGTTATAATAGGAAGGCAGTTAAAAAACCAAACCAAAACACAAAACCTCTCTACTGACACAACTTCTTTAAGACTTGCTCCAAACTGTGTTAGTGCTTCTGCTGCAAACCAATTTAATAATAGTTATTTGCTGAGAGGGTTAAAGAGCAGATTTTGATTATGTATTGGCAGTCCATTGTTAGGAGGAATAAGTGGTTTATTAAACTTTACTGTACAGATGACAACTAGAGGAGCTCAGATGTAAACTAAATTTTCAGTTGTAGCTTTACAGGTGTTCCAAAGTGGATTTTCATAAAGGTGCTTGCAGGCTTTGTTGTCTAGTGTTCAAATATTTTGCTCCCATATGTTTAACGTATTGGGGGTTTGTGTGGCAATAGTTGGAGATCTGGCTGTGCTTACATATACATTTGTAATACAGAAGACTCCAAAAGTTGCTATTTAGGAAAACATTCATTAAAGTTGTGTTGTAATGAGCCTGATGACGGAGTGTGTATTCTCATACTTGACAGAGAGTGTATGTGTGCATATATATATATATATATGTATGATTGGTTTTATCAGTTCAGGTATAATTTGTTTTGTCTGAGGACCTAATTATTTAGGTACTCATTCAATAAGGCAGGATTCTCTTTCCTTTTTTGACTCAACTCTAACCTGGAAATTTCTTTAAAAATCAGTTTATATATAAATAAAGAGACAGAGCTGAATGTAGTTTTGTTGGTTTCACTTAAGCCGTGATAGTTTCTTCAGCACGAAGGTCTGTAATAAGGATCTTACCAGGTGTGTTCTGTTTATTTGGAAAAGCAAAAATTGTGGATTGCAATGCTGTGCATGTACATTATGTTAAGTACAGATTTTAATAGTATCAGATGTTTTCTAACTCTTTTTGTATGTTTTGTCAGTATTCAAAAGGTTTCCTTTTTAGGTTTTCCAAAGGTAGTTTATTTAAGCAATGAAAAAGATGCAGAATTTGGAGTTTTAATATTCTTGCACTATTCAAAGGAACGAAGGACATGGTACCTTAATACAGCTTAAATGTGTATCAGCTGAATAAAGCATGGACTTAGAGCTTTTTGAGGGGTTATATGTATCATCTTCTTTAGATGTATTACAGAGGTGATGCCAAGGTGAAAGCAGACTTACAGAATGGTTGGAAATCATTGATATTCTGACTCCGAGGCTGTAAATGGCTCTGTGGCAGATGGAGGCTTTGTCAAGGAAGAAAAATGGCAGCTCTGCAACATCATAGGTGTTTTTGCTTAGCAGTTCAGCACATAGGCTGTGACCTTCCAGTGTTCAGGAATTCCTCCTGTACTTTAATAAATTGTCCTCCACTTTTACTCCCTTAAAGTAGATAAATAGTAGTCATCATAATTCAATACAATTTGTGGTATTTCATTGTGAAAAAAAGGTAAGTGTGCTTTATTGCTAGGTATTAAAAGTGAGCTTTAAATCATGCTTGCAATTTCTGCATGAAGTGCCAGTAATAGCTTTTAACTAAGCATTTTGTAATACTAAAAATAAAGGGGTGTTTGTGTGCATAGGTATGACTACTAGTGCAGCACTATACGAAATCTGTATATGTGAACTCTATATGTGGACAGTCTATGCCAGAATATGTTCATACCATGGGCATCTGTGTTTGTGTGATTAATTCCAGCAAAGTACAGAGTTTGAGACTATATATTGAGGAAACTATTTCTGGTTAGTTCAGAGAGGATAAATATGGTTAATAAATTCAGTCTAATTTCTGAGTTCTTACTTTTTCTTATTGATAGAAATTCAAGTATATTTTAGCACCTGGCAGCATCTAATTCTGTGCTGCTATTATGGTTTCATCTGTATTCTTGTATGAGGTTGGGTCTATATTTTTAGAATGAGGGCTCACATTTATTTGTAGAATAACTGGTTTCTGTGTTCTCATACCTATTAGGGAAATTCATGCCGAGTTGTGTGAATCGTGAAGTTTTATGACCTGTACTTAAGGTATGTGTGTGATTACTTGGTGTCAACAGTTACCTATCAGAATCACATATTTCATATGTACAGCAAATCTGCGTATCTCAGTCTTTCTCCTTTAATCATTTGAATGAAGACTATTGTTTAACAGTTCTCTATATTCTTAGGTTCCATATATGCAAGTTTGATCCTTAGTGCAACCAGTGATGTCAGTTATTGCAGTATGTGGCCTGTAACATCTTGCAGAAGATGCTCAGTTGATCTATATTACAGGGCCATAAATCATTGTTAAAAGTGCAAGCTTTTCACAACTATCACCTGCCAGCCATACTCTTTAGCCTACTTGACAATTGTTATAGAAAGCAATCACTGTTCATCACAGAAGAAAATGACCCAGCACTTTCCAGGGTCAAGGTTGTTGCATTAGAGCCTCTGTATTTCAAACCCTGGAGGTCGCATAGTCTTTGTTTTTAAAGGTGAGCCCACTATAATTAATCATGCCTCTTCTCTCTCTTCAGTTACAGTCATTTTGAGATAAAATGTGGTGAGAGATGGCTTTGTTGCAGAAGGACAAATGCTTTGCAATTGAAGCATAAGCATTTTTGATAGTGTGTGACTGAGAACAGTCTTCATACATCTTTTTATTAGGACATGGTAATGCACGAATGAGAGTAAGACCACTTCATGTGACATACGCCTTGATACTTACATCCTGTAGACACAGATCTTTAAAAGTGAGAGTAATGGAAGAAAAAATAAGGCCATGTGTTTTATGCTCTCAGCTTTCAAGGCTCTCAGTGACACAGGTGCTTGTTAACTTAGCAGTGGAGCACATATGAAGAGTTTATGGAAGTTTTTGTGCTTTCAGTTACTTTCCTAGTTCATTATGTCTAGTATTTTGATGGTATTCTTCCTGGGTTGTATAGTGACAATTTGATATGACTGGCTTCAGAGATGGCTAAGTCCATTTCTAACATGTAATTATTTTTTCCCTTTATTTTTTCAGTGGTCTTTTGTGCATTCTGTTTCTTTGGTGTTGTGATGGCCGTTGTGACTGTAGAATGACTGAATGGCTTCCTTACACCCCTCAAGATAAAATAAACTACAAATTACATTAACTTCTTCCATGGGAGTTCTGTGTGCAATGCTTGTATACTCGAGTAACTATTTGTCCATTCTTTTTTCATAGAATTAGGGTTTTGGACTGTTAGTTGAAAAAGAAGGGAGAAAAACAAACGCCCACATGCACATGTGTGCCACTCCCCTCACACCCTCCCCCCCAAGCCAACCCTACCAAACAAGTCAGCAAACACTTATTCTCTACTGTTTTGTATTTCTTTTTGGTATGACTTTGGAGCTTATCAACAACAATGCTGACTTGATAGTACCATTATACTAACAATGTGTTATTTCTATTAATTCAACTTAAAAAAAAATAAAAAATCTGTAAAATGGGAACAGTAGAAAAAATTAGTGGGCTGTCTTTTAATAGTTTTGGTGTGATTTCAAAACATAGATTTGATATTCTTGGAGTTAGGAGTGCAAACAATTTGCTTTTTATCTATGAAATATAAGACAACATATTCCACAAGACCAAAATATGGTATTAGTATAATGAGAGAAAAATGTATTTTAAAATACTTTTGTAATGTTTAAATTTTTTATGGTAATCTCTGGGTAGTAAAATAAATAATTCCATTGTGTATTAATTTCTTTTTCAGTGAAGTGTTTTGTGTTACTGCTACATATACTGCTTGCTTAAACACACAGTCATTGAACTTCCTGGATTGTTTTACTTGTTTTCATTATGATTTTGCATGTTCAGGCAAAGAAATTAAACTTCTATTCATGTAATGATTCTAAATTTTGTCCTGTTTAATCATTAGATAAATAGAGAGGGTTTTTTTTAAAAATGTGATGTTCTGTTAAATTCTTGTATTAATGGGTGTGCAACTTGAACTTTAAAAATATAGTTTGTTTCAAGTAACACCCAATTTTTATTAGATATTCCTGCTGTTTTACAGAGGAGATAATACTCCTTTGTCTCTATAGCACCCATTGATTTTTCTTTCAAGGCTACATTAACAATGCTGATAGAACCCATGCAATTAGAATCTACATTTAGCTGTAAGTAGAGAAAGAAATTTTGTAAAATAAAAAATGTACATACAGTGTTAACAGAATATTTTGCATTATTGTTGTACTTGAAGCAGTGAAGCCAGGAGGACAGGGTGCTTGAAAGGTTGAGGAAAAATGAGAGAAAGAACAAACGATGCAAAAAGAAAATGACACTGAGGTCTTGGTTTAATACATATGTATTCCAGGTTGATGGCTGATTTCATTAGCAAATCTCATTGTTATGCAATGTCTGTTCTTCTGCAGCAAAATGAATATTGTATTCTCAGAGGGTCTGTGTGTCTATGTGTACATTAGGATGATAAAGAATATATTTATAGTTGTTCCAAGCTTTTAAAACTTTTGAAAAATCTTTATAGTTTCTAAGTAATTTAATTTCAATTTTGCAATAATATGGTAAATTAATTGTTATTTTTATGGAAAATAGCAGTTTAACCTTCGATCTCTGTGCATTTCTCTTCCATGTTTGCTACCTATGTGATCTTTTCTCCAAAATCTTCAGTTTGGCTAAACAGCAGTTAATACTGAATTTATCACATATATGTATATACATACATACATATATATAAAAATTAAGAATTGATTTCTGTAATGCTTTTGAAAATGCATGATAGTCATGTATGTAGAATATGGAAACAAATGTCATCTCAGTCTCAAATCTCATAAAAGTCAAATCACTCTTTATATTTCCATAGATTATATTGAAGAATATTGACAAAACTTTATTGTAAGATACATCAACTTTATTATGAAATGGCATGTTCCTTGAGAGACTGGTGTGCTTTAGTTTCTTTTGTTTCCAAGTTGCTAGTTAAAGTCAATGTTTCAGTAATACTAAGACATTTTGATAATGACAATCCTAAAAATGAGAAGGAACATCTGAGAAGGCTTTCATACAGGAAAATTAAAATTTCCTGAAATTATTCAAATCTGTTATTTTTCTGTGCTATTTCAGTATTTATTCAATATATGTACTTTGTGGGGTTGAAATCTAGGAGCAAATGTTTGAAATGGTACTAAATAAATGATAATTTGGGATTTTTAATAGGTTTCCAATAAGTTCTAGGTAATTAGCCTGCATGAAGAATGTTTTTGAGCATTGAAGTAATGTAAAGAATAAGTTATTTTTCTCTAAGTGACTTTACATGTCTTGAAACAATTCTCTACTTACTAGGGTTTTGGTAGAGATGTATTTAATAATAGTAGAATCTGGCTGTTTCTGAGTGACAGTTCAGTGGTAGCTACCGTGTTTATTCCAAGATACTATTTTAAGGATCAAATTGATAGATGAAGTGTTCATGTATTTTGTAAACAATTCAGTGAGGAGCAAAGGGCCTTTAAAATGAAGGTAAATCATGAACAATATGACCAATAAATGTGACCAGAATAAGGAGGAGGTAGAACAAAGAGAAGATTGCTGCCTCTCTTGCCCCTGGGGAAGGAGGCTTTGGGAGGGCTGTAACCAGTATAAGGATGCAGATTACTTAGTGTGAGCTGATGGGTTTTAAAGATTGGTTGATTTAGTTGTTCTTGGTGGTGAGAAACAATTTGAAATGAGATAATCTGTCTCTTGATGCATGTATGTTTTCAGTTGTGGAGACCAATTTAGACCACTCCAGTGGTACTCAGTGTAACAGTGGAAATCAAGAGTGGCCTCTTTAGTAGGGAAAAAAATGGTACTGAGGCTTGTGAATGTTGTCTGAATCTGAATTTATAAGCACGGGAGCAGGACTTGCTTTGGGGTGCCATTGTGTGAAGGTCTCTGAAGAGAAAAAGGTGGTTGAGACTTTTGTCATGGACTCAGTATGAGGAGAAAAGTTGGTTGTTTGGTCCATCCTTTGCTGAGCCCCTGCCCGCCCACCCCCATTTTCTGTAATTTAGTTGGAGGTCACTTTTTTGAACTTGCTGTTTCTTCTTGAGTAAATGATGAGTTAGAACTTTTGTTATGTCTAAGTAATGAATGGTCCCTTTTGTCCTCTCCTTACTGGTCCATGCAGTTGGTGTCAGAGGATTCTAGATAAAATTGCTAGAAGCAAAAGATAGATTAATACTGCATCTGAAACTTTTATAAATAAATATATTGATTTAACGAACCACAGAGAGTTCATACTCTTCAACACCATTGCTGCAGGTTGAATTCGTAGGTGATGCTGAATTTAGGTATTGTGCTTGTTTTTATAAAACACTTGCTATTTTAAGCAAGTGTTTCCACTGGGAAGTAATCTGTGTTTCTTGCAGCAATTTTGGAGTTTGCATCAAGGTATGATGTGAAGTATAGATCTCTGGCTTTGTTAGCATTCAGTGGAGGTTGCATAGAGATTACATGCTCTTTTCAAGTGTATATAAGCAAAATTCATTAACTCTTTTATATTTGTTTATCACAGGGTAAAAACTAAGAAGTTTTAAATGAAAACTTGTTGTAGAATAGAGCTATATGAATGATATAGGTAGTTCTAAATAAGCTCAAATCTAGTAGGTAAGGTTTTCAGGATTTTGTAATTTCTTTATGACCACATTTAATTCCTCTGGGCAGTGTTTGAAATCTCAGTACAAGGACACTTCGGTATTTTACTTACTTGTTACCATTTGTGTTGCTTTTTAAAGATTTAAATTTTTTATTTAGTATATCTTACAATACCCATAGCTAGAGTTGTATGTGAATACCCATATTTATAGTTAGAATCTAGTATCTAGAAAGTAATACTCTTAAAAGTCCTTCAGAAAGATAGTAACTGTCCAGTTGGGCTCCCCAGGTTGATTTCATAAGGGCGTGCTGATGTGCATGTAAGGCATAGCTGGAGTAGCTGATTTATTGTATCGTATTAGGTCTGTTTTATAAACATAATTTTTCATGGAGCAGCGGTGTTTGACTACCATTGTTTTGGTAGCCTGTATAATTTCCATCTGAGAACATCAGTTGCTGAATCATTCTTACTCTCTTGCTGACTAACATGGGTTGTAGTTCAGTATATTCAGCTTCTCTAATGGCTGCAGTGGTAGAAATCAAATCCCTGCTTTTAAGGTTGCACTGACTGTTACTGGGCTGGGGTCTGATTAAGCCAGGGGTTCATAAAGTATGAGCCTTCTGTTTGGTTCTTTCCAGTGGTATATTTTTGTTTCCCTCTCCTTCACTGCTCTGTCAACACAAAACAGCTGTTCCACAGTAAGTATTTTTCACATTATGAGCAACATGGATTGAAATAATATTAGAAAAATCATCATTTATGGGCTGTTACTTTAACACGTAGAACTATTGTGTGTGATTGGCTCAGAGTCACGTAAGACTCAAGTTCATCGTGGTTGTATTTTAGATTGCAAATTTCTGATATTAAGAATAATTAGCAGATAGAGACTTCAGGTCATGATCTCCTAAATCTTGCAGTGAGAGCTTGTTTACAGTGATACCAGTACCAAATTTACCCTGATTAAATACAACATACATTGCTTTTTGGAACTATTTCAAGGTTATGGTGAAGAGTGCTGCTGATACTCCTTGTCTTTGCAGAAAGCTTTTCTCATTTGATAGTTTGGATTTTTACTGTTTTCTTCAGAAATGCTCTATGTGGTTTGACAAAACTGCTTTTTTGTAAAACAAGGAATAATACAAAACTGGATGAATGAAATGCAAAGTTTTAGTGTGGTTTTATGTAAGGCAGAGTTATATCCAAGTGTTTGATGAGGAAATTGTGGCTGCACTAATTATATCAGTAACAAGCCCAGTTTTCAAAATTCCTGCTTGGTGTATTGTTTTGGTTGCAGAGATCCCTCTTGTTTAATATATCTTACCTTGTTTGAGAGATAGTGACAGCAGAATAACTTTTATTGGCAGAGGCTGCATCTTCACTGTCAGTGTTCGCTGATACAGATGCACCTCTTCATATTTCATGATCTTTCCAGTAATGCTTTCTGTATTTTCCTTCTCATAGCTTTCCTTTGTTCCTTTCCTGAGCTTAATATGACAAATGGCTGCAATGTATTTCTAACAACATTGTTAGAAATTTCTCTAGTGTGTTGTTCCTTGATTTGTTTCTTCAGATGTTACTTTGCTGTATTCCCTAGGTTGTCTTCTTCCATGCTGCTGAATTTCTGAGAGAGGAAAAATTGATTGATCCACTGCCCCAAAATTCTGTATTCTGTTTTTGGACCAAATACATTATTCGTTGTTTGGGAGTAGGGGACTTTTTGTTCTTAGTCAAGGTTTTTATTGTTGGAAGAGTGTTGTTTGTTTGTTGGGGGTTGCTTTTTCTTTTTTTTTTCTTTTTAATTTTCATAGTAGCCTAGAGCCCTCTAGAATTCCACTGTGAAAAGATGATTTTTAAACCAGAGCTTGTGAAAATTAATTTTGGGAAAGATTATAGGTAGGAAACAACCTGTAATCTCACCAAAGCATTGCCATGGGTTTAGTTCATATTTGATTATTTATTTTTGTGGAGGAAAAGTGTTAGTTTCAAAGAATCAAGTTTCTTTTAAAATTGTGTTATTTTCTTGTAATTTCTTTTTTTTTTTTTTTTAAAGATTGATGGTTAAATTCAAATGCTGTGATTAGTATTTTTTTATCTCAATTTCAGGTTTTTCCGGGGTTGATGCAGGTTATTGTTTCACAGCACTTTCTCATACCAAAACAAGTTTGTGGGCAGTTTTTTCTGGAGAATGTGTGTGTGTGTATGTGTACATAAGCATCAGTTAAAAGAAAATAAAAATATTTTTCTTGGGCTTGGCATAAAATAGAAAACAACGGAGCTCGGCATTGATGAGCGTGTAAGACTGTGTACAAAATTTCCGTCCCAGCCCCGTTGTTTTCGTGCCTTGCTGCTTTGCTGCCCCGCGTAACGCGAGCGGGGCTGAGGCTGGCGCGCCTCACCTGAGCCGGAGCACAGGGCTCCACCTGCCTCCGGCTTGTTTACCAGGAAACCGAGACGTGTAAACTGCAGGAAGCACTGTTTGACCCTCTCCGACAGTATCTCATTACAATAATTGCTAATCTCCGAGTAAGACAGCCATGTTTTGTGTGTAACACACGGGGAGGTTGTGGTAGGTTTTAGATGCTTCCTCAAACAGCCTTCTCAGCGCCTGCCCGGATTTCGTTTTCAGGACAGCTTTTGACAATAGGCGTGTGGCGACCTTTGGGCTCGGCAAGCTCGAGCAGGATAGCGTGTGTGCTTTCTTCCTTCTTGGCTGCAAAAAACTAAACAACAGAACCCCCCGCCACCCCACGGCTTGTTTTGGAGCGCTGTCACTGCTCTGCAGCGACAGGATAATGGCTACTTCCTGATTAAACCACTCTCCACAGTAAGCTGCTCTTGTTCTCTCTCTGTTCTCGTGTGCTTCCCCNGCTGGAAATGTTATTAGATTGAAGAATAATATAAAAAGAATATATACAACTACAAATTTAGTTTTGTTAAAAAATATTCTGAGACAAATACTGCTTTTTGTAATGCTTATCTGATAGTGGTGATGAGCAAATATATCTGATTTTCATGGGATTTAAAAAGCATTAAAGTCTATTTTGGTTTCAGACAACTGGTATTAACTTCATGAAACATTCTGGTGAATGCTCATTGGGCAAATATAGTGACATACATTACGTGTTTCATGCATGTTCTGAAGTGTGGGTATTTCGTAATAATTTTGTCACTTGCAGAGCTGTTTCATGGGGAACAAACTTATTCTTCTAATAAAACAAAAGAGTCTTTTTGTCAGCTTTTCTTATATGACTGTGTAAGTGCTGTTTCTGTCTTTGTTACAGTTTTTTGTTTTTGCTTCAAGTGATGTCTTGGTTCTTGCTGCTGAGGACCAGGAGAGTGACAGCTGTCACTCTGCACAGGTCTGGTTTTACTTGGCTCAAGAGTGTCAGGCTAGCAGATTTCATATTGTAAAACAGTGGTTGGAGTGCAGTTTTGGTCTTACTCGTCTCGGTTAAATAGGTCTACATAGATTTTATTGTTATGAAGTTCGGTCTTATGTTACAGTAATATAAATAGCATAGCATTTGCAATAGTGCTGTAGGTGCCACGGTAAATGTTACTGGAGTTCTATAGCAAATAATACCAACACACGTTCTTGGTTATTTTGTGAAAGTTTAGGAAAGCACTAAATCAAATTTTGCAGCTCCAATATTAAAACAATATTGTATTCTTGGTACCAAAGACTTCTTTTTCCCCTCTTTGTATGCTAGAGTATGAAAAAAACCTGTAGTGAGTTCCTAACCAAAATCATTGTTGCTCTTCAAAAGTCCAGTTTTTCTATTATCGTACCTTATTGTGGAAACAATTTGATGTAGAATTTCATTTATTAATAGGAGGTATTCACTGTGTTAACAGGAACAGGAACTGAAAATGAAATATGGAGAAAAAGTATGATTCAGTTAAAAGAAATAGATGTTTTTATAATAGATGGTTACAAAAACAGATTTTTAAAAATTAAATAGCTGTTATTAAAAAACTTGTGAAATAGTATATATGAGAAATGTGTTTTGTTCACACTGAGAGAAAAATAAGTGGGTGAGGAGCAGTGTTCCTCCAGCTTGGGGTGGAGAGAGGTTTTTGGAGGTGCTTGACCTATTAGTTCACAGGAGTTGTTAGCTATCGAGAAGAGGGTGTGGACAGTGGAGTGGCTAGAGCATGTAGATACAAGTCTATTTTGAGGAGAACGAGGCAGTAAAAATGCTATGGGGAAGAAAGGAGGGATTTAACCTACATTACTTTGTTAAAGGGCTCTCTTCTCATGAGTTTGTGAAGTCCTAGTATTAGGAAGCCATTGGTTTGAACTGTTTTTTTACCCAAAATACTTACCCATGTATTCTGAGCATTACTGAGGAATGAGTACCAGTCAACATTCTTTATGAAACTATGACCTGTTCATCTTGAGAACATTAACAGCAAGATAAAGCTTTCACAGGATAGCCCTAGGTCTCATACACCTGCTGCTTCCCTTACAAGCCCCTTAACTCTGGTGTTTAATTTGTAAGCCCAGTGACCTGGGGTATTATTCCATGCTGATGTCTTACAAAATAAGATTCCATTAATTTTTTTAACAAAACAACACTGAATTGCTTCTGTTAGTAGATAAACTTTATATAATTTGATATTCCAAGTAAGTTACAGTAGTGCTTGATATTGACCCTGTCTATGAAATGCCCTAGCTTGAGTACCAGCAAAATATGTATTGTCTTCCAGTGAACTCCCTTGCTGTCCAGCTGGCTTCTTGTACCCCTGCTCCATTTTTCCAGCATCCTACAGTCCTGGTGTTTTGAAAAAGTTTAATCTTTTTGCTCCCATAGAGGCTTTTAAACTCACAGCTTGATTGCCTCACAGCTGGCTTTGTTGGCTCAAAGCTTTGACCTGCCTTAGAGAACCAGATTCCCGCAGAACAGGTGGAACAGCCTCAATGGGAGCTGCTTGAGCTGCAGCTTCTGGGCTGCAGAGGGAGAGGGAAGTTGTGGCCAAGGGATAAAGTTGTTCTTGCTGCACAGAGAAGGGCAGATCCTAATCCTGGGCTGAAGGTCCTCATGGTGCACCTCTTGTGCCAGCCACTTGAAGTGAGGAGGGTGGCAGGAGTTGGGGCTGCTCAGGCTTCTTGCTCTCCCACCCAAGAGTCATAGTTTCATCTCTTACTCAAGTATGACCATCATTGACTGCTTGTCTTTGCAGAGTGCCTTTGAATTTGGAAAGAATGGTTTATGGGAATGCTGTGTATCATCGTTAATCTTTAAATGGTTTCCAAACTTTGGTTTCCAAAAGAAAACAACACCTGCTGCACCTGAAATGGACTCCTGTATTTTAACCAGTGTTCTTTAATCATGTAGGAAAATGTAATGTTTAGCATGTAGCTTTGTTAAAAGCCTGAAACCTAGATACACTACTTGTGTTTTGTAGGTGGAACTACAGGTGGCTTATTATCTTCTTTTTTTCCAGTATGTGGAAACAAAAACATGATCTGCCAGGTTTTTTTATGTCTAACCACTTCCTTCAAGTGTGTAAATAACATCAAGATGTTAGATTTGCATCTGTTTGGTTTGTAAAAATAATGTGATCAATGGAGCCAGCAAAGCTAGTCTTCTGACATGGTAATAGCTGCTGTGGCTTCTTTTGAGGCTTGATTTTATTTCATTGCATCTTAAGAACTCTGTTATTCTCTCTAGTTACTCTGTTTAGGTAAACTTCAATAGACTCTGTTGTTTAGTGGGGTTTTGTTTGTTTGGTTTTTGTTTGTCTCAATTTGAAAAAAAAGTATTACAATGCCTTTAAAACTGGACAAAAAAAATGAACGAATAACCTAAGAAAGATATTTTGGAAGAGGAGATGGATGTGGGTGATGAAGCTGACTCAAAACAATGGCTATTATGGCAGAGAGTGCTTCCTTCTAGAACTGGTTCTGGGTTTCCAAAGGACTACCTGAGTGCATCTGCCTGAAAATGTGGAAACTATTTATTTGTGTCTCAGCCTATTAGTGGGAACCATTCCAATAGTACTAGATGACACCACAAGGCACTTCTAAGAGTTCAAGACTGAGGAAGTAGCATTCCTCAGTGATAAATTTTTTAGTCAACGCGCCAAAACACACTCAATGACATGAGAGACTGATAGACTTTTTTGCTGTCATGTGAACTAAAACTAGTTTTCACTGGCATTGGGGGACTGAATGTACAATTTAGATATTTGGCTTTTTCTCTTTTTGTTCAAACTTAGAATGATATTAATATTAGAATAATGAGACTGAAGTTTGGTTCTATTCTGAAGCAAAATCAGGACCTAGTGCAACGCTTGAGGCAGGTACAGGTACACATTGAAAAGATTTGTTTCTCCTGAATGCTTTTCTGGAACTCTTAGTACCCAAGAATTCATTTCTCATCAGAGTTTGCTGGTGATTTTAGTTTCTAGCTCGTGCTTTTAGTATTTAAAGTTGTTGAATAAGAACTTTGTTATGATGAAAAATTAAAAAAAAAAAAACAAAAAACCTCAAAACAAACAAAAAGTGCCCTCTAGGCCATTTGTTAGGAAAGACTTTGACTAACAACCTTACCCCTTCTTGCTTGTTGGAGTATGATGAGGTATTATGGTAGTCTGTAAGTTTAGGACTGGATGGTAAAAGAATCCTTTACTTGGTATCCTTTTTCTTACAGGGAAGTGCCTGTGAACTAGTGCTGAGCTCATTATTTTGACACATATGAAGGTCGTATAACCAAACAGGTATTGGATTTGTAGTTATTTTTTGACCAAATTATCTTTCCTTTAGCTTATGCTTTTAAAGGTTAACTGCTTGAAGTTTTCTGTGCCCAGTCTTTTTTTTATGTGCCATTATTTCCAGCACAAAGTCAGATAATATCAGGTGGGCAAAATACATTGTTTGTAGTGAGTTTGTGTGTTCTTGTATATGTGTGTTAGAGCCAGTACTTTAGCCTTCAGAAAGTTAGCCTTTGGTTTAATGCCTTCTGTTATATGGCACGGACTGTCAAGGTTCAGTTATGGAAGTAGTAAAAAGCATGTTTGGTACAAGCACTGGAAAATTCTAACAGTTCTCACACAAGCCTGTGGCAGTTTTTGCTGTCAGAGGTTCAAAAGGGCGCTTCCTCAGTAGGTGTTTTCTGAAGCTCTGCTGGTGTCTGTAATTGGAGCTAAACCTAAATTTTGAGCTAGAAATGAAGTGTGGCTTTTGAGCTATGGGAAGAGGTGTATGATACAATGACTAAACAGAAGCTAAGTTTCTGAATGGCAAAAAGTCAGCAGAAAAGCAGAAAACTGGCCTTTGGCAGATTGAAATCCAGGTTTTGGAAAAGCAGAATTAAAAAGGCATTGACTTCAGCTGTTCCATTTTTTAAACTGATTCTTGAACTACTATTGCGTAGAATTTCTAATGTGGGTTTCTGTTACCTATTTCAGAGCCACCCTAAGCAAGAATTTTTGCTATGTATTTAAGAAATTATGTTTTGGTTATCAGTATGCAAAGATTGAATAATACTTGATTGTTTTAAAAATTACAGAGGTAGTTAGAATGAAGTAATAGTGTAAAATGGTAAGTCTTGGTTCTGTAGAACTAAATGTAGTATCACTAGGATCCACTGCAGATGAACCAAGTATTGAAGTCACATAACCTGGATATTAAAAAGATAGGTATGTGGAGAATGAAAGATTGACCTTTTACACAGACACTAGAAACATGTTAAGCTGAACTGTTAGGCACAAAAATAAAAACTAATATTAATTCCAAGACAATATAAAATATTGTAGTGATTCAGAAACATGATGTGACTTTTGGGGATGGTCCTGTACAGGGCTAAGAGTTGGATTTGATCCTTATGGGTCTGTTCCAATTCAGCATATTCTGTGATTTGTTTGTTTGCTGGGGTATTTTTTTTTTTTTTTTTTTTTTAACAGAGAGCTTTGTAAAATGTCCATTCTGAAGTGGTGAATCATTTGTTTCAGTTTGATAACAAAATTTGGTGAAATTGTGTTGGACATTTACTAAACTGATGCCAGAGAATCTTTACATTAAAACATTCTCCAGAACTACTATTATTTCAGTCATGACGAGTCCCAGCTCTGCATCAATTTTAGGTGGTGCCAATACTTATTTGGCATTTAGCATCAGCTTAGAAGTGTTGGGATACAGGCATGTAGTGCTGTCATCTCCACTCCATGAGTGGTGTCTCCATCAGCCTTAATGTCTACACTGTACCACTGCCACCCTGCTCCTCTTCTTAGATGGGTGAATTGCACAGCTTTTCCATTGGTAGAAGTATGTTATAGGATGGGGTTCTTCTCTTGTCACCTGACTGAAATTTGCTGTGCCGCAGGAAGTGACTTGTACAGCTAGTTTTGTAGGGTGAGCGTTCCTGGCTGAAAGTTTACATCTGTGTCAGAAGCTATCTCCACTATTTTTTGTGTTTTGAGAGTGGTGGTGTCAACTTCTCCTTTCCTAACCCAGCATAGAAGTGAAAATAACAGAAGGTGAAGAGATGCTTACTCTTAATAAAAGTTATGTCTGCAAAATATGCACATATAAAATTGATAGACTCATACAGAACAAGAGATAATGGAGATAGATTTGACTTCAGGAGACTGGGTTTAGATTAGATATTGGGAAGAAATTCTTTACTGTAAGGGTGGTGAGGCCCTGGCACAGGTTCGCCAGAGGGGTTACGGGTTCCCCATCCCTGACGTTCTTCAAGGCCGGGTTGGATGGGCATGGAGCAGCCTTGCTCTAGTGAAAGGTGTTCCTGCCCATGGTGGGGTGTGTGTATAATGAGATGAGCTTTTAATGTCCCTTCAAACTCAAACCATTCTATGATTCTATTTATATATTTATTTAAACCAGACTCTTCGTGTTGTTATTCTGGATTTGAAATGTTTGTATTAGGTAGACTTGGATCACTTCTACATTAAGTGCCTCTCTGCAGTGCTGTGTTGCCTCATGAGTGCCTAATACGGCCATATACTTTTTGTGGTACAAATTGGATGTATTAGATTTCTTGCCCAGCGTTATATTCTGAGGTTTATCCAGAAGCAAGGCTTATGGAGGATTGTAACTAACCCTGACCTGTGTGCCACTCCTCCCTCCATGGATTGCAATGCTGCAAGTGAATTATAATGCCCTCTTTCATTTGGAAGTATTATTTCTTTGCCAGAATCATGAAGATCATGAAATATGTGAATGCGGAAGTATTCAAAGTGATGCTTATTTGTAACTAAAAGTAACACAAGTACTTGTAAAAGAGGAGCAAATAAATTTTTGCATTGCAACTTAATTTGCATGTATTGTTTAATGAGTTTATCCCATTGGATGGAGTCAAAATAAATGCATTAATATGTAATTTTTTCCTGGGTCTATTTAAAATGGCCACTGTGTATTACCAAACAGGAGAATGGCAGCTGATTATTCCTTTCTCTGTTTTCATTTTTGCCACACCAGTCCTGACTCAATTATACCAAACTTAAGAGTCAGATCTGCTTTGAAGTGGCTTTTAGTAAGTCACCTTATGTAAGAAAAGAATGTTAAAACAAACAAATACGGAATTGTGATGTATTTGTGGTTTTATGAATGCTTTCACTGCTATGGATTCTGATGCAATAAACAGTGATAATGCAATAATCACTGAATCTGGCCTCGCATGAGGCAGGGGAGGGCTATAAAGCCCATTTAGAATGTAATGCAGAAACAGAGTCTGGCTCACACAACACAACTGTCAGTAATGCATTAAGAGTATTTGTGCATAGAAGTGTCTTTCAGTTTGTATGATACCTATGAAATGCAAACCAGTCTTGCTGTTGATGTACTAAAAAAGGTTTTATTGTGGTGGTTGATTTACTAAAGAAGTTTTGTTGTGCTGGCTTTTTTCCCTGGACAGCCTTATATAAAGTGCTTAGACTAAATTCCTGAAAGTGACGTAGTTACAGTGACATTCTGCAAAACTTGGAATATTTAGCAACTGACTTGGCCTTCTTGGTTTGTACAGTATTTGAAATACGTAAAGTGGATCTCATTAATTCTCTTGGCACCTTTGAAACATCTCAATGTCTAAAACATTGTGGCTGTAGTAGTCTGTGTGGAAGGTGTGTTAGCAGACCTCATCACCAGAGCAGGGAGCATCACTGGAGCCTGTGGTGTTCACAGATTGTCTGCAATGAGCTGTACCCCTTCCTGTGGGGACTTCACTTCCTTCTCCACCAGTTTTTGGTCAGGGTGCTGGCTTGTTTCGTGTATTTTTCAGCACACCACTGTTTTTCTGCTCCTCCTTGGTTCTGTGGCCCTTGTGGGAGCAGTGGAACCCATGGGTGCTGCCTGGCCTGCTGAGTCACCTCCCAGCCAGCACCCAGGCTCTGCATTCACCTCCTGAGCAGTGGTATGTTGGGCCATTTCCCATTTGTGATGAACTCTGCTGTGCTGGAGTGTCTGTTCTGAGAGACTCTGCTGTGCTTCCCTTCAGCAGCTGCAAGATCTTTGGCATCAGAGCCCTTGTTGACACAAGAAATAGCTGCAGACTGGTATCGTGACATGACACAGTTAAATACCTTGTGTAAGGCAAGTGAATACGAGATGTGGAACTCTTCTGTAGTTGGCTCTCAAGTAGTTTTTGGTTGTTGAGGAAATCTGCAGCATGCTTTTACCCACTGTGTTAGAGGTAATAATTCAAGTAATGAAGTGATACATGGGAATGTAGAGGTTAAACTGAAATTTGGAGATGAGTTAGTCTAGTGTTTGGATGTCGTCAAGGCAGACTCAATAGTATTCACACATCCCAGCTAGCATTGACAGGATGCTATTATATCCATGATACTATCCCATGAAGGGAGTTACTTGTTAATACCTATTTAAGACTAAGAAAGGTTTGGGATTTTTTTTCCTGTGTTAGGGTACATTTCAGCAAAGGTTCTGAGCATAGAACAGGTAGGTGATTTGCTTTAAAGAAGTTTCAACTTGTTACATTTGAAAAGAATGTGATTGTTGTTTCCTTTAGTAAACATTTACCTGATTTTAGGGTTTCTATTTTTATTAAACATTAGTAATTTTTCTTTTCCAGTAAAGACAACATTTTGCTTGTGTAAAGCTTCACATACTTCCCTTCTTTGTTCCTTTTTGCTGAGAGGCTGCTTTCTGTTTTTATTGGGTTCAGTTGCATTAATGGTTATTATTAACTGTGGAAAATTCTGGGAAAATAACTGGAATTTCAGGAAAAGCATTGGGATCTCACACAAATCACTACACCTGGAAAACAAAGTCTTCCCCCCGCCCTTGTTTAATTTATTGATCTTCTTTTACAAACATGAGAGATTAAAAAGCAGTCATGAAAGTACCTCATAAGTATTGACTGACAAAATACACTGCAATGGAACAAATGTCTAATTTATACTTGAGGTTAAAAAGAATATGGATCTGCTCTAACTGGTATGGACTTCTTTTAGTCACAGAACACATTAGGTCTACAGTGTAATTATTGCTGATCCTGACTAATGACTGTTTCGGGGATTATCTCTTTTGGAGTCAGCCATCTGCTGTGGTTAGAGTAATTAACTAAACATAATTAAGGGTTGACTTAGTTTGAAATCAAAAGTATGTATGTCTCTAGGAAAAGAATATAATTTCTTGAGTTCAGAATAATTCAGGAATACCAATATTCCAGTTCTCTATTAAAGACTTAAGCAAGCAGCTAAATTAAAGGTTGAAAAAACACTCTTGAAAAAACCTCCCAACCCCCTGCAAGCTGGAAGAAAAGAAGAGGGGTGGGGGTGAGGAAGGAGGGGAACCTTAAAAAGGCAGTTTATTACTGTTCTCCCAGTTCTTATTTGGTACTGTTACCAGTTCAAACAGATGGCTTATGTTGGTTAAAAGCTTGCAAGTAAGGCTAAATTTATATTTTTGTATTAAAAAATACTGATTTGCCAAGGATATCTTTCTATTTATGACTCAAATGTGGATTTGTTGTGGGTGGTTCTTAATTAGGCTTATTTATAAAATACATTAGATGGTCACATCTGAGGAACTACAGGCCTGTCAGCCTGACCTCAGTGCCTGGGAAGGACACGGAGCAGATCACCCTGAGTACTGTCACACAGCACACACAGGACAGCCAGGGGATCAGGCACAGCCTGAATGGGTTTGTGAAGGGCCGGTCCTGCTGGACCAACCTGATCTCCCTCTATGGCAAGGTGACCCACTCAACAGATGAAGGAAAGGCTGTGGATGTGTCTACCTAGACTTTAGTAAAGCCTTTGGTAACTTTTCCTCCAGCATTGTCCTGGAGAAACTGGCTGCTGTGGCTTGGGTTGGGGCTGTTCCCTGGGTCAGAAACTGGCCCGGTGGCTGGGCCCAGAGCGTGGTGGGGAATGGAGTTACATCCAGCTGGGAGCAGTCACCAGTGGTGTCCCCAGGGCTCAGGATGGGGGCCAGTGCTGTTCAATATCTTTATTAAAAACCTTGGCGAGGGGATGGAGTGAACCCTCCGTTGGCAGAGGGCAGCAGGTTGGGCAGAGTGTTGATCTGCTGGAGGGCAGGAAGGTTGGAAAGGCTCTGCAGAGGGCTGTGGGCAGGCTGGATGGGTGGGCTGAGGACAAGTGACTGAGGTTCCACAGGGTGAAGTGGCAGTCCTGCAGCTGCAGGCTGAGAGCAGAGGGTCTGGAAAGCTGCCGGTGGGAAAGGCCCTGGGGGTGCTGGTTGGCAGCAGCTGAACATGAGCCAGGGGTGCNGCCTCAGGCTGGGCCAGGGCAGGGGCAGGGGGGACATGAGGGGGAATTTGTGCCTGGAAAGGGTGGTGAGGCCTTGGCAGGGGCTGCCCAGGGGGGGTTGGAGTGCCCAGCCCTGGAGGTGCCCAAGGCAGGACTGGCCGTGGCACTCAGAGCTCTGGGCTGGGGGACAGGGTGGGCATCGGGCACAGGGTGGATGATGGTCTTGGGAGATCTTTTCCTACCCATTTAGGTTTGATTGTGTGATTCTATGGCGAAGACTTATTTTAATGCTCTAGTATTATACACAACATTACAGATTCTTTTTTCTTTTAGAAATTTGAGAGTTTTGGTTTTTAAGAGTGAGTGTAAGTAAAGTACAAAGTTTCAGTCATGAGTTTTGAGTGAAGTGTGTGTTACAGTTTGGAAGTACCTCCGCTTTTACAAGTGATTACAAGTAATACCATTTTGATGGGTGTTTAATTTCCTTTATGCTATCTTTGGGTACAGTAAATTCACTGTAGCCATACTTAAAGCAGTGAATACCAAAATACAACAAATTTGTATTTGTACAAGGAGTGCTAGTTGGGCTCAAAGTTTAGTTATTCACTATTTATTAATCTCTGTACACTAGCAATAGTACATTTTTTTGTAGCATGAAATAATGTGTGTATTTGCAAATGCTACATACTTAAATCTGTAGATGCAAACTTAAACCACAATCACTTATGAGAGGGATTTTTATTTATTATTATCCTTAGGAATAATTGTAAAATTTAATGGACATATGTATATACATGTGTATATACAGTATTTTTCAGTGGTCTGCCCCCACTGAGTAGCAGTTTAGATGAATTATAAGTCACCTGTTGCTACAAATCAGTGATATATTCTTTACCCGTGGATAGAAAATATTTATTTGTAGAAAAGTATTTAAAAGTCCTGTATTAAAAAAAAAAGTTTAATAATATTTTTCCTTCATAAATTGTCAGAAGGAAATAGTTTTTGTGATTTCTACTATTGTTCTGAAGTGAGTGGTCATAACCCTTGTATTCAGTATATTAATAGATACTTTGTTTTTGGTGACATGAGTGTAAGTAGTTCATTTTTCTGTGTTTGCAGAAAAAACATTAGTTTTCTTCTGCATGTGTGAAAATGATGTGTGATTAACTGAGCTGTAAACAGTGAAGTCTTTGGGTGCTGTAGTGGACAGGGCAGCTGTTTGCAGGTGGTGCAGTTCTGTATGACAGACTGTACCTCCCATGCTAGCAGAGTTTTCACTTTTCCAGAGTACCACCTCTCTCTTGTTCTGCCAGCAAAGCCTGGAGACTTCACTGGTACATAGAAGTGGCCATGGTTAAAAACTGTTAGTGATGAGGAATGAATAATTTAGTTAAAATGGGCACAGTGTATCTTCACAGTATTTTGTGTGTTTCTCCATGGGTTTTGGTTTTGTATTTGCTTTGTCTTTTTAAGATTCTCTTTTACTAGCTGAGAGGAATCAAGGATACTTGCATCTTTCTGGAGAAGCGGATAACAGCTTTTATGCTGGCTTTCCAAGGGAGCATTTGAGAAGTCAGTGTCTAATATAACTTTGATCAGAAGTGCTGTTTAACACATCAGTTTTCTAAATAGTTTAAAATAGAATTTGGAGAAGTGGGTCTGTCTTGTGTACATGGCATTCTGTTTTGCAGGTTCTGGGAGTGAGATTTTATACCAGTTGTTTGACTTAGGCTCAGTACTTGCCCCCCTCATTTTCCAGTGGTAAATCTGAGAAAGGGTGTTGCCTCTGTCCTGGAGGAAGACTCCAGGACCAGAACCGGTTTCTTGGGAGTGTCCCTATTTGGAGTTAAGTGTGCTTAGTCTTGCTGCTTTCTTAATAATATAGGGACTCTGAAATTACTTCCCCACCTTATTTATACTCTGATCCTGACTCACTATCAACTACAGCTCTGGTAGATTGAGTCAGACAGTCTGTTGATGCTGTTACCACTGTGCTAAGAAGACATCATTGGCTTGACTGCATTTTTTAAGTATTTGAGAAACTATTTCTGAACATCTAGTGTTTTTTATAATAATTTTACCGTCTGTTTTCCTTAAAATACACATGCTGGTTCAATGAAATAGGTCTGATAACTTTGATTTAGACAATTCATGGCACAAGTGAAAATGTCTTATATGAGAACCTCACAAGGAAAGAACAACAAAAAAAACCCCGCTACCAAGTTACAGGAGTTCTTGTATTTATATTGTCATACCATAATTGCTGGGCCTTTCCTTAAATTAAGAGTCTAGGTATGGGCTTTTGGCATGCACTGCAGGTTCTTTAAAGCTGGTGTCTGTCAGGGAGCAGCAAGAACAAAGCTGTTCTGCAAGGAGGGGCAGTTGAGAATTATGCAGGCAGGGCTTTTCTTGGCTCTGGCACAGTCCCACGGCATCTGAACAGTGCTGGTCACAGGATTAGACAAAATAACGGAGTCTGTCAGGCCCAGAGT
This sequence comes from Scytalopus superciliaris, assembly GCA_013400415.1. Classification (NCBI taxonomy): domain Eukaryota; kingdom Metazoa; phylum Chordata; class Aves; order Passeriformes; family Rhinocryptidae; genus Scytalopus; species Scytalopus superciliaris. The sequence goes on from VXBX01006304.1 coordinate 107,730, forward strand.
CCATTCCTGATGTTGTCTGATCAGGAGTGGCAGAAGATGGGAGCTGATGCCAGCCTAGAGGATAGCTAGAACATGAGGCATCGGATCCTGTCAGTAGGGCTAGGCATGGACTGGCTCTGGCAGTGGCTGAAGGGGCCAGGCTGAGCTGTGCTGGAGCCCCTGGGCACAGCATGTGGATAGTGGTCCCAGCTGAGACCACAGGCTTTCAGGTTGAAATGTGATGTAACTCTGAAGAGCACTACCCCATTCCCTTAATGCTGCAGCTGTGCTGGGTTCCCTTATTGCTGGGAACTGTTAGTGGGATGTACCTCTCACGTGAAGGTCTGGTAGGAACCTCTCAAGAATTTAGTGCGGATCCTGAGACACATCATGCACAGAGAGTCCTATAATCCCTTGTGATTTCCTTTCCTGCCATGGAAAAGAGACATTTATCTTCTCTCTTACAGATATGGAGTCTGGAGAGCGGTTAACATCATCAGTCTCCTCTGCTGCCACTGCTTCCACTCCAGCATCTTCGACGCCACCAGGAGCTTCAGAAGGATCAAAAGGTGGCCTTTCTGCTGGAGCGGCGACATTGAGCTCCACAATCAACACATGTGGTAATAATGACTCAAGTCTATATTGCAGTGTAATTTTAGTGTTTGTCAACATTTTTAATTACTATTGCAAATCAAATTTAATAAGGTTGAACGGATGCATCAGAGAAAAATGTTTGAAGTTTTTTGGTTTTGTCAAGCAACATTCGTTTCCTGTGAACACATTTTATATAGTACTTAAATATTGAAGGAGTGAAATTAATTAAAAATTGCCTATTTAAAATGTGAAAAAAATTTCAGTTCACAAAGCTGCCTTGAAAGCAAGGATCAGGTAAAGGGTTGATCTAGTAAACTCTATGCCGCTTTCAGATTAAGATCTAATAATCAACTTCCTGAATATAGATCATGTTCTCATCGTTCAAGCCCAACCCATATTGTGTTTTTATATTTGAATGAATAGTTTCTTCTAATAGAACTTAAAATTGAAAAGGTGAATTTCATAATGTCATAGTCTTGGTGGATAGTCCTGACTAGAGTGAAACATCTTGTCTTCAATCAGAATATAAAAGATTTGTCCATGCAAGAATCTCATTTTTTGTGAATGAAACTCATATTTCAACTAAATGATGCCTATGTCATCCACACAACAAGAAACAGTAAATAACTCTTCCCTACTGCTTCTCTCTTCACTTTTGAAGAATAGATCTTTTTGGTTTTTTGGAGAACATTCTTTTTGTTAGTCTGGGTATTACTGATTACTGAGATATATTGTAAACAGAAGTTTTTTCCAACTTCAATTTGTGGTAATTCTTTGCTTTTAGAACAAACTTGGTTCATGCAATAGAGTGGGGAAAAATATATTCTACAAATTGAAAAACTTTTCTGCTGTGATAGTACAGAATGAGTAGGTGTCAAGTGCCCTCCTGCATCCTACATTTGTTCGTTTGCAGCTGCCCCAGGAAGAAAAGTAGGAACCAGAATGTCTGCATACCTACAGTTACGTCTCACCTATTTATTTTAATTTCTCTAAATCAGCCAGAAGAGTTCTTAACTAAAATTCTTTGTGAATAAGTAACAATGTGTCATATTTTTAGTCATCCACTACAAATGCAGCTCCAAGAGAATTTTTTGGCTGTGTTTATTAGGCCATGCCATTTGAAATGGTTCTTCATGGTGGTCCCCAGAATGTAGCAGTTGTTTATTTGCATATGGCTATACATGTACAGTTCCAACCTGAGGATTTCTGTGACTCATTTACTTTTCCTTGTGCTACTTTTGCTTTGTAGATATTACAGGATGTCAATTTGCATGTCCCATAACATTGTGTGTATACATAGGATATATATTTGGTCTGCCAAAATACAGTAAGACTGAAGGAGATGAATCATGTAATAAAGATGCTCAGCTGTCAGTTTGATCTTCACTAGAAAACCCAGGTAGTTCTTCAGTAAAGAACTTTTAAAAATTCTATTTGCAACTTTAATTTAAAAAAAAATATTTCTGTCTGGTAGCTAATAGTTATAAAGACCAATAGTAATTCTGTTAGTGATTCTTATGATCTGATTTTTAAGAACATACATATTTGTTAAGAACACTCTGTCTTCCTAAAACCAAGCTGGAATGTAGCTCACTCTCAGCACTGTCCCATCAGCTTTATTTCTGAGTATATCTGTTTCTGTGCTGACACAGTGCACTATGGTTACTGTTGTATCCACTTGGAAAAAGTATGGGCTGTCCTAGAGAAATCTCACAGAAGTGTTTACGCTGTCAGCCAGCCAAAGATTTCCCATGAATTACCTGTGGCTGGAATGGCAACTTCAGTGAGGTTCCTGAATTTAGAAGCTGGTCTGTAGCCAAGGTAGACTAATATTGTAGCCTGTTGCTAAACTGAGGTGTTCTTCACTTTTGTGATGTTTAAAAAACCCAACAACGTCTGTCAATTTCAATCTGATAATTAAATTATCTTCAAATTTAAAAATGCATTTTTCCCTACTATCTAATAAAATAATTTTTTTAAGAATGAGCAATTATTCTTACTAAGAGAAGGTAAAGGCATCTTAATCTATACATTAGATTAGAGAGGTTCTTTGTAATCCAATTCATCTCTTTATTTTCTTTGTAGCAGCCAATAGTCTGTTAAGTAGTCTCTGCAATAAACTTGAATGCATACCCTGTCAAGTCCCCACTATACATGGTGAGTTAGGACTGGGAGTCTTTATGCTTTGCCAGAGAGATTAGACTACAAATAAATTATTTTGGCATGTTCGCAACTCAAAAAGACAAAGCACCTGTGTGAAACTGTTACAGAATATATCACATACTGTTAGTTTAATTAGTTAATACAGGCTTGTCGCTGAATAATTAAAGCATTCTAATCAAGTAAACAGATACTTTATTTGCTTTCTTCTTGTTCACCCATTGCTGAAAATAAGAAGGCACATTTTAAAAGTAAATTGGCTCTGGAAAGAGGTTTAAATTCACCCTCACAAGAATGTTAGCAACTTTGGAAGAATGTAAATCAACAGCTTTTTCTCACATGAGAACGGTAGTTCAGTGTTTTGCCTTTATGAGGGCAATAATACCAGCATGTGAATCTGTTCAAAGCTGAACAATGGAGTTACATTGTTTTGATATTATCACACCTGTAAGGTTCTTCAATTTTAAAAAAATGAAGTTTGTTAACTTTTTATAAAAAAAAAAAACAAACCCAAACAAACCACAACAAACAAAACCCTACCAAAAAACCAACCAACCAACCAAACAAAACAAATCCCCTTTTTTTGGGAGTTTCTGATTTCTCCTTAAATGAGACACAGAATAATTTTAATGTGAACATAAATGCACAGAGTCACAGGATTGTTTTAATTGGAAAATCTGTAATTTTACAGGGTTTTTGATGTTATGATTTATAGTAGCAAAGTTCTTTTTTTAACACTGACTGGTTTTTAGTGACTCAGTATTTATCTAAAAATGACATTGTGGCTTCTCAAATAAATGCGGAGAAAGATGAGATTTAGTGCCTAAAGGAAAAACTGTAAAACTGTGTAAACAACTTTCTTTTTTGCTAAGTCTTTTATATAGTCTTGGTTTTGTTAAATTTTTCATATTAGGCTTGTAGATATTTGTTGTCTTCTGGAGATATTAAGGATCCTAGATGCTGAGTGACAACAGTAAAATTGAAATGGTTATATAAAAAGCAAGTGATGATTCCATTTTCTGAAATGTACAACAAAATGCTGAGGGAGAATGAGATGGTAATATTAAGAGATGGAGAGGCTGTGATTATATACAAGGATGGGAACAATAGCAGAGTACAATTAATTGCCAGTTCTAATACTAACATAGTGCTACACAGTCTACATCGCTGATTCCCAGGTTTTGGAAATCAGAGTTAAGATTTTCATTATATCTTAATTTTAATGTCTTTTTATACATATCATTAACAAGCAGTCCTTAAGTTCATTCTTTAAACATGATACTAGCTTTGTTTAGATTTTCTGCTTCATATTGTTACCTGATTTCTTCTTCAGTGTTTGGACTGCAGATGCAAAGTAGTGCAAGCATTGGCTAAACACTTTTTTAAGGACAAGAGTGTGATAATAATAAGCCAGAAGTAAAAAAAAAAAAAAANAAAAAACAAAAACCCAAAGAAAAACAAAAAAAAAAAAAACAAACAAAAAAAACCCCAACAAACTTTTCAAGGTTATTGAAGAACATAAAAGCAAAAATATGGAGGAGAAAAGGTGTGTGGGGGGAAATTTTAGTGACCATAATTCGAGTACTTCTGTGTCTTAAAGTTCCATCTCATCCAGTATTTCTTATAAGGATTATACAGAGAAGAGAATAATTTTGAGTATTGTTTGGATAAAGAATTTTACCTTTATTTTTAAGGAATTGAAACAACATTGAAAGAAAAAGAGTTTCAGCGCATTGTGTTTTTGGATGTTAGAGATTAAAGGAAACCCTTATATTTGAGCACCGTCAGGCACCTAGTAGTTCTCGCATTAAAAGAAGCCTCATTGAGAGTTACCATGTGATGGATACTTTTTAAAATACAGCTTAGGAGGTCTGTGCTCTATGTATATTCATTATGTTTTTATTCCTCAAAGTTAATCATCTGCAGTGTTTGTGCCTAAATTATGTACCAGCTTTCTCAGTAGTGTGCAGTTTTGTCAATCTCTTTCTAGAATTTCATTTTTTTAGAAAATTAGTCCCAATTCTAGCATTTTTTAACCTATGATTTATGAAGGAAACTTAAAGAATGAGTCCTTGTGAGCTTGGTTCTGTGAGAACATATTCAGAATTTATTAAAATGCCTCTCAAAGTGCTTTACTGAGATATGCAGTGCTTTTCATGTAAGTGAAAAGATATTTCTGATGTTTCTCGATTCATATGAGGACTTTCGTTTTGCAAACCAATGACTGGAGTGGACAATGTTACTTACGTATGTATAAACCTTCTCCATGCTTTACAGCTTTTTACACAGAGAGACCAGTACTAGGAAATCACTCACATAAGTAATTTGGAATTGTTCATACAGGGAGTTAGGAAGACTTACTGGTGTTGGAAGGCACGTAGATGGCAAACTACCACTGTAATGATTAAAATACAAGAGAGGAGGAAAATAACACCGTACTTTCTGTCACCCCAAGCAGTTCTCAGATTTGCTGTATAAGGTGGAATGCCCTTAAATACCACATTATTTTTGTATTTCTGCTGGTTGGCACATTGATGCTTTGAGTTCTAGGGCCTTATTTAAGTATTTATTCCTTTTAGCTCTTTTGAAAAGCTTGTATTGCACCATGAAGTTCATTAATATTAACAAAGGCATTCACAGTTATCATTCCTTGTTACTAAGAGACCAGCATTGTTGAAATGTATGTTGCCCTTTGGAGTAATGCTTTCAATCATTATCTTTGCAGTGGCTAGTAGAATTTCAAAAGCTGTTCTCAAAAATATTTAACCTATTTGAAGTAAGGCAAGAATGTTAAGGAGTGAGGTTTAATATGAAACTTAGCTATGCAGAGCATGTCTGAGGTAAGTTAGTAACTTGAACAAACACTCAAATAGGAAAATTAAGGAAACAGTAGAATTAATTGCTAAACAGACTGTTTATCCAGTAAGAAAGAGGGGAAAAGTCATTACAGTTCAGTTCATTATTACAAGATTTTGCTTCCATTTTTTATTTCTTCCATGTTTTTAAAGGCATATTTAAAAATGGATGGCTTCTCTTTTCTGGACACATTAGATAATGGCTTAGGTAGCAGTGTTTTTTATTAGGCCACAGTAATGTGCAATATAGTGTAAAGCTACCAACTCTTTTTTCTGTGTGTGATAAAGAAAGTTAGTAAACAATCTCAAGAGAATGTCTTAAATTAAAAAGTCTTTAAAGTACTGTGAAACCTTGCCATGCAATATTGCTCATCAGCATGATTAAGAATCACCACTGTGGTCTGTGAGAAAAAAGTGTTGTGGAAGACAATAGACCAATGAGGTTTGGGTTGGTTTGGTGTGGGTTTGGTTTTTTTGGTGATAATTTACAAACTCATATTAAAGACATTAGAACTAAGTTCAGCAAATGTAGAACTGAAATACAGTGCTTTTAAACTCAGGTCTAGGTATAAGGAAATACTATACACATCATCTGCAATAGTTAGCATCAGTGAAATTAGGGGCAAATGAGCATGTGTTTTGAAGGAAGGAAAAAAAGGCACGTAAACCAGAAATTTGAAATCAGTAAGAGGAATTTCCCTGCACTGTATATGTAGTATTCCCATTATGTTGCCCTGTAGTTACTAATAAATGAACAATTCTGGTGAATGCCCTTGTGTTCCTAACACCCAGTATGATGAGGTACTGCAATCAGAACGTCTTTCCAGAATTACACATTATATACACAAACACAGTAATAACATTTAAAATGTCTAGTAGGATTAACAAGCAAGGTCAAGTAATGGTTCTTTGTGTACAAGTCCACCAGAAGTGTGGTCAGTTTGCAGGGGCTTTTGTTGATAATGTGAGTATCTTGGGAAACAGGGAATGCTTGGTCTTTCTCATCCCATCTTTTTTGCTGTTGATATTAACTTGTGGCACAAATGAACTTACTGTTTTTTGATGTCATTCTTTTCCTGCTTTTTCTTTCCATTAGCATCTGTTTTGTTCTTCTGGTTATGTATGCTTTTACAGTCTGGAAATTCCATGCTTTGTCTTCCATCCCTGTGTTCAGGCTTTCTGAAAAGTTGAAGTTTAACTCTGAAACTCCTCTGAAATATCCTTTATCAGGATTACAGAATTTCTGGTCTTTTGTTTTTTGTCTCTCATCTATGTTATTATAAATTCTTGCCTTGTCCTAACTTCTGAACACATGCTGACTTGCTGTACTGTGCTCGCTGTCTTCCGTGCTGCCCTTTCCCAACCTCCCAGGTGTATAGCTGCTTAACTAAACTCTCTTTTTACTCCTTTCTGGTCACTTTCCCTGTTCAATTTTCTGTTCACTTCTTTTCCTTTCTGCATGAGACTCACTCTCCTTACTGTTTAAGGTACGCAAAGCTCCATCTGTGCTTATGTTTTACCTGTAATTTTTACAATCCAGTTCATCTCTCTGTGTTGGTTTTTTCCCCTCTTGGTTTTATTTTCAGAATGCATTTAAATAAAGCTGCATCGTAATCTTTACCAGAATGACTTTAATGACTTAAGACCAGAATTGCTGCAGGAAATGTGTGTCATTTAAGATGTTCCTAACTGTTTTGTTTCATTTTACCTCTCGATTTAATAAATCTGCACACTCTCTCCCTCTCTCTCTCTCTCAATATCTACATCTATATTAATGCATATATATATATGCAAATATTATATATATGTATATGCAATATACTTGCTGAAATATTGCAATACACCGTTAGAGCAGCTGAAGGTTGTTTTTGTTTCCCTTGTGATGCAGAGTGGTGGCGAACAGCAGACACACACTCTCGTCCCGGGACAACTTTTTTCCCACCGCTCTTGGGAATTCCACCACTGTTTGCACCTGCTGCACAGAATCACGATTCTGCTTCGTTCCACTCAAGAACTACGGGAAAAAGTAGTCGGAGCAGTACAGACAAAGGTAATGGCTGAAGTTGTAGGGGGATAGTCTTGTTGAACTTCTGCTTATGCAGAAAGATGTGGAATTTGAGCTTTGCCTTTGATCATTCTTCCCATTTGTAAACAGTTCTATGAAAGTTGATTGTGTTAGTTAAGCATGAGACATACAAGTGTGGGCTTTCAATAGTGAAATATTCTTTTGCTATTGCTTCCCCCTCCCTTCTTCCTTAGTTTGTCTGGGACTGAGTAGTAGGGAGAGGTTTTCTTTTAAAGTTGGTGATTTCTTGTAGAGTGACTGCTGTTCCTGTACACATCCAAAGCAGGCACCAGGCCTGTTTGTGGGGAGCATGGAGGGAGGGATGGCTGTGACTGAAAAGAGCCCCAGGACAGCATGATCTTGCACTTCAGTATTTATGTGGTATTGCATGCCTTTGGAACACATGAGATACATTTGGTGTTTGTTACTAGGTCTGCTCAGGTTAGAGGAGAGGAGGCTGAGGGTGACCTCATTGCTGTCTGTGGGTTCCTCATGAGAGGGGTGGAGAAGAAGGTGTTGGTCTCAGCTCTCAGGTGTCTGATGAGAGGACACGAGCTGCTGTAAAGCTGCAGTGTGGAGTTCACATGTGTGTTGGAAAACGGTCACAGAGAGGGTGAACAGGCTTATTTGGACAGTGCTCGTAGATCTGTGTTTTAAGTTGTCTTGTTTGGAGTCAGGAGTTGGACTTGATAACCCTGATGGGTCCCTTCCAACTCAGCATATTCTATGATTCTGTGACTTAAAAATGGACAATTTCAGATTTTTTTCTCCTCCTACCCTGCATCCTTACACCATTAATTGTGTTTGTCCTTTAAACCATGGGTACTCTGTATGTTTAAACTAAAATGACCCCAAATTGAAGTGACTTGAATGGCAAATGTTTAGCATATGTGGGGAGTAATCTGTAAGTAGTCTAGTATGTTGTTACATGTTTATGGAGGCTGGGTTTGTACAACTGGAGCATCTCAAAGAAAGTATCTCTACTTTAGATTTATTTTAAGTGTCACTTTGTAAATCTGTCATCTTCAGGTGTAAATGGATCACTGAATGGGAGCAGTACCACTGCAGCATCTGCTGTCAGCACATCCGTGCTCTCCACGAGCATTGCAACGTCGGCAGGGCAAGGGAAAGCTGTGACCTCGGGAGCAGGAGGGCGCAAATACAACCAGGAGCAAAGCAAAGTTCAGCTCCTGGACACCAGGGCTGACAAAATCAAAGATAAGGTAAACACAATGAAAGCAACTGAAGATTCAGACAAAAAAATCGACATAAATGTTCTGCCACAGCAGCATTTTTCAGTGTTCTTTCCAAGTGCAAAATGTTTTGTGTTCTTATTTATTAGAGCAAGATCTGTACCTTGTCTCTGTAGCAGTTTTTCTTGATTGTTGGCTTTTGGACTTTTTTTAATTCCTTGTTTGGTTTTTGACATACTTATGAACCAGATGTTACCCTTAACACTGATTCCACTAGTTAATAGCTGTATGCAACACCATTTTTTATTAAATCTATCTAATTACTTTAAAAGTATATTATTTTAACACTAATTTTTGGTATTATTATATTACAGTATACATCTGTTAAATTAATTTATGTTTTCACATAACTTGTAAAAAGAAAAATGAAATTTTTAGACATTGAAAGAAAAATGCTTTTCAGGAAGTGTAACGGTCTGAAACGAGACCCTTATCCGGGGGCAGTGGACAAGAATCTGTTTATTGATTACAAATCTCGATGTATATAGACATATTACAATGAGGAGGCTGAGTTATGCTAAGAACTGGGATGGGACATTACAATTAGGAGAATACATTATGTTAACTAAGAGGGGACAGAAAAATCCACATTTATGACCACAGAGAGCAAAGGAAACAATAGATGTTGCTACACTGGTTTCGGTTCCAGCTGGGGCATACTTCCTATCTCCTTGGTGGAGACAGGAGTCCACAGCCTTGTCAAATGCAAATACGGCCTGTCTGGAAAGGAGCCATCCTATCATGATAGGATTAAGCCTTATCACTTTGGAGGTTTCTGTGTTTTGCAGTTTTTATATCCTCACAAGGAAGTAATTTCCTATTTGTCAGAATATTGTTAATGGCTGTGTTTCAGGAAAAATCTTAGCCATCTAATAGGAAAGACATAGTAGTGTCAGTGAGTTAGTAAACCTTACATACTGACCTAAGCACTCTAAGAATTTGGAACTGCTCTAGGAACCAAAACTATTTGAACAAAACATGGTATACTGTGAAGGTATTTTTTTTTAAACTCCAGTTTCACTTAACTAAGTACTGAGCTGCTGTAAAATGATAGACTCTGTGTGCAAGCACCTTTCTTAATAATGTTTTATTCTGTATCTTAACATTTCAGTCCTCTGTCTAAGGCAGGTAGATTTCAGGTTGTCAACAGTTTTGTTTCCCAAGTTTTTGTGGTAAATTTACTTTTACTGAAGTGGAGTTGGTTGCTGACATTTGTAACTTCTTTTCCTCTGAAATACAGAGGTAATTGGTATTTGCAAATGTAATGATTTCAACAGGTTTTTCAGAGAAAACAGAAAATACTCTTAATGAGAACTCCAACATGAGGAGAATTAACACACCTCCTCTCCAAAAAAACCCCAAAAAATCCTGTTTTTATTTCTGTGTGTAAGAATGAAGCCAGAGCAGGAACTAAAGTCAGAGGAATAAGTAAGGGGGCAGATGGGGTATTGTGTGCTGAGCTTTGTACAGCTGATGTTACATTTTTTAATTTCAAGGTATAACAACTCTTGCCTCTTCTAAAAAGTGTGGTTTATTTTAAAACATTTTAGCTATACTTCTGTAAATGTTCCTTTCTTTATTTTTTTGGATTTTTTTTAATAGTATTAATCTTTTGATTTCTTCAATCATCTGCTTAGTTGTAATTTCCTTTTGAGGATGGTATCTAAAAAAATGTTTTAAATAATATTTTTTTTCAAAGAAGGCAAAGCTGATCCAAACTGGTTTTACAGTTGATGAAAATTTAAAGTTACTTTTTTTGTGCAGTGTTTTCTTCCTGTTTGAATTCTAGTCCTGTTGTCCTGCCATCTTAGGGAATCCTCAAGTGCAGCCTGATAGTAACTTGTACTCTATGAATTTTTTTGCCTGTAGTATTTGAAAAACAACTTCTGAGTTCATAGAAGCATTGATTCTATAAGTTGTAGTTATAAGTTCTCATCCAGTTTCTTTTGTCTTCTGTGTGAATTTGATCATTCAAAGGGCAGTGCATAACAATGATAAACCGAAATCTGTCCAAAAAGTCAGTTTAAAACTGTGTTGAATCCTCACTCATCATGGTATGTTTGTGGTGTATCATGTTATGTCTGTTGAGCATAACAGTGTTGGAGAGAGATGCCTTTGTGATGATCTGGTATGCTATCCATGAGTAGGCCTTAATTTGATATATTGCTTTGAAATGTAGTGATGCCAGCTGTTCTCTCAGTGCTTGTGGTCAGAAAAATGCTTCAGTGGAACTTTGTGACTGGTTTTTAATTTTCATCATCTTGTGAAAGACTTTCTCTTTAAGGACTGCAGATCACTGTACTCCAAAGTCTCACTGTTCTTTGTTCCAAAGATTATGTTTAATAATAAGATTGTATAACAGATTAAAGCTGAGCCATTAACAGAGAATTCATCCTTCCAATAGAAGCCCAGGAAAAAAGCAATGGAAAGCTCCAGTAACAGTGACAGTGATTCAGGCTCCTCTTCAGACACCTCAAGTGAAGGCGTAAGTAGTAGTGACTCGGATGACCTGGAGGAGGATGAAGAAGAGGAGGAGGACCAGAGTGCTGAAGAAAGTGAAGATGATGAATCTGATTCCGAAAACGAAGCACATCACAAAAGCAAGAACAAGGTATAACACCCCACCCTGCTGCTCACAGTCCTGTCACTGCAGGCTGTTTGTGACAAACTGACCTGTTTCCATCTGTGAATAAATAGTGAGCAATTATTTAACTGCACGTTGATAAATGCTAAGAATACTCTTTGTAGGTTTGTTTCACAGTTCTCTGGTTTTGGGTTTTTTTGCTTCTTTGTGTGTATGCATATGTCTGTGTATTGCTGTTCTTTACAGTCTAGGTGTGTTTAACAGTTGGGAGGGTCTTACTTTTGTTGCAAAATAGGAGATACAAAGAGACTAAGTACTGTGTGCTCATAATGCATTGGAAATACATCTTTATGGATATTGCTTCGGTAGCTGCTTTTTTTCCTAGTAGAATGGTTACTTTCCCTGGCAGGCAGGAGAACAAGAACAATAAATATATTACAAGACTGATTTAAAAATTATTATTGTTCATCCTCTGCCAAGAATAGTGTAATTGTTTCATGAAGACTGATCTTATGTGTTGTTTTTGTAAAAGCATCCCTTAACTTATGTGATGAACAGTCAAAAATACTATCTTGCAGGTGCTAATGCATAGTGTTGTAGCAGATACAAAAACTGATGGACAGAAAACACATGAAAAGTCTCAAGAAAAAAGAACACACCAGCAGATACCTCTTGTGTCTGATTCCCAGACTCACTCATCATTCCAGTCCCAGCAGAAGCAGCCTCAGGTTTTGTCACAGCAGCTTCCGTTTATTTTCCAAAGCTCTCAGGCAAAGGAGGAATCTGTGAACAAACACACAAGTGTAATACAGTCTACGGGATTGGTTCCTAATGTGAAACCTTTGTCTTTGGTACATCAAGCCAAAAAGGAAACCTATTTAAAACTCATAGTTCCTTCCCCTGATCTACTCAAAGCAGGGAATAAAAATACCTCTGAAGAATCTCTCTCTTTGACCAGCGACGTCAGATCAAAACGGGTGAGTGAACATTGTGATTATTTGTAACCTGTGTTACTTAACAAGCTCTTTTAAATATAATGTATTAAAATTATAAGTACATACTCTTTCATAATCATAGAGTTTTTACGTGTTTTTAGAGTTCATCTGGATTTCTGAATGGTGTAAATTAAGCAGATTGTGTGGGTCATGCATGTCTTAAGGATAATGTGTACCTAAAATCAGTATCAAAATGGCCTAGATAATTTTTTTTTCCTCTGCTTCTAGTTTGTCAGAATGTTGCTTTAATACTTCACATATCTAGTATTCTCAGTGCAGCTTCACTTTGTTTCAAGTTGGATAGCTTTAAGTCAAAGTAATTGAAATCACCTATTTTAATTAAATGTTCAAGAAAAGAAGATGAAAGCCTTTCTCAAAAAAAAAAAGCTCAATGTAACCTTGAGTTTTGTTTACACTTTAGAGGCAGGTTTTTATGCCCTGATAGCTATTAAAACTCAGTAGGGCCATTTCCATAGTTTTCACAGAATCCCAGGATGGTTTGGGTGGGAAGGGACCTTAAAGCCCATCCCATCCTACCCCCTGCCATGGGCAGGGACACCTCCCACCAGCCCAGGCTGCTCCAAGCCCCGTCCAAGCTGGCCTGGGACACTTACAGGGATGGGGCAGCCACAGCTTCTCTGCCCAACCTGTGCCAAGGGGTCACCCTCCTCACTCAATTTGATCTTCCTTTTACTGATCAGGACCACAGTGTGTTTATATGTGTCTGTCTTAACAGTTCTGCAGCTTACAGAAATTATTTTTAGATGCTCAGTTTATTTATGTTGTTAATAGTGATTATGGTGGCTAGTGATGAATTTTCGTAATTTCTGTTCAGTTAGATTTGAATGGGGATTAGAAGAGAATAAAAATATAGCACTTTACAAACATTGAGGCTTAGGATATCTATTTAAAAAAAATATATTAAGAAATACACTTATCAAGGCCACTGTCATTATTTTATTTTCTAGTTTTGTTCCAAACTAAGTAGTACTGAGGAGGAGTAAACTGAACTCTGATTCACAGCTAACTCACAGGCCCTCAGTGAGGACTGAAAAATACAGAGTTTTTATCCTTAGACCAGAAGATCAACACTATTTTTCCTTTCAATTCCCACTTACTTCATAAAATTCAAATCAGTTTGTCATTTACTTGGAGTGGCTAAATAAATTATAATTTTGAACACATGCATCTTTGTTATTGGAAGAGGCTTCTGCTTTCAAATTTAGGTTATGAGTCTTTAGGTGGTCATCCTCATTTAGTGCTTTGATTTCTCTAAAACATTTACTGAAGGTGTGCATTGCGTGAATATTTATTCTGTAGGTTTTCATAATTTCGTATTCAGTTTTAAATGTTAACAACTTCAAGAATGTATTGTGTTTGACTTTATATTCAAAAATGAATTGAAAATGTACCGTCTTTATCCATTTTACTGTGTTTTCCTTCAAAGATGATGTGAGGTTTTCTTCTTTGTAGGAGTCTTTAGACTAAAGACAGTGTACGCTTTACATGCATTTGTGAGCCACTACTGATTCAGTTTTACCTGGCAAACTTTGAAGTACTACTTTTTCAGTTAAAAGATTAGCATATCACAGCACTTCCGAGAAATGCCTTTGCCCCTGCCTTTTACTTTTTATTAAAATGTTTCTATGCCGAGAGTCTTCTGTTGACTTTCTGCTAGTATTGTGGTCATTAGTGTTGTATTTACCTTGTGCTTTAAAATGAAAAAAATTATTAAAGGTAGCTGTACATTCACTAATGACTTTATACTGAAATAAGTATTGAGTGGGAGATTTTCTATGCTGGTACACAAGAGTAGTCTCTTTCTAAAAATTACTTTTTTCAAGATACTTAATATTTTTATGGAAGTCACTGTCTAGAGCAATATAGCATGCGAGAAAGCTTCCCTACTTAATTTGGATCAACTTAATCCTGATCTCAGTTCATCTTTTTGTACTTGATTTACAGTGGAAATCATGCAAGACTTGTGTAACTTGTAGTTATTCATCTCTTCTGTGGTAGCCAGTACCTGCTTTTGACCTACTGAAAATAGCTTAGCAGATGTTTAAAATTTCCTAGAGTTCACCTGCCTGAATACTAAAGAAAACCAAACACCTTCACGTTTTATTCCTCTGTCTTCTTATTTCTTCAGGAACAGTATAAACAGACATTCCCAGCAGCACAGCTAAAGAAACAGGAATCATCTAAGAACCTGAAGAAGGTTATCACAGCTTTGTCAAGCCCCAAACCAACATCTAGTTCACCAGCTCATCAAAAACTCACATCCTTGGAAAACAACCATTCTAACCCATTCCTGACAAATGCACTTTTAGGTAATCACCAACCCAATGGAGTTATTCAGAGCGTCATCCAGGAGGCTCCTCTTGCACTCACTACGAAACCGAAACCCCAGACCAAGAGCAATGAAAGTGTAGCCATTTCTAGTACTGCCCCCTTTTCTTTGCCAGTAAACTTAAGTGCGTGTGGGAAAAAACCAGCTGGTAACCGGACACCTGTTATGCCCTCTACCTCTCCTGTGTTACCTGGTTCAGGAAAGGATAAACCAGTCAGCAATAATGCAGTAAATGCAGTAAAACCACAACACCGCCTTCATTCTGCAAAGCTGGTGGTGGAGCAGTTCAGAGGGGTAGACTCAGATGCCCCCAGCAGTAAAGACTCTGATGACTCAAATGATGATGACGACGATGATGAAGATGAAGATGAGGACGATGAAGATGATGATTCTGATGATAGCCAATCAGGTGGTTTAACCTTTTTAATAGGAAAAGCAGAAACTTTATTTTTTGAGTTTTGAAAACATGCATTTCCCACCATATTTTAGAATAGGGGTAGGCACTATTGGGCCAGCATGGCCCACACTGTCCTACACATATCCTTGAAATGAGCACATCTCCTCCGCCCCCATTGTATCATACCCAAAGTCATGTTTGGAGTGTTTTGATACTTGGTCAGCTGTCCTGGTAAGGTGGCTCCACAGCCTTCTGGAAAGACTGTCAGAGACCTGCCTTCCAGGTCAGTCACCCAACCTGCAGCTCATGTACTGCTGATGTGACAGGGTGCTCAGGAGGGGATGGAGGCTAAGGCTGGTTGATGGTTAATTATTCTGACAAGGCAGAGCCCAGCTGCAAAACAGGCTTCTCTAACCAGAGAGGGGCTAAACAAAGGCCTTCAAGTTGTGAAGTAGCAAGAAAAGCATGTTTTATCACCTTGTTCAGGAGCACAGTAGTCCCTGAGCAAGGACTTGGAAAGTTTTAAGAGCTGCAGTCCAGATTACTCTGTTAAAGGCTCTCAAGCAATTTGGAATGGCAAGACCTATTTTAGAGTTGACTGTATTCACAGTCACTCATTTCTCCTATGTGTTCTGATATCCCTTGGGTCCAGCCTCTGCCTTCATTATTCTGTTCCCCCTGTCATCCACACACCCTGTACTAAGCTTTTTCTCTCACAGCTGTAGCCCATCTTTAGCTCCTTACCCTGCCTATCCTTGACTGTGACTCTTCCTTTGCCCAGATCACTGGACTTCCAATTCTGACACCTCTCAACCTGTAGCCAGTTCTGTTTTTCTGCTTTTCACAATGGATTTCACAGCCTCTGAAATGCCCTTCCTGAGGTAGTGCCCAGCTACTGCCTGGCTAACAGAGATGATTTAGCTGTAGTTCATTCTAGGGTCAACAGTCTCTTAAAACACTTCAGCTTCTATCACTCATCTTTTCCAATTCAAAATTACAGTGCATTATGCAGAATTACTTTATGCTGTCATAGTTGTAGTAATTTTAAAGTTTAAGCAATTAATTATTACCTTTTGTTTATACTCAGGAGGTGTTATTAAAAACATATTCAATAAGACAAATGACTTTGCAAGTGTTAGAACTTTAATGTACTTGCCAGTAGTTATCAAGTCATAATGTGCCTTTTGGCATGCTTTTTTTTAAACAGAGTCTGACAGTAATTCTGAATCAGATACAGAAGGGTCTGAGGAGGAAGATGACGATGATGATAAAGATCAAGATGAATCAGATACAGACACTGAGGGAGAAAAAACTCCACTGAAACTGAATAAAACGTCATCCTCTGTGAAGAGCTCTCCCATTGGTCTTGCAGCTCATTCCACCCCACTCAATCTCCAAGTAGCAAAGCCCGCCAGCTCGGCTCAAGCTGCCTTATGTCCCGAGTCCCAGCCTGCGGTATTCCTTGGGACAGCGCCCGCCGCCCTCACGCCGAGTGCACACTGTGGTATCTCCATCTCTTCTGTTATAGTACCTGTAACATCTAAGGTGCACGTGTGGTAAAAGGAGTTACAAAAGTAGTCTGGGTGCTGGTATCAAGTGATACCTCAAGAATGAAGTCTTTTTACCATAAGAACAGTGATTCACTGACCAGCCTCCCCAGGGGTGTGGCAGAGTCCCTCTCACAGGACATTTTCAGTTGGTCAGGGGGTGAGAGAGTCTCAGGCAGGCTCCCTTTTCCATGAAAGGTTGGGCCAGGTGTCTTTTGAGGTCCCTTCCAGCCTCAGCTGCTGGGTGACTCAGTGATTGTTCCATAGGTGTTTGCAGCAGACATTAAAATGAGTCAGCAGAATTGCAGGTTCTCCAGACCAGAACATTACACTCAGATCAGGACGTTTTGGCTCATGTAATTATTTGAGAGAAGGTAGGATGAAGTAGCCAGGTTGGTAATTGAGATACGTAATGGCTAGAATGAAAAGAATTATTTATCTTTTGTTTTGGGGATGCAAACATAGAGAGTTAATTTTAGGAATGTTTTCATTGTGTAGGTTCTGTTGGGTGTTAATCAGAAATTCTGTTTCAGGTATTTCAAAAAGACGAAGAGTAGCAGATGAGCGGGAGCTGCGTGTTCCTCTGGAATATGGGTAGGTTGTGTATATACTTGCCTTGCTTTAAAGGGAGATAATACCATCAGAAGTCAGTTGGCAAAGAAATGACAGTTTAAACAATTTTGAGACCGAGTAATATGGAAAGGGATTCAACAATTTAGATTTCTGACTCCCAGTGACTGTGTCAACATATTTGGTGTGTTAATTTTTGTGCATTAAATTTGCTATTTTGCAAACATGACCTGTCTCTTAGCAATTTTGCCACTGGAAATTAGTCCTTACAGCTAGATCTGAACCAGTATAGACTCCAAATAAATCCCTGAAGTATAGTTCTAAACGATTTAAAATCTGGTAATATCAAGTAGTTTGATATAAGTAAATCCATATGGATAGTCAGTTTGGACAATCTGCATACTAGAATTTTCTGGTTTTGTCTGATTTGTGATACTCTAGTCACATTTTCATCTTTCTTTTTTATTGTAAAATTCTTAAGTTTACATGAATTACTTGTTTTTCAAAAAGTGTATTGTTGTATGCAACTATTTCATATTACTTCAGCTGGCAAAGAGAAACCCGAATAAGAAACTTTGGTGGTCGTCTTCAAGGAGAAGTAGCATATTTTGCACCTTGTGGAAAGAAGCTGAGACAGTATCCTGAAGTAGTAAAGGTACGTTCAGTTTTTTAACTTTTATGTTCTAATGCTACCAAGCATGCCTGCAATTAAAAAATGCAGGTTTTTTCTCTCCAATAAAGATACTTATTTCCTGTGATATGAGGCATAATGTATGTCAATCTGTTACTGATTTGAACTCTTATAAATGTGTATCCCTTTGACAGAATATGCAAAACATTACACTCACAAAGTTAGCTGTACATCAAAGCTGGGTTGTAATTATTTACAAGCTGAAGTGGAAAAATATGTGATTTTTTCAGTATCTCAGCAGAAATGGAATAATGGATATCTCAAGGGACAATTTCAGCTTCAGTGCAAAAATAGGAGTGGGTGACTTCTATGAAGCCAGAGATGGACCGCAGGTATCCACTTTTTAAAAAGTAAAGTCTTTGATCCAAGGAGCATTAAATTAAGTTTAGGTGAAGTAATTTTTGCTACAATCTGAAGCGTTTCCTGTTTTTAGCTAATTATTTCTAAAAATTGTGCGTGTTTCTTATCAATAGTGAGGTTAGGATGCTGAGAGCTGGACTTCAGGCAGTGTTGAAAGCCATTCCCCTCAGAGCATTTGTTTGGAGGGGGCAGGAGTTCACACGCTTGAATGATCAACTCTGAGCCTGGATTAGGCTGGTACGGAAACTCTGAGCTACCTATTTTTTCTTAGTGTTCAGATATTCCTGATTTAGTTCTTTATTTCTTCCTTTATTGTAGACAACCTCATATCAATAGTAATTTATGTATATGTGTTAAATCCCACTCTTTCTCATGTGTTCATGTGCATAGTATGTATATGTGTATGTGTGTTTGTATATATGTGTAAAGTGCATGCTTATATGCTAATGTGTCCTGTATCAAGGATAATGTCTGAGCATTCTGAGACTCTCACAGAAAGGAATGCAGAGCTATCCCTGTTATGCTTTACAGTGGCAGAACTGTTAGACTGTGCGTAGATAAACCACATAAAGATGAGTAAAACTAGAATTCCAGGGAGGTTGTGTTACTGTGTTTGTGCCATGGTGTGTTACTGTATTTTGGCCACGTTGCCATTTTTTCAGGATGTGCACCAAGGTTTTTTGACTTTTGTCAGTGAATATATATTCGATTCTTTAGAAGATAAATGTTCTGAATGTGTTATTAGCTCTCAGCAGTCTTGAATTCAGACTCTAGTTAAGCCTTATGTCCCTGTGATACCATGCAGAAATATGTAATGTTTGCATGGTGTAAATCTGAAAGCATGAAAGACTTGAGTTCACAGTAAGCAGCTGCTTCTAGGTGGTGCTTCATGAGTCCTGGCTTACAGCGTAAAACATTGCTAAATTTGCTTCATGTTTGGCCTTCAGAAAACAAGAGTTGCAAGTTCCTGTAGTTGTGAGCTTCATTATATACCTGAATGGCTTGACTGAAATAATTCTTTGTACTGTGAACATCATGTAATGTCAGGGTATCTGCTCTCTTTCTACCCTGTTACCTTTTTTGTGTCTGTTGCCCATATTGCTTGGTTAGTCTTGTCCCCTTCTCTAGTTACCTCTTTCTTCTCCCTTTAATTCATGAGTTGACTTACAGTCTGCCCTGTGATCTATAAAATTTGAGAATGAAGGCAGTGGGAGGGACAGATTCCTACTGGCAAGGCTGGCAATGTGAACAATAAGTTGCTGCACATACACTGTAGTTTCTGATGGAATTTGTGATAGGTTCTACTGAGACTTTGGTGGACAAAGGAAAAGCTTTCTTTTTAGAAAAAGACTGAGGGCAGCTGTATCAGCTGGGCTAAAATGTGTTTACATTTTATGTATGAATGAGAAATTTATAATGTAACCAGTGGAGCTACACTCAGACTGATAATACACACTCAGTAAGACAGTATGTGATACTCATACTTCATGAAAAGAATTTGCCCCCTTTTTACTGAACTCTTTTGAATTGTCCAGCTTAAAAATAATATGCAGTAATCATATCTTCATGGATGTCTGGAGGTAATTCCAGAAATTTTGTTTCTGCTTTTGTGGTAGTTTTGATTATTCTGTACAGCTTTTTGTGGTTATTCTTTCTTTTCTTTGTTCTATAATTCCGTGTCCTTTTAAGACATGACTCCAGAGGGATGGGGTAAGTTTCAGAGAGCTCTAAGAATGTACAAGATGTGAAGAAAATTATATTAAGGCTAAACTGAAAAATTATCTGTAGCAAGCCAAAAATACATGGATTACCTGCTTCTGCCTGTGTTTGTTACTCATAGTATGCAAGCAAACAGATATTGAGGGTTATCCAAAACAGTAATTAAATGCTTTAACAGAGAAGCATGTCTGGCACAAGTGGGCCATGCAAGAATAAGGTTAGAAGAATATTTCAAGTTTGGCAAAGTGCAAGTGGCAAATGTGAAAATTCAGTGACAGGACCTGGAAGCTTTAAACTGCTGTGATTTAGAAAGATTGGTATGAATGTGATGTGGGGTGGTGATGGAGAGGACACAGGTCCTCATGAATTTAAGTGATATGAATAGGAGTGTTTGTCCTATTCCGAGTTCTGCAGCTTGTTTCAGAAAGCTTTGTTGTTAACTTTGCCTGATAAATCTAATTGAAATTCATGTGGATTTTTACTTTGTGTAAAGTGCCTATGGTTTTGATCATTAGTTTGGTTAGCAGGATTTGAGCTTGATTCTGCTTCCATGGGTACTTGTCTGGCGCCTTTTTGGCAAGTGTCCTTATTGCAGCACAGTATTGCAGTACATGGTAGATACTTGAAGGTGAGAAATTGAATTAGGTTCTTCCTTTGATTAATTTCAGCAACAAAATACAACATTTACAGTGTTATTCCCAATTTTTCTCTAATGTTTGAGTAGCAAAGCTTAGATTTTATGGAAGCCCATGATTCTGCTATGTTTGGGCACAACTCCCATATTTTTTCTTTGGAATATTGAAAATTCACAGAATATTAGATTGTACATTCTTTAATAGAAATGTATTTTTGGTTAGATTTTAAAAGATGTTAAAAGAGCACAGAATAGAGATGTTCAGTCACCTCGTGCTTAACCTTTTATGGCTATGTTCTGGACTGTTTTTGTCTTGTCCTCTCTTAAGCTTGTGGAAAGTTGTGCATGCACAATATCCTTTGACAGGACATTAAACAGTCTTCTTCCTATTCCCTGGAACACCTGCTCTGTTTACTTATTCAACCTTCTACTACCTTCATTTGATGGCCTCTAATTTCTCTTCTGGGTGGCATTAGGAAAATGTAATACACATTATACATGGTCTCTGGCATTGATGGTCTTGTAGACCTCTTACATTGCTTTTCTGCATATTTATTATCATTAGTGTCATTAGCCACAGCAAATACAAATACAAAGCAAGAGCAATCTCCATTGCAGGTTCTAAGGTACTTGAAGTATGGCTGCTCCTCCTTTCCTTTGACTCCCAGTTTGCCTCCCCTCCCCTGGCACCTGTGTTTCATGGGATAAGATTTTCAAGGTTGGAAGTTGGTGTAGGTGATAAGTACAGTATTGAAGCTACCTCAATAAACTGAACCTGTGATAAACTGTAATTCAAGTAACTAGTACTCTTAAAGGTAGTAACAGAACTTCTGGTTAAGTGGTAGAGGTAAATATTTTGAATTGAAAAGTCCTTAGTGGTGATGCATGATGATGTACACATTAATGATCTGGTCATGGTTTTCAGCAGTGCATTTTCAGAACATAATTAATAACAAAGCCCTTTGGAATGTCTGCAAACCAAGTGTGGTATGTACTCTTGGGATGGTCTTGACTGGGGGTATTCAGATTTCAACAAAGGTATCTTTCATTAGCAAACTGCCATTGCTTTTACTGAATTTATGTTAAACCTTTGAAATAGTGAAGAATGAGCAGAAATAATTAGAAGACCAATTGCCAGAATAAGCAAAAATTATTTATGTTATGGTACAGCAGATTTGATGTTAGTGTTTATGTACATACAAATGTGAAAACTTAGGAATTCCAAATGTATTTTTTCTGATCTGATATTTAATGAGTTTTCTAAGTTACCAGTTTTCCTTCTTCTTGTAGCAGTCATTTTAAAAATATTTTATAAATATTTTTAAGGCAAGTTATGGAGAAGTCCCAAAGGATACTTAGCTTACATTTTTTTCCCCTACATTTCTCAATAGCTTGTGAAAAGGGTAGCATATGTTTCAGTTTTGAAATATTCATGTTCAAACAGGATCAGCTAGAACGTGCTGTTTTGCTAGTTGGGGCAATAAACTCTACTTTTCAGTAATCAATTAAAGTAAAGCTATTTCTATGTGAGGATTAACTCGGGTATTTTTATTAACAAAACATTTCAGTAGCTGCTTTTGTGATACCACAAAATACTCTGGTAGTAACAGTGAGGGAAAGGATTGAATGTATTGCTGCATGCTTTTAGTTAGAGAATATACCTGTACCTGAACTTTTAGATCAGATACGTGGATGCTTAAAAGTTACAAACATTTGATTGGTTCAAGTTGGCACAGAAATTGTTTTGCAGTGGATGAAGGGAGAACTCAACTGTACTAAAATTTCAAGACTGAAATGCATCTGTTTTTTCAGCTCAGTTGCTGAGATCTACAACACTTGAAAGCAGTATTTGAAAATACATTACTGCATTTGTTTGTTATGTATGTCAGAATTTCTGTAAACAGTTGGAAGACAGAAACTCAGCTTGACATGTGTTTTCATTCATGTTGAGCACTGAAAGCAGAGTAGTTGGTTTTGAGTTCAAAAAATAAGAATCCATTTTGCCTCTTAGAAAGGGTTGAGCAATTTGATTTGATCAGAAATAATTAAAAATAAACAGTAGTGACTTACCTACTACGTAATAACTCTGTATGTCATTGAATAGTATTCAAAATCTTTCATAGTGGTACGGTTTACAAAGTTCTGAGTCATAGCCCCGCAATACATAGTTT
This sequence comes from Scytalopus superciliaris, assembly GCA_013400415.1. Taxonomy (NCBI): domain Eukaryota; kingdom Metazoa; phylum Chordata; class Aves; order Passeriformes; family Rhinocryptidae; genus Scytalopus; species Scytalopus superciliaris. Next base: position 130,654 of record VXBX01006304.1, read on the forward strand.
GTGTGCATCATCAGAGCGTTGTCCTATCCGAATAGTACATCACAGATCTCACATTTTTTATATCTATAATGTACTGGGGAGGGGGAAAATCTCTTGCTGTTCCTGTTATCAAGTGTTTTAGATTTATTTCTCTTTTTTTAAAAAAAAATCTGTGTTCATAACACCTCTCTGTGAAATGTGTTGATTAAAAGGGTGTGCAGTGGTGTCTCCTGAAGGAAGAGGAGGTGACTCCCCGGATCAGAGCAATGGAAGGGCGTAGAGGACGACCCCCAAACCCAGACAGACAGCACTCCAGGGAGGAGTCGCGGACGAGGCGCCGCAAGGGCCGACCCCCCAATGTTGGCAGCGCGGAATTCCTGGACAACACTGATGCAAAGCTTCTGAGAAAGCTCCAGGCTCAAGGTAGGAAATGTATTACTGTCTTCACTAACGGGGGATATCGGTATATAGAGAGTTAATGTTTCTCCAGAAGAAGGGTGATGTGTTTCACTAGGATGTGATTATACAGCGTTTGAGTTTGGAAATTTGATACGTGGTTTTATTGAAGACTTTTTCAAGATCAGTAAATGTGTGTAAATTTTAAAGGAAGAAGTGAGCCTTAAGGTCCCTTCCAACTCACACCATTATCCTCATACTGCAGCATGAGATGTCTATTACATTAGAGTTTTCATTTGATACCAAGAATTCTAGTTTCCCTGATTTCTTTTTAGATTCTTGGTTTGTTTTAGAAACTCCTAAATTTTGCTCAATACAGTGCATACCAGTTGAAGAGAAGTACAGATGGACTGGTTTGTCATCCCTGGCTTTTGCAGTGTTTCCCATTGGCCCTTTTCAGGTGCATGGTCCTCATGGATTGTGCCAATTCAGACTAAGTGGTCTTCTGTATCTATTGGCCTTCCCATAGTTCATAATTAAAGTTCTTGTCTATGACTAAATTCTAATTTTCAGCTACAGGTTCTGTTTCAGTTAAGATGTAACTGCTTCTTCTTTGTGCTTTCCATGTTGTCATTTACCTGTTCACACTACCCTTGCTATCTACAGCATCATCTGACCTATACATGGATTTTCTCTGTGTTTACTGGGGTCTTGATCATTGCACAAGAAGTTGGCAGTATTTTGGGGAATGCTATCAGAGTGGTGCTGGACTCAGTCCTTTGAAAAGCAAGCTGAATTCAACTTCCAGAAAATTCTCTCTACAGCTGGCTTGTATCAGTGTGTCTATAAGCAGTTAATTCAAATTTCAGCAATACTGTCACTTAGGGTAGGCTCAGGAGGTTACTAATTAGCATAAGAGTGCCTGGCTTTAAGTAGCCACAGGAAAGAGGTGTGACCCAGATGAGTGTGCTGTCATTTGCATTGTTAAAAAAAAGAATTAGATAATTACATGAGGAGACTTCTAAGGAAAACACTCATTCTGTGCTTTCTAAAAAAAATTGATTTAGTATTTTTGAAACAAATGTTTTCTGCTTTAAAAAGAAAGAAGGAAATGGTTTTAAAATAGGGCAGTATTATTGGCTTGATTCTATCACTTGATAATTTTTTTCCTCCAAAAATAGTATTTTATGTAGAAAGTATCTGTGTTTACACTGTGTTTTTACACTGTTGATGTAGTTACTGATACATGAGATGCCACTGAAGATAGTTGATAGTGAAATTTTGTAAAAATCAGTGTGTGCAAAAGAAATCCACTGATTGCTCTGTCTTTACAACATACAAATGTCTGGAGCATGGACTGTATCTTTATTGTTGGACAGCACTGTTTTTGTGAACTTAATATTTTCTTTTTGTAACAGAAATAGCCAGGCAAGCAGCACAAATAAAGCTACTGAGGAAACTTCAGAAGCAGGAACAAGCACGAGCTGCCAAAGAAGCGAAAAAACAGCAAGGTCAGTGTTACTTGGGAAAGTTTGTGCATGTTAGCAGATTATTTGAAAGGCGTTAATGAAACGTTACCTGCCTGTTGTCACACTGCTGATATTAATTTGTTTGCTTTTGTTTGTTAGCGATTATGGCAGCTGAAGAAAAGCGAAAGCAAAAGGAGCAGATAAAGATAATGAAGCAGCAGGTATACTTTATGCAATTCCTAAATAAACCCTTGAAATTATACTTTGAGTGATTGAATTAGGTGTTCCATATATTTAGTAAATTACTAAGTATGCTGATTACAAAGTGTACGTTTTAAATCTAGTGTTAAAGAGCACACAGTGTATATTACTTAACATTCTAAACTCCACTAAATCCACCACTAACCCATGTCCCCGCATGGCTGTTAAATCCCTCTAGGGTTGGGACTCCACCGCTGCCATGGGCAACCTGTGCCAAGGCTGGGCAATACTTTCCTTGAAGAAATTTTACCTAATACCCAATTAAACATTCTCTGGTGCATTTTGAGGCTGCTTCCTCTCGTCCTGTCCCTTGTTCCCTGAGAGTAGAGCCTGACTCCCCCACCCCGGGGATCTCCCCACCTCTCAGGGACTTGCAGAGCCAGAAGGTCCCCCCCTGAGCCTCCTTTTCTCCAGGATGAGCCCCCCCAGCTCCCTCAGCCATTCCTGGTGCTGCAGACCCTTCCCCAGCTCCACTGCTGTTTCTTCTCTGGACATGCTCCAGTACCTCAATGCCTGTATATGATCTCAGCATTCCAAACTTAGAAATAAGTACTAGTATTAGTTTGTGTGTAAGTGACATGGGAATAACTCAGAGATGCTGTTTGGCAGTGTAGGGAGAAAATTTGTTCAGCCAAAGCTTAATTGAAGTTGAAACTGCTAAAACTGGGGAGGACATAATAAAAAGGGATTTTTCAAATATATTAATGGCAGAAGGAGGTATAGAAATAACATTGGCCCATGACAGGATGAGGATGGTCATCTCACAAATAAGGACAGAGACAAGGGAGAGGTGTTTAATGCTTTCTTTGCTGAAACGTTTGTTGTGTATTAACTCTAGCCTTTGTGGAATTGAGAGGGTGTAGTACATGCTCTCAACTTCTGTACTATTTTAATGTGTAATGGGGAATAGCAGAGACTTAAGGTCCATTCTGTGAGCTTCACATGGTGCAAATAAAAGCAATTTTCTGGGTAATGTAGTCTAAGCTGGACTTCTCAATAATTTAAGGAGCTGGTAAGATTTGCCTGAAATTTGTAAGACCTCATGTATCGGAGGTCTATTCATCAGGAAGGTTTGTCTTTTTCCTTTGTGATTGCTCCTTCACTGTTAAATATTTCAGATTATCTTTTCTTAGGAGCTTGATTTTGTTTTGTTATTTTTTGATAAAGTATGTATATGGCTGTGTGTTCTCCAGAAGGTAAGTAGCCCGTGTTCTAGAGTCTCAGGCCAACTGTCAGTTAAACAGTGTATTCCATATGGATGGGCTTTGCCCTTACTATTGGGAAAATACCTGCTGTTCCAGAGAAGAGCATTGAGCTCAATTTCAGGCTTCTGATCTGGGCCTCTCAGCCTGCAGGGCTTTTCCATGGTCTGGGTTTTGCTATTAAAACTTTACAGCAAGTTCAACTGGATGTATTGCAACACTTCTCTTCATAATAGTCCCTTTCCAGTCCCTGTGTCACTAAGGCAGTTTCTTTTGAGATAATAAAATCTCAATGAGCTAACAAATTTTTAATATGAGGTAATTTAACAGACAAACCCAGCACAGGAAATGTGAAACAAGCGCAGTGTTAGCAATGATTGCATTTCTCAGTCAACATTGTAAGACTTTGTTCCATTTTTAGGAACTAATTCCTGAAAAAGAACAAATCAGAATATGGTTGCACAGCATCCATCTGTGGAGTGCATACATAGCTTGATCATTTTGTTCTCATCACATGAAACATGCTGAAATGTGTCGTACTGCCCATGGTTGCTCTTCCATTTATTTCTTTTGTTAGAGCACGTTTACAACTCTATCCCCTAAACTACATAGGAAAGCATCCAAACATACCCTTAATTGCCTGAATGCTTTAAAAGTCTGGAGGAACTGAAGTGTGCCTAACTGAGCACATTACCCAGGTTGCATGGGGGGGGAGTGTCCCTGGCAGAGCACGTGCTTGAGGTTTCTCAGGGCTTGGGTTCCCTCTGCTGCCCGTGGGACTGTGAGGGACTGAAAGGCTGCTGGACCTGAGGCAGAAAATAGTAGTTTGACAGAACCCCCTGTTTCTTGGTCAGGAAGATTATTTCAAAACATCATGTATTTCATGGCATAGCTCACACTTTGTTCATTTTAAATAGCTCCCCCACTGTCAGCTAGAATTTGAATGCTGCTGGCTTGTTTACATTGTCATTAATCTGGTCCTCCAAGAAAGTAAAATAAAAAACTGTGACAACTTAAACATGAGCACCTATGCATAGCTAAGTGTAGTTTCCTTCAGGTTTATACCAGACATCATCTAATGCTAGTAAAAATTCTAAGCATACCTTCTTATATGGGAACAATTGACTATAGTGGGTGTGAGACTTCATAACAAAAAGTATGTATGTATAAACTTGGTAATTTCTCAAATGTAAAAATAAATTTACATTCTCAGTATTTTAATTTTTTTTTAAAGAAATAACTTTCTTACTCTTGTAGGAAAAAATCAAGCGAATCCAGCAAATCAGAATGGAGAAAGAACTTCGAGCCCAGCAAATTTTAGAGGTAAAAATGATGGCTCAAATGTAATTTTTGTGTTGCTGTTTTAAAGAACATGGTATTTCAATAGTCAAATGTGTAGTTAGGAATGTAACTAAATATAACAGCTCTAACAACCTGGATTTTCAAAGGCCAGCTCAAACATGTGTCTTAAAATACTTTTCTTAAAAAACCACATTAAGTGTGACCCAAATCTTGGAAATGTTCACTTAGGCTCACAACTATTCTACATCAAACCTTGTATATGCCAAAGTTAACAGAAGAGCTGTTTCATTGTTGGAGAACAACTTTGCAGTAGTAGGATGTTAAAAGAGTATAATGTTCTGCTCTGTATGAAGTGCAGTGGATTTAAAATGCTATGTCTATATATATGCTAGAGTGTACTGATACACTGTACGGGTTTGCTAGTATACTGGCAAAGATAGATTGCTAGTTTTCAAGTTTCCATTGATGAATAGTAGTAATCTCATTGCCAGTTGTTTCTGTGTGTACTTGCTTTCTTACAATAGCCAGGTGAAGCAATTTTGAGTGGGACTTGAAATTCTGGCTTAATTTTTAAGAACTAACTGAATTGTGAATTGATTGATCATGAAAGCTGCTTTGAGGAAGAGATCTGTTGTAATGTACACCATAAGTGATGATGTTTTTAACTTTTAAAGGCACATAATTTTATTTCTAGTCAGATTGTTCTCAAGTTGTGATGGTGCTGTTTTGTGACCTGTTTTGCATGCACAGGCAAAAAAGAAAAAGAAGGAAGAAGCAGCAAATGCCAAATTATTGGAGGCCGAAAAACGAATAAAGGTTAGTTTGGAGGAGCTCCAAAAACAGGAACTGTATGATTGTGCATAATGTATGTTGATGTATAAAAAGCAGTAAATTTGGAAGAATATTCATGGTTAAGGAAACTGTATGTAGAGACAGCCAGCATACAATAAAGTCTACGTGTGGTTATATAAATGCATGAAGTGTGTGCAGAGGCGTTTGTGGCATACACACATGTGAATATATGGAGACAGTACTGTTTTGTGTCACTTTAGCTTACCTTGGGTTTGCTTACACAACACCTGGTTTGCACAGCAGAATGTCCATTCAGTGACATTACTCAAAATACTCTTTTAAGCACACTGTGTCAAAAAACTTTGTTGTTTCTCAGCAAGCCTAGTCTTTTCTGGGCTATGTGCATACAAGACTGCAGAACTCTTACAAATACTGGAAAATACAGTGTATACGTGTACTTGAATGACTGCTTTGGCGTTCTTGGTATGTTCTCACGTGGAACTCCCAGCACACCAGCTTTACTGTCATGTAGATTGTGCTCAGTTCATGGAGGGGCAGGGAAGTTAGAATTTAACTCAATTGTGCAGTTTTAGTGTGGCAAAGCTCTGCAATTTGGTAAGTAAATTTTGATAGATATTTTCAATGTGGTTTGTTTGTTTGTTTGTTTGTTTAAGGAGAAGGAGATGCGAAGGCAGCAGGCTGTTCTTCTGAAGCATCAGGTTGGTATATGCTCGGTTGACCACACAGACAGAATGCCAATAGTGAACTCCTACTTTAAGCTATAAGGGGGGGAGGAGGGGGGTGTGAAATCTTCAAAATATGCCCTTTTTAAACTTCTGGGTTTGATTCCTGCACAAATTTTCTTTCACCTTATGATTTGTTGCTTTGCTTTGGTATTGGGGTCTTTTGGGGGATTATAAAGTGGTTTTATGACTTTGTGATTTCTGTTTCATAATGTTGTGCCAACTCTTTCTACCAGGAGTTGGAGAGGCATAGACTAGATATGGTATGGGTATGTTTATTTTTGTACATCTAACACCGCATTGTGATTTGGTTGTGATATGGTTGTCATAGCAATGCATAAAATGTAGCACTGGCTGCTGTCATATTACATACTGCTGCATGGCTTTACAGCACAGTGCATTGCATACATCTGCTTGTCTTGTCTGTTCAGGAAAAAAAAGGACATGTGTTGAACATGTGTATAAATTGAACATGGCAATAACTAAATGAGGTTTATAACCAGAGATCTATGTTACTGATGTCCTAGTAGAACTTTGACTACTATATAAAATCAGGGATTAATGCAAAATTAAGAGGTAGTCATTTCTGTAATTTTTTCAAGACTTATCCCATTCACTAGGAATGAATCCAGATATTTTAAATACAATTTGAATTAACCTGCTTTAGAAACCAGAATGATGTTCTCCCTAAGTTTGTAAGATACTGAGGAAATTAACTTTCAGCCAGTAGTAAATTCATACTGTTACACATGTGCAGTGAAACTTTTGAATGTAATCCTGGCCTCACCAAATTAGATGATAAAATTCCCATAGCCATTACTGGGGCCAGAACTTACTCTGCAGTTTTTAAGGCAAACCCTCCATACTTAATACCCAAGAACAGTGCTTCTTAATGCATTTGAAGTTGCTGCCATAATTTATTGATGGACAGGCATCAGTAAACCAAGTGTCATTGTGTACATGTGTGCACGGCCACTGGCCTGATTAAAACTGATCTAGAGCTGAGAATATTAATTTGTTGCTTGGTTACAAAAATGTTGGTATTTGCAATGTTTGAAAAAGATCAGTATAAAATTTCTGCTGAATTGGCTATTGAAGAAGTAAATTGCAAGTTCCATCATAGCAGATGTAAGGTAACTGACCTGTTCCAGCCAACCATTATGCTTTTTGTTCTGCCAGCTTATGAAGGAGCATCACAACTGACCATAAGTAAATCTGTATGCTTCTTTTTTACACTGTCTCCATGTTCATTGCTTTACCTTTTTGCTTTTGATTGTTCTTGTATTTGCTTTCTAAACCTGAACTAAAACATGCACAGACTTGGCCATTCTTGTCCTATATTTAGTATTTACTGTGACTTGTCTATTAATGCTAAATTTGTTACTCAGCTTTTTTACTGATTTGAAAATGTGGATTAGTTTTGTTCTAATATTACCTGCTTCAATAGGAACGAGAACGGAGAAGACAACATATGATGCTTATGAAAGCCATGGAAGCACGTAAAAAAGCAGAAGTGAGTATTAACCTCTGAAAGTTTGAGGTTTCACGGTTTCATTCTCCAGTGATCTGTAGAACAGCAGTGTCTTTGATGTACATGTAAGTGTAGTTTCATTTGTATACATGGTGTGGTAGGACAAGAAGTAATAGGCACAAATTGAAATACAGGAAATTCTGTTCAAACTTATGAAAAACTTTTACTTGGACGGTGATGGTTGAACACTGGCACAGATTGCCCCGTTTTGAGAGTTCTGGATGTTTTTGAGAGGAAAAAAAAAATAAAATGCAGAAAACCCATAATTGCTAATTATTTTTTTTTTAAATATATTTTTCTATATCCCGAGACTTTTTTTATCTCTGTATCTGGAGACTTTTATAAATAAAGTACAGATAAGTAAGATATTGAAGTAAAATAACCATTATTATAGCAACTAGTTGTCAAAGAAATTGTTAAAACTATTCTCTTGGATGTATTCACAAATTTAAATAAAAGTGACTGACCAAAACCAAGAAAAATTGAATAATACTTCAGTGCAAAGGAATAGAGAAAGATGATACCCTAAGCACATACCACTGTTGGAAATCAGGATGCTGGACCAAATGGTTGTTTAGTCTGATCCAGTGCTGTAACTGTATTCTTATTCTAATAGAAACAGAATAGTGGTTATTACAGCCAGTAAAAGTAAACATTAAATAGATTTATGAAACGCAGTGTGGTTAAAGTTTGCATTTTTAATCGTAACTGCAAATTACTGTGTTGCCGCATAAATATCCATATATACATCTCTTGTTTTTTTCTGACTTGGAGTGTTTCTAATTGGAGAAAATAAATTGTAGGAAATCCAGTTGACTTTGAGCTCTTGACATAGGTTAAGAAAAGGCAAAAAACAATTATAAAACAAGTCAGGGAGTATTTTCCATTTTGAAATAAAGTTTTGGATTTTGTGTGCTGCTTTAGTGTATTGTGATTTTCTACACCAAGGTGTCCCTTGTGAACTCATCGGACATATGAGGCCTGTATTGGCAGTACAGAGGGTGCTTACACAGCTGCAGAACAGGAAGCAGTTGCTTTTTTCCCTGCCAGTTTTAACTTACCGGTCCAAACATATTCTTTGTGTCCAGCATGAAACTCAATCTTGCATAAAATCCACCAGAGATTGTAGTATTAGAGGTCATGATCTCCATGCAGTCGTAGTGGTTATCCACAGGAGTCACCAATGGTCTAGTAACACTCAGTATAGAATCAAAAGAAAAAATAAGAAGTCATGGGGCCTGCCGGAACTTCACAGTAAAGTCAGTGGTTAATAACAATCTACAAATGCAGCTGAGCCCTGACTCAGTGTCACCCACACCCTGATCTGTGCCAGCCATGGTCGTGGTAAACAGAAGGGACCGGAGTGACCTAAATTGACAGAATACTGTGGAGTGGTTTTGGGTAGTGGGAAGCAGCTTGCCTTGGTTCTCTAACCTTTCTGTGTCCCCAAGTGGAAAGCACATGCAGTGTCTTCACCATTGTATTGTGTCAGGTTTTTAAGTCGTGACTCACACGCATGTATGTGTGTTTGTGGGTATGTACGTGGTTCTGTGCTCCAAAGAGAGCACCGATAGATGGCAGATCCCATACATTCTGCACTCCATATTTGTTGCACAGAGGTGTTTATGAAATTGTGTTGTCAGAACAGTGGAGTGGTGCTGGGTATGTGGCTGCAGAACCCCTGGCGCCAGGGATGGGAAAGGCCATTGGAGCTCCAAGTTCAGAGTCAGTCTTGGCGGGTTAGAGAGACAGAGGGAGTGAAGTATTGTCTGTGACATCACTGGAGAGGGTGCTGGGAGAGACAAGTAAGAGATGCTTGACTTCTCACTCGATGATCCCCATGTTCTTATGCAGATAAGACAAAAATGGCTGTTTTCAGATTGCATGTGAGGTGCATGGTAATTAAAGCCAAGAATCTATCTATGTTTGAAAAGGTTGATTGTGCTTTACAAGCTATTCATATCCAGTTTATGTATTATGGGAATTTTTAAACCATGTGTTGTTTAGAGAGGTTTCTTGAATGGTCTCTGCTGTAGCAAATGCAGATTGATGATACTGGTGTGTAAGCAGGACCTTTATAATCAGATGCCTGGTATGGCAGTTCTTGACCATATTTTCGCTCAGTTATCTTCTGAAATGGTACTCCAAAGAATTTTTCAGTGTAGTTGAACTGAAAAGCCCTGTCTGTGTTGTCGGGAGAGAAAGAAACAAATCTCAGATTGTTTCACAAATTCAGTGATTTTGTTCTATTTTTGTAGTTTCCCTCTTCCCTTTGCTTTAATGCAAGTTCTTTAATTGCTGTGATAATTACTAAGGTCATATAAGTAGTACTTTTCAAATTTGTAGATTGTTCCTTTGTGCGTTTAATATGTGGGGTTTATTTTCTGCCCTTCTAATTCTGCTGAAGGAAAAAGAGCGGTTAAAGCAAGAGAAACGTGATGAAAAAAGATTGAATAAAGAACGTAAACTGGAACAGCGAAGATTGGAATTAGAAATGGCAAAGGAGCTAAAGAAGCCTAATGAAGATATGTGCTTAGCAGACCAGAAGGTAATCACACCAACATAAACTTATTTTCTTCCCTCTTGTTTGTGTATTTTATCATTGTGATTAATATTTTTCTTGCAGCCATGCCCGAAACATTCAAGTTTTGGTCCACATAATTAGAGAACTATTTGAAATATATACAAATACAAGATGTTAGAACACTTCAGAGGTGCATGTTTAGTTAATTAAAAGCTTTTATTTTAAAAGTGGTCTGCTTACCAAAAAGCACTTGTGTGATTGCTTCAAAAAAATTCTTTCCTATGAGTTATTTTTACATCAGGAATATGCATCATGTCTCAGTACAGAGGCACTAGATAGTCATCTAGACAACTCTTATAAACTTGCTCAAAAAAAAATACTCTCCCAGTCTTCTGGGTTCTTAGTTCTTAAGAACTTGACAAAGCTCAGGTTCAAACTCTCTCTATTTCAGAGAAATCCCTTCCCTTTGTCCCTTAAATATCTCAGACTGCCTTTTACAGTAATTTGACTCAGCACAGATCCTGACAGCATTTCCTGACCAAAAGGAAGTATATGTTAATCTCTTGCCTCCTGTACTGTGAAAAGGTAAATGTGTTTCAGCATTGAATGGATAGGGAGTGCAGGTTCCCTATAGCCTTTATCTTCCAGCATTGGCATGCTAGAGGTCATAAGGAAGTATCAGCCAATTTCCTTAGCTGGTATCAAAAAAGGTTTCTTTTGCAATATACTGCTGAACCTTGCACTGTTTTCCTTTGCTTTCCAGCCTTTCCCAGAGCTGCCTCGCATCCCCGGCCTCGTCCTCGATGGGAGCACGTTCTCAAATTGTCTTATGGTGGTGCAGTTCCTGCGAAACTTTGGGAAAGTTCTTGGCTTTGACGTGAGTGTGGATGTGCCCTCCCTGAGCGTCCTTCAGGAGGGTTTGCTCAACATAGGGGACAGCATGGGAGAAGTACAGGACTTGCTTGTGAAGCTTGTCTCTGCAGCTGTGTGTGACCCAGGACTTGGTACAGGATACAAGGTAAAATAAAAAAAATCAAAAAAGGAAAAAACATCCATAGTAAAGACCCTGTGAATGTATTCTTCTTAGTGGCTCTGATTTGGATTTCCATTCAGTTTCCTATTCCTTTCCTTTGGTGTCACTGCTCTGATGTTACTCCAAGATTTTCTATGCCCTGTCAGCCTTCCCATTTTCCAGAATCGAAAGGGCCTTTTTGGGAATTTTTTCTGCATACACACACACACACATTTTTATTTGGACCTTCTATAGGGGGCACTGTCACATCTGAGACTATGTGTATTAACTCCCTTCCCCCCACCCCTTTTCATTCTTACCCTCATGTTCTATTCTCAGTGAATCTTGCCATTTCTTTCTCTATAGTCTGCTGTCTAGGTAATTTCATCAAAACTCAAATTCATTCATGATTCTCTTTCCTACCTGCCTTCTTTTTCAAGCCAATACAGGTCTATTCCACTCCAGAACTCTACATATCATCATTGTACAAACCCATATTCATCAGCTGCTAATTGGACCTTGTCTTTTTTCATTTTATTTGTTCAATTACTTTTAATATTATGTCTGCTCTTAAAAACCTAGAGGTGTAGACATTTCAATTTGTTTCTCTATTTAAGATTTACATTTGAGTAGTTTTAAAAGAATAATCACATTTAAAAGTCCTTATGTAAAATGCAAATGAACCTATACTTTGCTTCTCTAAACAGTAATATAGCCTGCAAAGAAAAATAATAGTTTAAAATGTAATTGTTTGAAATGTCTTTATTCTTTTTAGGCTAAAACTATTCTTGGGGAACACTTGCTGAGTGTTGGTATCAATCGAGACAATGTGTCTGAGATTCTGCAGATATTCATGGAGGCTCACTGTGGGCAAACGGAGCTGACAGAGAGCTTGAAGACAAAAGCTTTCCAGGCACATACTCCAGCTCAGAAAGCATCAGTACTTGCTTTTCTGGTCAATGAGCTGGCATGCAGCAAAAGTGTAGTAAGGTAAGATTTTTCCTAAACAGATGTGTAAAAATAAAATGATAAAAATGTTGTAATTCAGAAATACTGTGAATACAGTGTGTTCTGTTACCAGGAGGGTTATTGACATTCTTATAATGAAAGCTGAAATCGGTTGAGTTGCTGCTTCTTACCTTTCTGTACTTGTCATATGACAGAGGAAGAGAACTTTAACATGTTTGGTCCTCCATAATGTTGTCTTCAAAGATGGCACCAAAATGTCTCCAGCAATTTTTGGAGCAAAAGATGTAAAAGATGAGGTTGATTGCAAAACAGTGTATTAGGTAATTGGCAAATAATTCAGAAGGGTTGTTCAGGTCTTCTGCAGTACTCTTTTTTTCTGTTTGGTTTTCAAGACTTCTCTTGTCCAAAGACTTTAACTGGGATCATAAGGTGAGGTGGCAAGCTTGATGTAATAATCCAAGAAAAGTGTGTACTGCATTTCATAATTTTAAATGTCCCTATGTTCAGCAACTTGTCAAAACCCAACAACGTGCAATAAAAAGTTAGGAAATGCCAGTCTCTGGGATGCCTGTTCTTCCACAGACTGACTTACTGTGGTAAAGTCTTTTATCACATCATCAAATGCTGCTTTGTTTCCTGATGAATTCGGTGGGTTTGGTACACAGTGCTGCCAGAGTGAATCAGGGCTGTGTAAGGCAAGAATGGAAGAGATACTTCAGGTTTTCAAGGTTGGAAAATAGCAGGAGTGGGCAGTGGAAGTGCTGTGCATGAGCTGTGCCTGACAGTTCATGTGTATCAATCAAATACATTGCAGTAAGAAACTTTCTCTTGTTGCAGATGACTGCAAAGTCCCATGTGTAGAAACAATCACTCAGAACTTGAGTTTGTATATTTTGATCATAGAAACAACTATAATCTGCTGAATTGTTGAGGCTGGGATGTCTTGGGAGTGGGCTCACAGTCACTGAACTTAAGCCCTTGTTTCTGCAGTGAAAAGTGAGTGTTGGTTTGTAGATCCCAGAGATCCTGGGCAGAATACCTCGGATGTACCAGTGGTACCTTTTTTCAGCACAGGGATAGATGCTTTGTGGCAAAGACATCTGGAGGCTTGGCACTGAATTAGAGGTATGGAGAGAAATGTCAGCTGCTTTGAATGGCATGGTTCATATGGAAAGCTGAGGTGATACTGTAGCTAAAGACAGACAGAAGTACAGCTGCATTGCCATTCCTGGTGTTGAAATTTCTTAGCTTTAAAATGGTTTCTTCTGAATTTTAGCAATTTCTCCAAGACAGTTCTTTGAGGCAAAGTATCTATACATAAATGTCTGTCAGAAAAAAAACATGCAAGTTCACAGTTAATGGATTGTTTTGTCTTTGACAGTGAAATTGATAAAAACATTGATTATATGTCAAACTTAAGGAGAGATAAATGGATGGTTGAAGGCAAACTTCGGAAGTAAGTTGTGTTTCCTTAAATATTACAATATATTGCTTTTTTGCCTTTGTTCAGATATGCTGCTGTATACGGAATTGCTTCTAAGGACAAAATTAGTGGATACATTTCCAGGTTTACCAAGAAATTAATAACCAAATTGCTTAAGTTGGATGTAGATTCAGAATGGTGCAGCACCAGTCTTTTACAGTCTATGAAAGATGCATGAAATTCAGAGGGTTAGTGTCATCATAATTGGAGAGAAGTTAAGTCCATTTTGAATTCTCTGGAGGAAAGTAAAAAGTTTTTAATTGGAATATTAAGGGAACTGTAAAATTACTGTTGACAGTTTCAAGGTTTATTTGGACCTACCATAATTCCTAGTGTTTGTTCTGAAAGGCATTTTAAGACAACATGACTTTCCTACAATAATTGCCAATTAAATTTTGCTAGTTTATGTTTTCTTAGTGTTTCCCATCTGTCAGTGTTGTGTTGCACCCTATAGCTAGAAATCAGATGTAGAATGCAAACTTTGAGATGTTTTATATATTTTTATTTAAGGTAAAATTAGAACTTTTGAAGGGTTGTCAGTTTCATATTCACTGTTCTCCCATCCTACAAGACAAAATTCCATACAGCAAGCACACGGCTCCAACTCCCAGGAAGCTGGATGGCATAAAATTAATGAATCACAGGGGGTAAAAATACATAGCCAGACTCTTTTTTTTTCTTTGTCATCTTTACCTCTTTCTAGGTATGGTAAATCCTGTCTTAGTCCTTGCTTTAGGTACTTTTGTTTCTAATCTTATGTCTCCCTTTTTTCCCTTTAATGTATCTCAGAAGGAAGAAGGAAAGAAGTCAAGAAGAAGGACAAGAGGGAGGTAGAGGAAAAAATTAGATCAATAAAAAGAAGTTCTCTACTAATAGTGCAGATCCCAGTCTGCACAGGGTTAATGTATTTTATCTTTTAGGATAATCCAAATACCTTTTTGCTGTCTTCATCTGTATCCCCTCTATGGGATATAGTTTAAAAACTGTTTTTGAAGTTCTGATGTACCCAACTTAAAATCAGTGCAAACGGGCCTCTCCCTGTCCTTGTCTTCTTAGGGCCTGCTTAGTATTTCTCTCCCTCCATCAAACTGTAAGTACTTGTAGATGTAGGATTTTCCCTTTTCCTTATGATCTCTCATTTCTTCCATTTCAAGTAGTGAGCACAATACCCTGAAGTCCCAAGCCCCTCTTCCTTGCTACAATCATTTTTCCATTTCTTGTTTTCTCCCCTTCTGTGTGGATTTCAGGTTCCAGTAGTACTGACCCTATTCTCGAGTGTAAGTATTGTGAGAGAGCTCAGAACTGTTGGTCTTCTGCTTTGAATTCACTGGGCTTGATTCATCTCTCTCATCCTTGGTTCAAAATTTTTGGATTTTCCACTGTTTTTCTGATGAACTCTAAGAAACTTTTTAGAAGAGCCACCTTTGTTCAATTTTAAACAATATTCTCTTCTTTATTATGTCAATTGGTGTTTTTCATAAACTCTTAGAACTGTTCTGGGGCTTCTCTGAAAAGAAATCTGTACATTTCAGTCTTCTTTTTCATCTTTTTTTCTGCTTTCAGACTTCGTTCTTACACGTTACCTTCCTTATCCATTCACATCTATTTTTTTAAGCATCCCAGTCCCAAACAGCTTGGCATGGGAAATCAAGGTTTCTTGACCACTTGCTGTGTGATCAGTGGATGTGGCCCCTTTGCACCTGCCCACAGACCTTTATGAGCCCCTCAGCACATCCTGCTGTGTGGGGAGTGTGGAGAGGATGGATAATGGATACTGAGGAATGGGTTTATTTGATCTCAGCCTGGCTTGCCAGTGTTTGCTGTGGTGAATCTTCATACTACTGTGTCCAGGCTGGCTGGAAGTGTATCTCAGTGGGATGAGAATAGATTCTACCTGCATCAGATATTTTCACTGAGAGATACTTTTTGTGGCTATGTTCTCACTTTTAATGATAAGCTTCTCAACTGGGAAGGGGGGCAAAACTAAAATATACAAGCTTGTGCTTGTAAGATACAAAAAAACAACATTAAAATCCCAGGTTGGAAAAAGGTGTCGTATTTTATTTTAAGGGATGCTTTTTTCCCCACTCCCCTTTCTGCCCTCCCCCTCTTCTCCTCCTTCCCCCAAGGATCTTGATAAGTCTAATATATATGGTTGGTAATTCAATTCTGAGCTGCCTGGACTGTTTCTGCTTAGCTGTTGATCAATGACAGATTGCATCTAATTCCTTCTCTATCACATTCAGATATGAGTCTTGATACTAATCACCATTTTTGTAAAGGCACCTGCCTCGTACAGTCAATTCATCTTTCTTTGAGCTGTCTGTATGACAGCCGTGGTCAGAAGACTGTCTCACTGGAGATGATTTGGTGATCTTTTTTAAAGTAGATAATAAGCCTCAGTGTCTCCTTTTCCATTACATGTCTTCTCTTCGGCACCTCTTTTGTAGCTTGATCAATATAAAATGGGAAAAAATTGAAATACAGCCACTTAAAGAATTAGGCGATATCTGGTTGTTTTTACAAGACTTGAAATACCGCAAACCAGATTTTTGACTGTAACACTGTTCTTTTTAACACACCAATATCATGGCATGCTCTGTGTAAGCTAAATTCTGTTGAATGAAGCAGTCACAACTTTAAATGATGGTGGTATATGAAAAGCAGTCACAAAAGGAAGTAATTACACCCTGAATTTGGGTAGGAGGTGCTAATGCTGATTTGTGAAACTTCCATTTTTTGAGACCCAAGGTGAAGTGTGTTAGATGATTAGTGTTAAGAACTTCTTTTTCTTGGGACTACGTAATACTTATGTGCAAAAATTATGAGGGAGGTCTGAAAATTAAGTCAGAAGATGAATTTTTATTCTATGATCTAGTAAACATTATATATTAGATTAGAGCAGGCTTAAGTCACATATCTGGTTCTCTGATGGGCCACCTGCTCTTTTTATAGGCCAGTAGACTTTTATGATTCTCTTAGCAGCTGCAGATGTAGTTTTGGTCCATACCTGAAAGTGAGCAAATTTCCTGAGTGAAGGTTTTCTTCTCTCAGTGAGCCATATGCGTAGGTAGCGGCAGGAAAATTACACTGCTTCTTGAAATACCTGAACAATTTTTAAGTCATGTTGTCATGTTTCTACCTCTGTGTTACTCTGGATACAGACTGGTGCCTTCTTACAGCTGTGGTGCTGTCCAAAGAGAGCATCTGTGGTTCATTTCCATACTTGATAATTTGCAGTGTTGTGCAGAGCTTCCGTTAGTGCTTGACAGCATTACATCTCTGGTTTTGCTTTCAGCAAAAGCAGCCTTTTTTGCTTCTCATTTGTTTTAGGTATATGAAAGAGGTGTTTGCTGGTCATTGAATTTCCGCTTACCAGCTTTATCACTGAATTGTCTTCAAGATTATCTTAGTCTAAATTATCTCTAAAATCATTCAGTCATACAGCCGTTATTGACTAGTGACGGTGATAGTTAATTCCTGTGTATAGGCTGATATTTTTAGCCCACATGAAGAAGATTGAAGTTATCCTTGCAAAAAGGAAATTTTCTTCCTAAAAAACTTAATTCAGTAGTGTGAGTAGTATTGATGCTCAGTGAGACCAAGGCTTTTTAGACCACACCTGAAAATGTCACTTGCTTCAAAATTCACTGAGAGGCTTGAGAATTTTTTTTTTATCAAAAGGCATTTTAAATTGCTGAAATAGATAAACATCCATTTGTTTTGAAAAAAGAAATAGAAATAAAAGTTTTCTAAATTCTCCAGTGGATTAACCGCTGCATAAAACCCAAACCCAAACCAACAACAAAACCACACCAGAAAAACTAAGCCCAGCAGTTTTCACATCCCCTTGATGACTTCTTGTCTAACAGTCTGTTTTTTAAGAAGTGTTGCTCCCAGTCGAACCGTGGCACCTTTGTCCCGGGCTGTGCTGTTGGGTACTGGCTTTGTCCAGCAGCGTTTTCAGGGGCTGATCCCTCTGTCAGAGTGCCCCGGAGCCAGTGCTTGGACTGCACTCGTCGCACCTGTAGCCACTTGCTGTATGGAATATTGTTCTGTAGGATGGGAAGAGAGAGGAGTACGACAAGGAAAAATTACATCCTGGTAATTGTGTTTGTCGTTACCGTCCTACTTTTCCCATCCTACCTTCTTCCAGTCATCTCTTACAAAATCTTTGTCTTTTCTACGTGTTTATGAATCTCTTCTAAGTCAGTTGCATTTTTGGTCTGCGTTATAAGTGACTGGTTTGGCCTGGCTATTTATACCTCCTGTGGTTCAGCATGTTTGCCTGCTAGCTCCCTGAGAGGTGGAACTGTAATTTTTGCTGTGTGGAATCTTGTCTTATAGGGGTTTTGTAGAAGAAGAAGGTCTACTACAACCATAATTACTGGTATGTAAGTTTCCCTTTTCTTTTGTAAAAGGAAAAGTTGACAGTTTGAGTAATCTGCTGGTAGCTGAGGGAGCTAAGATTTCCAGGAAAAAAGAGTATATATCCTAGGATAAAAAGGTCAGCCAAAGGGCTGAGTCAAGTAATATTAAAAATTCATAAAAATCTTGGGGAAGAAGGGGGAAGGAAAAAATCCCAAACCAAAATAACTAACCATGCTGCTTCCATGCAAATGTAAATAATTTCACAGTTCCAAATGAGGATTTTTGCCTTTCCTTCCTTCCTTCCTCAGACACAGGTATCATCATATCCTTAAATGCATTAAATAAAAGATAAAGAAGTTGAAATTGTTCTTTCTTCTAATCATCTTTCCTGACTTCTCAAAATCCCTCCTGTGTTTCATTTCTTCTAAAGAGCTGTTCAGTAAAAATCACCTGGGAGAAAAAAGGTCCATTTAGAACAGAATGAAGAATCTTAAGGAGTTTTCTAACCTCAGTTTTTCTTGTTGACCAATGACTGTAAATACTGAGAAAACAAAATGTCATATTAGAACAGAAGCTCTAATTTAAGTCTAAAATGTGTGATTTTCTCTGTCACGAAGGAGGAGAGGTATGTTTGTGCTACAGACATTGCCCATAGTTTGCCCCGTTGCTGTGTGTTCCCAGGCTCCGGATCATCCACGCCAAGAAGACGGGAAAGCGCGAGGCGGCGGGGGGCGGCGAGGGGGGCGAGGGGGGCGAGGAGCCCCATTCCCTGGAGCCCCCCCAGCCCGGCCGCAAGCGCCGCCGGAAGGGCGACAGTGACGACGACGACGACGACGAGGAGGACAGCGAGGACCAGGCAGATGAGGAGGATGAGGATGAGGAGGACAAAGATGATAAAAAAGGAAAGAAGGCAGATGTTTGTGAGGATGAGGTGGGGGATTTTAAGTGAAACTTACTAGTAAATTAAGTTAAAACTTGTTTTCCTTCTGTTTCTCTGTAGTACAGCATTGCTTCCCCAAAATGTTGCAACAAAAAGGAGGGAAGAATAACCTGTCTCCAATGTTTTAAAATTTTTATTATCTTCTATTGTTTTGTTAACTAATAAATAGAAGTGTAAAGTTACATTTAACATTCTCCGTTATAAAGCTTGACTGTGACCTTCCTGTCTATTTTTTTCACAAATCTAGGGTAGTCACTGTCTGGCTGTATTTGATTGCAGGATGATAAATTTTGCTGGTCAATATCAGATACAACACAGGAAGGATCACTGAAACATTTTTAGCTTATTGAGCTGATTTTTAATAAAAATGCACAGGCAATACCAAATACTACATTTTAGTACAGAGGGTGTTGCACTGTTTTCCAGAAAATGATCCCTTTGTGCAAGATTCAGAGTGAATTTTTAAGGCTTCTTGAACAATGCATGTATCCAGCATATGTGAACTCATATCTTTGCAAACACCATTTATTAGAAACCCAGCTAATTTCTGGGGTAGGAACAGCCCTTTGTGCTGTTATTCTGGATTTACTTCAAGTACTAGAATGTGTATGAATTTAAGAGACTACCTTAGAGGAATAGCACAAAATTCTTACAAATAATTCAAAATTAAAAATAAGTAATATTTAGATTTCTAATCTCAAATCCATCCCTTAATCCTTTTCCCTCTTGTACAATCTCCTGTTTCAGTGCATGGGGCATTTCATAGGCAAAATTCCTGTAACTCTGTAAAGAAATTAATTTTTTGATCTAGCAGAAGTTCCATTGCATTCATGCTCTGTGTGGTATTTCAGGAGGCTTTGTTTTGGTACACAATTGCAGGACCAAGAAATACAAGATGTGTATCTCAGGGCATGGATGATTTTGGTTGCATTCTTTTGGAGACTTACTGTTCTTTCCAAAGACTGTCTTGAACTAAATTAAAACTCTCTTTATGGAAAAGACTCCCATTTTTAAACTGTCATGGAGAAGGCAGCCATAGATTTAACCATGCATTCATCTTCAAAATCAGCAGGGTTGGTGCTATAACTTTTATAGCAGAGTTGCAATTTAAAGTGGCTCTACAGTTTCATGTAGACATTGAAATAAAATGCAAATGTGGACTGACCAGACTGCTTAATAAGATTTTAGGAGATGCCATTATTTAAATGAATTTGAATGTCCAAAAAGCTTCATAGAGACTAAGATTAAATTCTATAATGTTAAGTGTTCATGCACAAGCTGAATTATTTCTTCCAGTAAAATAATATTTTCAGCAAACATTTGCCCATGAGCTTTCTCCGTATGCATCTGGGATGGTTTGAAAAGATGAAAGGTGTATCTTTTTTTCAGTTATATTGTTCCTAGTCAAATATATTGAACAAGCACACAATTTGAATTATATTTTTTCCTTAGTATTTGCCTCTCATTTTCTGTTACATCTTTTTACTGCAAGACATGGGAGTATGATTTTATTGTGAAAGATTTGGCATGACAGTGTATTTGGTGGTTATAGGATGAAGGGGACCAGACAGCAAGTGTTGAAGAACTAGAGAAGCAGATTGAAAAACTGACAAAGGTGAGAGATCATACAAATTTGATCCCTGGATGTTATGAGTCAGAATGTTAACCATCATTTTCAATGTTCCAACTTAATATAAATTGAAATAAGGATCAGATTCTGTTTTGTGAAAATATGAATGATGGTGCTGTCCATGACACCAGAGTTTTAAGTTTAGCCTGGTGGCAGTGAGAGGATGTCACTCAAAAGGCAGTTAATAATAATTGTTGATGATATATTCTCATTTCTGAGAATAAAAAGTAATGTAATTTTTATCCAGACCTAATTGATCTGTCTGTTGATCTTAGCAAGCAGTGAGAAATTTTGTGTGCAAGGAGCAGTGCTTCCATTGTACAGTGGATTGTGGTTTTCATGCCCTCCTTTCCATGGCTGATTTCTGCAGCTCCAAGCCAAGACAGAACTGTCTGGGCTTCTCATTTTGAAAGAAGCAGCAGTGAAATAGGAAGAGAAGTGTAAATGAGAACAATACAGTGCTGTAAATAGGGGTCCTCATGGCACATGTTCTTGTTCTTTGTGTTAGAAAATTTGTCATTTAAGACTTTGTGTTTTGGTTTCTCTCATGTTCCAAATTGCACTAAATTAGCAGTCCAGAATTCCACCTGACTTCCAGCAGTGGCAATTTAGCAGAGCAAGAAGTGAATAAACAAACTGAAGGTCTTTTTGGCCCTCCTCAGAGAACTGTGTTATGTTTGAAGACAGAATTAATTTCTGTGCCTTGTCATTCTCATTCTTTCATGAGCAGTTAAAATACCTCATTAGTTTCCCATCAAGAGCTGCAGTATCAGGTATCTTCAGGACTCTGTTCACCATTTGCTGATGCTGTATAATTGATAGGATCTCAGCTGTTCTTGTGCAACGAAACCTTTTGAGAGCCAGGGTTAAAAAGACAGATCTATTATTGCAGTGTGTTTTCAGAGGAAGACTGATAAACTTAGGCTGAACTAGGAAGTGATTTAATTGATTTTTTTTAAAGGGAGCTCTAAGTAAAGTCATCAAGGCAGCGGTTGTGAGTAGAGTATCAGGTGACACACAGACACCTCCCCACCCCAAATCTCTGAGAGAGTCTCCTTCTCTGACCCTTGAACTTCTGTTCAGTCTGGCAGCCAGGAGATGTTTTCTGTTATAATGAGGTTCCTCACCCCCCCCACCCCTCCCGCTATTAAATGATAACACTTTCCTTGTTTTTAAAACAGCAACAAAGCCAGTACAGAAAGAAGTTATTTGAAGCTTCGCACTGTTTGCGCTCGATGATGTTTGGTCAGGACCGTTACAGGCGCCGGTACTGGATTCTGCCCCAGTGTGGGGGGATTTTTGTGGAAGGCATGGAAAGTGGTGAAGGTAAGAGCCATAAAGGAGTGATGGCACACAAAGGCACACCAGGCCAGCACATGCTGCCCATCTCAGTGGCGCTGGTTTTGTGCAGCAAGGCCTTCACCCTCAACCAGATATTCAACAGGCTGGTGTCAGTAGACCTCTCTGCTTGTGTGGTTCTCTTTCTCTGGTTATAAAAGATCAGTTAATACCTTTCAAAATGAGGATTGTTATTTTGGAGGTTTTCGGTGTGAAAACCGTGATGGCTGTAGAATGCAGAACATTGTTTTCATCTTCAGTTGTTAGATTTTCTACAAATACACTGACACTTCTATGCTTGAAGATACATCTGCAAAAATAAGAAAATTATTTTCATGCAGTGAAGTACTGTGTATTCTAATCAACCACATGATTTAGCCTCTGTTTTTTACCAGTCCATCCTTCTTGAACCAGCAAATACTGGGATTATTTTGCTCTAACTAAAATGTAATTTTGGGATTGTGACAGTTTTATATTAGTTGTGATTGAATTGTTCACATACTTTAAGTTGGATAGATGCAGAAAATATGTATTAATCTGACTTTTTTTGTTGGTATTAGAACTTTTAAACATAAGCATTTATTTTGGTCACAGAAAAATCCTTTATAATTTTCATATAGATGAAGCAAAATCTCTCACATTTTTCCCCTCAAAAAATAACCAAACTAAAATCTGATGCACACTGTGAAAGTTCGGGTTGGCTCTCTGCCAACAGCCAAACGTCACAAGAAAGATTCCCCCCTCCCTCTCCCGAAACGGCAAAAAAAAGCAGCAAGAGAAAATTGAAGGAATATATATATATTTACATATATTAAATTTATATACTAGGCACAACAAGACAGGGACCCCCAAANTTACGTAAAGACATGGGATGGAATACTTCCTAGATCTTGACCCTGGTTACCAAGGAAGGCCTACAAAAAAACAACCCATCACCCACACCAAAATCCCATGATCTCATGAGAATTGCATCATTCTAGATAGTTGCTTAATTAACTGCAACAGTACAGCATGGTATGAAATTTGAGCCCTGTTTTGGGCACAAAAATAAGCCACAGAATTTTCCTGAATCTAATCTTGATCTTCAAGCTACCTGCTTAAAATGGGTAGCATGAAAACTACTTTTTTTGTGTCTCCTGTTCTGCATTAATTTATGCTGTCTGTTAGGAACTGCTTTGCACATGAGTAGCTGCATACAGAAGAAAAACTGTGCTGCTTGCATTCCTTTGGTTTGCTATATTTCATGATATTTCAACCAGATGAATGCCCAAATGCTTTGGAAATTGTATACAAAGAAAATAATTGACATACACCTGTCTTAAAATAAGAAAAACCCACACACAAACAAAACCACACAAAAGTTTTAGACCCTGTTTTTTTAGTATTGTCTTAATGAAAGTTTAATCTCCCTGAACAGCCAAACAGGTGTGTTCATAAGTTCTCAACTACTCCCTCTTCCCCTCAGCTTAGTTTTCCCTGCTTCACTAAATGCTATAGTTTATCCATTTCTGATTCCTTTACCTAAACATTGGAAATAGACATAAAGCGCTGAATGATCTGTCCACTGAAACAGTAATTCTCCATCCCTTTTGTGTAGCCATTTTGGTGCTTATGCTGATACTCAAATGGTTTATATCTTGATACAGACCATAACTGTGGACACATTTTAAGGTTTTAATTGGAGGAGATATTCTTTTTACAGTGAACTATCTTTGTAGTATTTAGGATTTTTCAGAAGGAGCAAGTAAACATTTGTGGATGTGCTGGCCATGAACCATAAGCAGGACTTTTGTTTATTTGTGGTTGCAGTACCTCATGAATGTAAATTAAGTTGCAATGCTGGATTTTTGCTTGCCAGTTTTCTATGACATTTTGGACTTCTGAAGGCTTTTTGTCTAAGTTGGCAGTCAGTATAAGGGTAGAAAAGAAGTGGTCAAGAAAGACTAGGAGTGCAAAGAAGGCAGAAAAATGTTTTTCTTTTCATAAAAGGTAGATCTTCAGATCTTTCATACCTGAAGGTTTGAAAAACTTGGTTTTGCGGTGAACTTCTGCTTGTTGCACTTTAAATTGCATAGGTGTTACACTGTCTCTTAGCTGTGTGGAAAGATCCAGTTGTCATGTTGAGTGGCTCCTGAAAGTGTTAAACTTTCCAGAACGTTGACATTATTTCACAGTTGAAGTTGTTAATGATTTTTATTAAAAGAGGTAAAATATTTAATGCTGTGTTTCAGTATTTGGGGAATATTTGATTTCACAACAGGAATTTTGGTTCTGCATTTCATAGTTGGCTGGCTGTGAATTAAATGAAAGTATCTTTATTGCAGAAATAAGCTTAAGGCTGTAGACACTGTACCCTTTTTGTATCAACAGAGGAGCTTTTCAATAAAGCATGTAGAGTCACATACAAAGAAAACTGGCAAAAATTTGTGCCTTTCAAAGACTTGTCCCTGGCAAACTGCTTCAGATGGGTGAATCTTGGAGTACATTAGCCAAATTGGGGTTATTTTTCCTCCAGGTGTTTAGTAGTGTTTAAATCTGTATGCCTGGAAACTTGTTTCCTTCTGTGAAGTGAGAATTGATTTCTTTAATAGCAGCAACAACAACAAAGACATTTGGCTGAACATAGGCTAGATCCAAAAGTGAAGTAATTTTTTTATTTAACTATGAAACTATTTAAGTAGTTATCTATTATATTTAATTGTTTCTTATACAATTTTAGGTCTAGAAGAAATTGCTAAAGAAAAAGAGAAGTTGAAAAAGGAAGAAAGTATGCATATCAAAGAAGAATTTGAAACAGAAGAAAAATTATGTTGTTTAGCTACAACTCACTGTGAGCAAAAGGAAGATATGAAAGAAAAGGACAGCACTAATTTGTTTTTACAAAAGCCTGGGTCGTTTTCTAAATTAAGCAAACTCTTAGAAGTAGCAAAAATGCCACCTGAGTCTGACATCATGTCCCCAAAACCTAATGGCAGTGCAGCAAATGGCTGCACCTTATCTTACCCGAGCAACTCCAAGCCCCCTCTCTGCAGTCTGCAGCCCACTGTGTCACAGAGCTCCGTGGAGAAGTCTGACTCCAATAACCTTTTCAGTCCTAATGCAAGTGGGACGGGGAAGTTTTACAGTTCTGCACTAGTTCCCAGTGACCAGCTGCTGAAGACTCTGACTGAGAAGCGCCGGCAGTGGTTCAGCCTCTTGCCGCGGGTGCCCTGCGACGACACCTCGGTGACCCACCTGGACGCGGCCGCCGCGGCAGCGCCGCCCACCCCGCAGTCCCAGCCGCCATCCAAGTCCCCCTCGCCTGTGCCATCGCCTCTCCTGGGCTCCACCTCTGCGCAGAGTCCCATGGGAGTAAGTCCTTTTGCACTGTCACCACTGCAGGTAAATAAACTCAGGTTTTGAAGAGTTCGCAGTGTTTATTTGGGCAGGATTTCTGTTTAGACAAATTGTTTCACAGACGTGCAATCATTGTATCTTAATTTCTTTTTTTTTTCTGTTTCTAAATGCTAATAACTAACTGCAGAAGTTGTAGAATACTAGATTAATGTGCATAAAATTAGGTTAATCAATGTATAACATTTTGTATATGTATTTCGGTGATTTGATTTGGCTTTTAGGTTGTTTGCCAGTGCTGTTAAATGAAAAGCAAGTAAATAAAAACTAGTTTTCAGAAGTGTGACACAATACCCTACCATACCCTACCTTTAAGCACTGGGTTTTTTTAGCATTAACAGAACTGTAATAAGTGTTTACATGCCAGTGTTACATTCGTTTTGCTGAAACTAATCAAAGTACTGAGTAAAGGCCTCCTTTATGTTTTGATTATTATTTGACAAATAGCACCCTAATTCAGGTTTCCTGGCAATAATGGTAGTTGTGCTCTGTAGCAGATGAAGACTGGACTACCTATAATGGGACTTCAGTTTTGCGGATGGCCTACAGGAGTTCTTACTTCAAATGTCCCATTTCCATCTCCTTTACCTGCTCTCGGATCAGGGTTGGGATTATCAGAAGTGAATGGTAACTCGTTTTTGGCAACCGGTGTTTCTGCAAGTAAAAGTGAATCACCAGCACTACAAACTGAAAAAGTAGCTTCTACCCCTTCTACAGCAGCTGAAGTAGCCAAGCCAGTAGATTATCCTAACCCAAAGCCTATACCAGAAGGTAAGAGTAATACAACAGTAAGATGGAACTGTGTGAAGGATAATTTCTATAGTGCCGCTATGATGTTACAATTTATTTTTAATAATTTTCCTATTGATTTTCTAATCTGATTGTGTTTGATCACATAACAAATGCCTGCAAAGTGTTTATATGCTTGTCTTGATTTAGAAATGCAGTATGGGTGGTGGAGAATTACTGATCCAGAGGACCTAAAATCTTTGCTTAAAGTGCTGCATCTCAGGGGAATAAGAGAAAAGGCCTTACAAAAGCAAATACAGAAACACATGGATTATATCACTTTGGCGTGCATCAAAAACAAGGATGGTATGTAGATGATATTTATGTTACACATGGTGTTGGGGCAACAGACAGCTGCATAGAACTCTTTGGGATGTGTTTAGAACAGAGTTAGAGTAACAGCTGGAGAAAAAAGGTAAAGGTCTCCTTGTCTGTAGTTGCATTTTCACCAGCCTTGGACTGGAGAAATGCCAGTTCATATAAATTGCCCTAGTGGCATAGATGTTGACTCTGAAGCTCTTTCTGTCTTTGTAACACTCAAGCTCAGCCTTTCCTTCCCATCTGGCTTTTAAATTAAAAAGGACAGAATTTATTGTCTGTACTAGGTATTTTAAGAATAGTACAGTTCTGCAACTTGTTCTTCAGCATTTGAATTGTGATGGATAAATCAGCTTGAATTTACCAGAGAAGTTATAATGCTAATTAAAATAATAAAAATGTGATTCTCAAATGCAGTTGCAATTATTGATACCAATGAAAATGAAGATAACCAGGTAACTCGAGATGTTGTGGAAAACTGGTCAGTAGAAGAACAAGCAATGGAGATGGATCTTGCTATTCTTCAGCAGGTGGAAGATCTAGAGAGGAGAGTTGCATCAGCTAGTTTACAAGTTAAGGTAAAACTAACTTTTAGTAAAATGTTGCTTTAAAATAAGCGGTAAGAATTTAAAGCAGATAACAGTCCTTTTGCTGGTGGTAAGTGCCTTCTTACTCCATCCCAATTGCCTGCAAATAAAACCAATATGCTACTGCGGTATCGTGGAAATCTGTGTTTGGAACATTTGATGCCATTCAGTCTTCAGCTGAAGATGCTCAGAATGGCAGCTGGTGAGTGTTCTCCCGCAGCGCAGTTCCCTGCACGTTTTGTTGCCCTCCTGTGAAAGCAGAGAGTGTATTGCACATAGACTGCTTAACTCTCAGGGGGTTTGCCACAGTTCTGCCCGGTTTGTGTGACTGTTGCTGTTAGTGCTTTCAGAAAGGCCTACAAGCACATCATAGTACTCTGCTTGAGTATTGCAGAGTCATGGAGAATGCATGATGGTTGTGAGTGTGATAGAGTTAAGAATTCTTTGGAATTTGGAGTTTTTCCAAGGTGGGTGTAAGGTTATCAAGTTGCATGTGTTTGGTTATAGTACAGATGCAGCAGTGTTTGGGATCTAGTTTGGGCATGAGGTGGATGCAATTTCTGTGTGACCAATTCACATATTGTTTCCCGAGCCTGCTGAGCAGGTAGACCTGTTCTGGTGGATACTTCACAAGGGGATAAGAATGTTGTGGAAAGGTCCCTTCAGAAAGTCTGGTAATGCTTGTATTTTTTGATTAATTATTTTAGTTCTCTGGATATTTTGGAAACTGTCTCTGCAGATGGATTACAAGTAACCAAGATCTACTGGAAACAGCGCTTCAGTTACTTAGTTTGATTCCCTAGAACAGTTCCTCTGTTTACACACTGAACTAACAGCATCCAATAAATGCACAAACCTTTCTATTGACATAGGGTTGGCTGTGTCCTGAACCTGCATCAGAGAGAGACGACTTGGTATATCGTGACCATAAGTCAATTACTAGATTGCACAAGAAGCACGATGGGGATTGTGCTGGAGGCGGAGAAGGCAGTGCCAGCTCTGTAGAGCGGAGGAGTGACAACCCTCTAGATATAGCTGTAACCAGGCTGGCTGACTTGGAGCGGAACATAGAGAGAAGGTATCTGAAGAGCCCCTTAAGTACCACCATTCAGATCAAACTGGATAATGTGGGCACAGTTACTGTCCCTGCTCCTGCACCATCCATTAGTGGTGATGGTGACGGGTAGGTTATTGAGATTAACTTGAAAAATTATTGTGCTTCTTTGCTAATTGGAGCCTATTTTCTTATTGCCTGTTATCTATGTACTTTCTTGTATGTCTGTGATCCATATGGATCATGCTATTCTGCATGGTGCTTTGTAAAGATTTTTTTGTTACGTTTGTTGATAATCTTGCAAAGTTATCTTACATTTAACTGGTTGTGACTAAGCTTTGAGGCACGTAGCCACAGTCTGTGCACTACATGAAATTTAGTTGCTTAAGCCTTATACTTATTGGCTGTGTATGTTTTGTCATTGCTTGGCTTTCAATGTGATAATGATTGTTCCACATTTCAAATAAGCAAACAGGATGTGACCTACTTAATTTCCCTACATCTCAATGCAGAACTGAAGAGGATATTGCTCCAGGGCTGAGGGTGTGGAGAAGGGCACTGTCAGAAGCACGCAGTGCTGCACAAGTAGCTCTGTGCATTCAGCAGTTACAGAAATCAATAGCATGGGAAAAATCTATCATGAAAGTTGTAAGTATCTAAACTACTTTTGCTATATCCTGTTTTCCCACATTAGACATTTTACGTTGCCATGGTGAATAATACATTTGTTATTACTTCACGTGAAACCTCAAACAGTTAAACTGAACATTGTGCATAGATGAATAAGCCTAATGGAAAAGACTGTCCCTTTCTTGCCAAATTCAGCATCCTGAACTTACTAAGATAAAAAGCTCTTGTAACTGATTACTTTAAGATGGTAATGATTCTTTGATGATGACATCTGTGTAAAAGAGAGTAATTTCTGGCTCTGTGGAAGGTGCTCTGTCTGATGGAGTGTTTCTGATCTCATCCATGACACAAGCTTTGCGGAGATTTAACATCACATACCACAATTAAGGACTTCATTTTTCAGAAAGCTGAGATGCTCCCAATGTGTGGCTTCTTTGCACGCACAGTTCTCAAACTGAATGTACAAATGGGGCAAGTCTGTGAGCAGACAGGCTGAAATACCTGTTCCCATGCACGCTTAGCAAGTGAATCTGTGTTAACTGCATAGCAGAGAAATCATGCAGAGGGCATGTATCAGAGTTTGCATGGCCCTTTGAACCTCAAAGTTCTGAAAACGAAACTATTACTATAGCAATAGTGATTATGATGTGATCAAGGATGGCCAGTGCTGTATAGTGGGTAGCAAAAGCGATTCTTCTATTTGTGGTCTTTTTCCTGGTTTTTTAATTTCTGCTAGTCCTATGCAGATTCTAATTACACCTGGACAATTAAAGGATGATTTAAATAAAAATTGTAATGTAGGGCTTAATGTAAGGCTGTATCTTTGAGTTTATAAAACTGTAAGTTTAAACCTGTATCTTTAGAGCAAAAAGCTTATGAATCCCATGAGCACCCGAAAAGCCATTTGAATGTTTCAAGGTGTAGTAATTTATTAGCCAGAAAAAAGTGTATCATTCTCAATTGGACTGAACTATTCTCTGCATTTAATTACACAGTTAACCTAAGTATTTGGTGGAAACATTTGGAATTCTTTCAAGTTCCTGAAACAGATGTCTAGGTATAGGGGAGTAGCAGAATCACACAAAGTGATATATATACAAAATATCCTGTAGATAGTTTTAAGTTCAGTGTGAATTTTAGGAAGCACTGGGATCATTTGTTTTGCCTTACTGAATTTGTTCAGGGCAGCCTTTGGATAAGATTCTTATTTGAAAATATAAATCTTCTTTATTAAGTAGCAACTTAAATATGCAGCTTGAGCATAAATGAAGAGATTACCGAGATTGTATGTGTGGGACAAGGGGTTTTGATAGGTATAAGATACCTTTACTACTCACAGACATAATGAGTTATAAAAAACTGCTCATACTTTTGTGTGCTGTTGGACACCCATCTTAGAATGAATTGCTTTTTCAATGTGTTCCCAAATGTAGCCTTTAGATTAGTTCTTCACATAGTCTATATATTCTTTTTCAGATGTGATCATTAGTAGATTCTAATTGGGGTAAAATGAAAGGAAGTTGAGAGTGAATTTTTATGTTTGGAGGAGATTGGTAATTTAGGTACTATTCCTGTGTTTTAAAGTTTAAAAATTGACTAAAACCATTTTTCTTGAATTATAGTACTGCCAAATTTGTCGAAAGGGAGATAATGAGGAACTGCTGCTCCTGTGTGATGGCTGTGATAAAGGCTGTCACACCTACTGCCACAGGCCCAAGATCAGCACCATCCCGGATGGGGACTGGTTCTGCCCTGCCTGCATAGCAAAGGTAACACTCCTTGGCTGGCAGGGGGAAGGGACCTGGCCTGAGTGACATGGTCATACATGGGACAGTTACAGGTGCTTTTAACGATGGGAATAGTGGTCTGTGTGTTTTATGTGGGGCTGCCATTAACTGATGAGATTAACAGTTTTATTTAACTTGGATTTTAGTGGCAGTAAAGGCTACAATTTTATTTGTTCTAAACTGTGGGGTTTTTAATGTAAGTAGGTACAGAATTTTCATGCTGATTCAATAGCACAGTTTTTAATTTGACTCTTAGAATATATTTAGTATTTGTCTTGCAAATTTCATCATTAAATGTTGACAGATTCTTAGATTCTGCTTTAAAAGAAAAATCGGAGAAAAAAACTTCATAATTTTTTTTTTAATTTTTGTGTGTTTCTACCAGTCTTTTAGGAATAGACATGTGTTCATCCAAAATGATGTCAGCCCGGTTTGTTAGGAGATTCTGTTTACCAGTCTGAATGGCAGGGGCTTTTATATTGTCACAAGCTGAGAACCTAAATCACTAGTAACAGGAAGTTCTGCAGCCCTGTTTGCCTTCAGAGAATAGCAAAAAGTGAATAATCTCTAATATTAAGTATTTCATTTCTTTTGGTGCTTGTGTTTCTGATCTTCATTATTATCTGTCAGTGGTAACAGGTTTCTGTAATTTCTGGGTTATTACTTATTTCAGTTCTCTGTATTGTAGGCAAGTGGTCAAACTCTAAAGATAAAAAAACTTCAAATCAAAGGGAAAAAAAGTAATGAACAAAAGAGAAGCAGAAAAGTAGCCGGAGAAACAGAGGATGAAGACTCTGCAACTACAAGCGCCTCCTTAAAAAAAGGAAAAACAGACCCTAAAAAAAGAAAAATGGATGAAAATGTTTCTGTAAGCCAGTTGAAGGCAGAAAATTGCACTGCTGTTAAGAAACCTAAGAGAGATGACTCCAAGGACCTGGCTGTATGCAGGTAAAGTGTCAAATTCTAAACTTAGGGGTAAGTCTTGTTGAAACAAGTAGATCCTGATTCCTTTTATCTCTGTTCTGGGGAACAACACAATTCTTTTTCATATATATGTGTGTGTGTGTGTATACTTATCTGTGTATATGTATTTACACATACACACATAATGCCATAATGCTTCTTCCAAGAATGGGAAGAACGGGCCCCATTGCAGTGGTGCTGACACATTCCTCTGGTGTAGCAAAGACAATTATCCACTATGTCCAAAGGCCTTTGCTTTACAGAGGAGGACGTAAGAATCATCCTCTGTGATACAGTTGCTGGTCAGTCAAAACCAATGTAGTTTAGCCTTATCACAGTTTTGGCAAGTCAGTGTTAGCACCTGTTTTACTGGTTTGCTAATGGTTTACATTGAGAATCAAAGTTGGAGACGTTTTTCTTTTGGAATGTTGACCATTAGAATTTCATCTTACATAGGTTGCCTGGAGAGAACTTAATGGTATTTTACTCACTTAAGATGTCTGTCTTTATGTACTTTGTACTCTTTGTTTGCACAGGGCACAGAATAAAGTGCTTTCCTTTTTTAAAGTGAACAGTTTGGAAGTGCTTGATGCATTTATAGAACAGTGGAAAACCTGTGATGTATGAACAGCTTAAAAATACTGGGTTTTAACCTTGTTTTATTCAGCATGATTCTCTCAGAATTGGAAACTCATGAAGATGCCTGGCCATTCTTACTTCCTGTAAACTTGAAACTTGTTCCTGGTTATAAGAAAGTTATAAAAAAACCTATGGACTTTTCCACCATTAGAGACAAGCTAAGTAGTGGACAGTAAGTAAACCTACTGTAAATTTCACTTTACCTTTTAAAAATACTTAAATACTTAAATATGGTACATCTTTAAAAATTAGACAAACTGCATTGATCTGCCTGCTCTAACACCTCCGTGATTGCTTTTACAGTTAAAATAAAAATTAGATATATGCTTTTATCTTTGCCATATCCAAGTGAATACGATGTCAGGTGGGAGAACCTGTGGAACTGGCTGAAAAACAGTAAAACTCCCAGGTCAGGTGCACCAAAGCAATCAACGGGAAAAACTTTTCTTCCTCATCTCTTTTCATGGAGACACCTTAGTGTTTTTACATGTCAGAGACACCAGCTGTGTGGGCTTTAAGCCAGTGGAGATTTTTAAATGATGTGGCTGTGAAGTGACATGGCAGCTCTGTTGTGGCATCACTCCAGTTATGGTGGTTACTCATTCTGTAGTCCTAGAATTAGATGGCACAATTTCTTAAAAAAGAGCCAGACAGTATATTCCTCTGTTCCCATTCCCTCTGTGTTTATATCCCTGTGCTCTAAGGACTCCCCAGCACCAAGGCAGATTTTGTCATCTGTAAAGCCTGAGCCTCTTCGGTGTCTGCCAGCTGCACATGGAGCGAGTTTCCTGGGGTAGCACACGGGGCTTTATAACCTCTTCAGGCTTTTTCTCCCATGAATATGAGACTTAAGTGCTTCACCCATGCTCATTGGTGTTGATGGACTTGTAACTTTTATTCTTTCTTTAACAATGGTGGATATTGGAACACTCTTTGGGCTGTTTATGTTCGGCGTAATAAAAAGAATAGCAAAGACAATGTTCACAGTTATCTGGGCAGCCTTTTTTTGTGCTCAGTTGTTCCTCTGAGCCCAAGAATAGATGCATAAATGGAAAACAGTCACAGCATTTTAACTAGAAAGCTATTGAAGGGAAGGGGGAATTAGCTTTTAAACAAGTTTGTTTCCTAGTACAGGCATGAAATTCTACCTTACAGAGCTTTTGAGGGAAATAACAAATACAGTGATCAGAGAGTATTTCCTTGCACAGTGATGTTCATTTTCTTGTAACTATTTAAATTTGAACTTAAACATTAGAAGTATAATTAACATGTCAAACACTCATTGACTATTCACCGATGGTAAGATAGTTCTTTCTCATGTAGCTGAAGTGTTTTTCCCCTTCAGTTCTCCATGTTCCAAAAATCATTCACCTTTTTCTTCTTCCAGGTACCCTAATCTTGAAGCATTTTCACTCGATGTCAGGCTTGTTTTTGACAACTGTGAAACTTTCAATGAAGACGATTCTGACATAGGCAGGGCTGGCCACAACATGAGGAAGTATTTTGAAAAAAAATGGACAGAGATTTTCAAAGTGAGCTGAAGCTATCAGAACTCTTCTTGTTTCTTTTTTGGTTCTTTTTTTTTTTTTTTCCCATCAAATGAGGACTGATGAGACCAGCAATGTGAACTGTATTTACTGAAAGTGCAAGGCACATGCATAACTAATGACTGGTTTTTTCCTTTAAAATATCACAGAGTTGTGATACTAGTTTTAAAGGCTTCACTCCTACAGCAACCATGGCCCCTTGGTTATTGGTTTGTGTGTTTTAACAAACTAATTTAGGTAGAACAGGGAAGCACACCCAAAGAATTTCAAAGAAAGGGGTGTTATAGTGCAATAGCAATTTATCAAAACGCACTGAATATTCAACCACCAGAGCTCTACTTGGGGAAATGGTTCTCTTTTCCCTTTCAATAAATATCTATTTTTCATTTTTTTACTTTGTAGTTTATTTTTTAGTGAATGTATTTAATTTTATGAATTATTTATGATTATACAGCATTCAGAATCTTCGTTTTCTGTGAAAAGGAAGAATTAGAAAATTGCTTTAAATGTTGAAAATACAACAAGGAATGTTTTAAAATATAAAACAAAGCCAAGTAAAACTGTTTACACTGATGTGCTGTGAAAGCACTAAAAATTAAACTTTACTGTAGAGTTACAAGTACATTTATATATATGTTGCTGCATCACTTGAGTAGTTAAATTGTATTTCAAGACATTGAAGAAAAATTGAGACATGTATATACTGTTCATTATTGTTTATATTAAGTCTTGTTTTAAATATGTATGATGTGTACATATTGTTTGCAGACATTATTGTTTATGCCTTAGGAGGATGGTAGCATTTTATTTTAGTCTTAAGGTAATTATAGCTCTATGGCTTGTACAGTAATTATCCTCTACCAACACTGTGGAGTCTCCTTAATCTTGGTAGTGCCTGCCTTTAAAACAGGGTGTAGGGGATATTAGTTTTCCATTTTTCTATTTTGTTATATAATTTCAAGCCACCACGGCCTCAAATTCAACTATAATCATTTGTATCCATGTGGAAGAAAATTGTGACAATTTCCTACGCACACAGTATTTTTTCATAGAAACATTTCCCTCCATTTGCCTTGCCACAGAATAACAGAAAAAGACATTTGTAACCACTGTGTTTTATCTACTGTGTGTTGTGGTGGCCTGTTGGGGCAGATAGATCAGAATTTTTTTTGTACTAATGTAAGAGTACTTGAAGTTTTATTTAAAAGAGATGTTGTGGAAAGGTAGCATTCTTTTTCTTTTCCTTTTTTTAGGAGTGTTATTTTTCACTAGTATGTGTGGCACGGATACAATAAAAGACTGTTTTGCAAACCAGATTTTCTTGGCAATTTTAATACTTCAGATCCTGTGTATGTAGGTTTTTTGGCATGTGGTTTGTTTTTTTGGTTTTTTGTTTGTTTGTTTGTTTGTTTGTTTTTTGGTTGGTTGGTTTGTTTTGGGGTTTTTTACTATCTTGGGAGTCTTGCATTCAGCGTTCAGTTCCTCTTTCAATGCATCAAACATTCTTTTGGCCATTTAATAGTGGCTCCCAGGCAAACAGTTGTCTTTGCCAGCAGCCAGAGAGCAGGTCCTACCTGTGAGTAACTGAGGAGGCCTCCAGGTGTCTCCAGGGCTGGGGTGTCACTGCCCTTTCAGTGGGAGTGCACGTGTCATGAAAACACATGCCCTGGGCACTGTGTCTGAAAAACACTGTCTGTGTAAAGTTTTGTCCCTTTTTGGCCCATAGAAGGGCATTAGCCATAATCCTTACTCCGATTGAAGAAAAGAGAGGAATTACAGAGGGATATTGTGGAACCCCAGCACCTATAGTGCTCTCATAAAGCAGTGTTGGGAGGGGTGTTTTCTGCTTTCAAACTAGGTGTGCCATGTTGAAGTCTTAGAGCCCTGGTTTATATGGACCCTTGCCATTATACTTCTTGTCTCTGCTCAGAAAGAACAGTGAGTGCCTATTTTTTAATGAAATGTTTGTTTCCGTTGCCCTCCCCAGAATATCTTGTTCAATTATATTTTTCTTTTCTGAAGTCTTGTTAGAATAATCCGTCATTACTGAGAATAAAAAAATTCACATTTGGATGTAAGGCAGTTTGGCATTCTAACATGAGCTTCCCCAGACGGCTCCACACCTTCCCTTTTCATAACCTTTCTGAAGACTTCAGTAAAAGGGTTTGCTGACACATACCAGAGGTGTGAAGATTAATTAATGTTTTGAATGTGTGATGGTAAGCTTGTGTTATAAATATGCTTAGATAATTGAGAAGACTAGTTTGATGAAAAACTTATCTATTTTTCCGCAGATTCTGTACTGGACAGTGTTTTGTCTGCTCTTCTGGATCTGTTAGTTTTCTGAAATGTCAGAGCCAGGTTATCAGTTACACTACATACACAGTTGGATTTTTTTCCAGCTTGTGTCTGAATTCAGCTCAACAGCTGAGAAGCTGAAGGCAGTAACAGCTTCTGCAGTGATGCCACCGAGACAGACAACACCCCTCTGAGCTGGCATGGCCAGGGTATTGCTCTGTTCACTAACAGCCAGTGCCTTCAGTGCTACTCCAGTAAAATTTACAGGAAATACTGTGTTTGAATGGAGAGTGTGGATCATACACAGGCCATCATATATCTCCACAGAAAAGAGCAGGGATTTAACCACTAGACAAATGTGCTGAACAGTTTTTTGCCTTCTCTCATATTGATGTCTCTGTTTTCTTAGAGGAAAAGTTTTTCAGTGTGTTCTTTTCCTTTCTGAAAGAAGTTTGCTGGTCTTAGAGAATTTATTCCCAAGCTTTCAGACTCCTTATTTTAAGGTACTGTAATAGTGCTTAATGAAGAACATTTTGGTGGTGAGTGTGGGTTCTTCTGTCTCCTCTCTTTGAAAAAAAATTGGATGGTATAAAAGTGATTGGAAATCAGATGTCCTAGTTGTCTTGGGCAAAATACGTATCTTTAAAATCAGGTCTAAAGCTTTCTCTTCAGTTTTTTGTGTGATTTCGTGTTTTGCTGAAGGCAGTTAGAGGGGTAGAGATGGGCCTGGACACGTGGGGAGCAGCTGCAGGGTGGCTATGGGGACTGGGGTTAGCACTGAGCTTCTGTCCTGCCTGGGTGCCTCAGACTGCCCAAACCTGCCCGCAGACCGAGGGCTGCAGTCCAGAGTGCCACAGTTACGCTGTTTATGTAAGTCACCCTTTTTGAACAGCCTTGATCTTAGAACTTCAGAGTTAACCAGGAAAAATTAATGTGTTATCTTTTGTTACACAGATTTATGTGGCTTGTATTGGTACAAACGAACCACTGTGACTGGAACTGATAACAGCCAAATTTCAGGGCATATTACTGATTCACAATGCAAGTAATTTCAGGTTTTCTGTCCATAAGAACAGTCTTGGGTCCACCCAGTCGGAGTGTCCAAACTGTCCACCCTTCCCTTCGGTAGCGGAGTCTTTAACAATTGGTAAGTTCTTTGCAAAGTGTTTTTATTCAGCAGAGCACGAACCTGCTAGTTCAGTGCGGTACATTTGATACGGAGGGAACACCTGCAGTGAGCTGGGATTCAGAGTTATAAAAGGGCAGGGTTTAGTCAGTGAGTCACACTGTGTGCGATCAATGTCTGTGCCGTAAAACAGAGCGCGGGGCGGCACAGACCCTGCCCGGCCCCGGCCCCGGCCCTGCCCCGGCCCCGGCCCCGGCCCCGGCCCTCTCCTCACGGGGCCCACCCTGTGCGGCNGGGGGGGGAAAGGGGACACCGCGCATGCGCAGCGCCGCGGGCAGCGCGGGGCCGGCCGAGGCAGGAGGTGCGGGGGGGTCCCCTCGGGGTGGGATGGCCCCTCAGGGCCGGGAGAGGCCC